>JAKOOJ010000012.1:16053118-16378118 GCA_022577455.1 Arizona elegans
ATAAGGATCAGGAAATTAATATCAATGAGAGGGTTAGAAAACTATGGAAACAAAAGTCATGAATTCATGATTGGAAGGGAGAGGAAGATAATGTGGACTTCCTTCATGTTTTCTTTCTGCCTCATTTTTGGATTTGAGTCTCTTCCACAAAATAAGACAAAGGGAAGAAGTCATGGAAATCAAAAAGAGTCATGAAAATGGACAGGTCTGGCAATATAGGAGCAAATGAAATATGAAAAAAATGAAAAACAGTGTTAGAGCTCCAAATGGAGAGAATTCACACATTCATCACACTGTATGACTTACGAGTCAGACTGATTATAAGGAGCGTTGTTGAAAAGCAATATTGTATGTGGTATTTCCGTTGCAGTGATGACTATACTAATGAGATGGTCGCCTGGTCTGTAGTAGCTCCATGGTTTTTCTCCATCCTGATGTTCCAAACTCAGCGGGCACTTGATTCTAAGGTTCCCAGAGACTGGCATGGATGCTAGCAGCATAAGAAGCAGAAGGAAGAGATCCATAATAAATAGAGATGACTCAATCCCTTTGCTGTTTCTGAATGAGAACAGGAAGAATTCAAAGAATTCAAAGGGATCTCACAGGATGAAACTGCTGGAGGCTTTCCTGAATCAGACAGAGACAAACCAAGCTTCATCTGGAAAGGAGAGAAAGTACATTCAAGAACACAGTTCCTACCTGCCCCAAAACTTGTTCCAAAGAGAGCATTACCTGAGGCATTTATCCTTTTCTGACACAAAGTCCCTTCCTTATTGCTTCAGTTTGATGTTTATATTGAAGCAATCACTGGAATAGTAGCAGAAAAATTCTCAAAGACCAGGTTGGTGAAAATTACAGCAAGACACAACTTCTCTTCTGGGAATCCTGAACTTCTTCAAGGGCTCCATTTGCAGAGGAGAAAAATATGGAGGAAAAAAACTGGAGAAAAATATGCTATAGAGAAATCACAGATATACCCCTTGGGGGCACTGTTCTGTAGTGATTGTGGTCCTTGTTGGGACATGTCCAGAAAGTGAAGCTGAAGTAGGTAATTCTATATTTTCAACTTTCAACATGTTCTCTTGTCTCTAGAGATTGCTGAGGAAGGTAACCCAGAGCTACGGAAGTTTGATGCCACTCTTGGTTGATGATACTTAACTCTGGTGCTGCCTGTCTTGCAATGCCAAGGGAGAAATTGGTATCCTTGAAACATGTCTAAAGTTAAGAGTAGGGTCCTTTGTGGTTTTCTACCAGAAATCCTGAATTGGACTGATCCTAGAATTCCTTATGCTTGAAGTGAAATTTAATTCTGAGTGGTGTGGTGGCCTTGTGGTGAAGACACTCACCTCTCACTTGGAAAGTTGAGAGTTCAATCCTGGGTAGCAGCAGATGTTTCTCTCCAAGTAAATGTATCTGCTGTGAACTCCATGTAGGCGTCAGGAAGGGCATCTGGCCAGTAAATGCTCAGCTCCATCTAGTCACCCCAATTCTACCTTATTGTCTTGTAAAAAAAAGACATATTTTTTAAAAATGAAATTTAATTTCTCAAAAATATAAATTTTTGGATGAGAGCTGAATAAGAGGCAGGAAAGTGACAGGTTGTTTACTGTATTGTTGGGTAAATAGGGAGGAAGTTACAGAATGAATACAAATTTTTTATTTTTCCTTTATAATCTCTGTTTTGTCTTTCTGTATTCTATGACTAGGGTCACCTTTTTAAAAAAATTGGTATAACTACAGTATAACTGATAAACATAGACCAGGCCAAGAACTAGTTCGAAATGATACTTCGAAAACTGTACAAAAAGGTTCAGCTAGGACGGTAGCAAGCTTTTGAAATGAATGGAGACTGTTGAGGAAGAGCATATCAGGAAAAAGAGAAGGAGCACCAATAACAGTGAGAGATGTTGAAGTTGCAACACCATGTCATCTTCACTAAACCTTTTCTGCCTAGTACAACCATACCTTGGTGGAATGGAAATACAGTAATTCTGCCCTAGTTTAGCGAGTTGGAATCCACTTGATGGGTTTTGCTAGACTCAAGCAAGACTCAGTCAGATCCATAGTCTCAGCCAGCTGTGTGTGAAAGTTATCAGAAAGACCATAGATGAAAAGATTTTTCAGAAGTGGTTTCTCATTGCCTTTCTCCTAGGGCTCTGAGAGATTGGCTGGCTAAGGTTCACTCAGCTCTTTTTGTGCCCAAGGCAGGACTAGAACTCATGGTCTCTTGGTCATTAGCCTAATGCCTTGACCACTACACCAGACTGACTCTGGTCATGGCCATACAACCCATTTAACCTGGTCACTTCACAGATGGCTGGATTCACACTTGCAACTTTTAACCATGATTGGGTTATGGGTCAGTGAATTATGCATATTAATACAGCAGGGACTAGCTTAACAATTATTTATAACAGAATTAAACGGGAGACACTTTTCTTTCTGTGTGAAGGGCCACATTCACATAATATACTTCACCAGGCTGGGGAAATGATTTTGTAGCCACCCTGACACAAAAGACAGCTCAAGGTGCTACCTCACAAAAGCTCATAACAAGTCATTGATGTCCACAGCCACCCCTCCTCCACTTCTCTGGGCTCTCACCTGAGGTAAATCCACAAAATAGGTGGCCACATTTCCAATTTAGGAGAGGTTTCCTCACCTCTGGGTGTCAGCATTCCGAATAACACATTATTGAAAGCAGAACTCAGAGGCAGGTAGATTCCTCAAAGAACATGTTTATTGGATACATCATTTATTTATTTTATGTAATTTGTATGCTGCCCTATCTCCATAGACTCAGGGCGGCTCACAACAAATAAAAACAAACCCAATAAAACATAAAATACATACGAAAAGTACATAAATGTATAAATATATAATTTAAAACATATATTAAAACCCATTAAAATAATCAAACCTCCTCAGTCCAGGTTGGGCGATGTAAACAGCCATGTTTTTAATTCATGGCGGAAGGTGCGAAGGTCAGGAGTCAACTGAATAATAATAATAATAATAATAATAATAATAATAATAATAATAATAATAATTTTATTTCTATACCGCCCTTCTCCCGAAGGACTCAGGGCGGTGTACAGCGGTGAAGCCCCAGGAGGAGTTGATTCCAAAGAGTGGGCGCACCTACCGAGAAAGGTATGCCCCTGGGGGCCGCCAGCCAGCATTGTCTAGCCGATGGCACCTGGAGAAGGCCCTCCCTTTCAGAACGTACCGGGTGATTGGAAGCTGTTGCTGGCTGCAGATGGTCCAACAAATATCCTGGGCCTATGCCATGTAGGGCTTTATAGGTCATCACCAGCACCTTGAATCTTACCCGGAGGGCAACCGGTAACCAATGCAAGTCACGCAGGAGAGGTGTAACATGGGAGTATCGGGACCCTCCAATCACAACCCACGCGGCCGCATTCTGCACCAGCTGAAGCCTCCGAGTGGTCCTCAAGGGCAACCCCAGGTAGAGAGCATTACAGTAGTCAAGTAGTCAAGACGGGAGGTGACTATCATATCGGCACAGCCGGTGAAAACCAAGTCTAACAGTTCTCACGGTTTTCAACTAATTAAAAGAGTAAAAATCCCCCCTCCCAGGTTCACCGGTCACATTGTCCAATAAAGATGGATTTCAGGCTCCTCTCCTCCTTCAACAGCCACCTGTTTCAATGACCTTGGTTCCCACAGGAAAACTTTTTGTTTTGACTGTAGCCGAGCTATCTACTTCCCTCCTCCTCCCTTCCCCCTCTCAGGCTTCATAGCAACTATGAGGAAGCACAAGATGACTTCAGCCAGGTTCACTTCAGAGTTGACACTGGGCACAAGGAAGTCACAGCCCCTCTGGAGCCACCAGTGCTTCGCCGGGTGTAAACGAACACACACACACACACGAAAGGAGGGATTCTATCCAAAACCCGGTTTAATGAGAGCAACACAGCGGCGTACAGTAGGCACTGAGCTGCTAAGCAGAAACAAAGTCGGAGACACCTTAGCTCCCCGCCTGTACAGTTTTATTGGGCGTGGACACAGTTAACTATCATCAGACAATCCCTCTCAGCTGTTACAGTCAAATCCGCCGCTTGTTCCATTCATTCGTTTGCCTTCAGTCATATGGTCTTTTAAGCCTTATGGCTTAACATCTCTTGGCCTAACTCCCGAGTTTTCCTCTCTGCTTTATCTGCTCCTGTCTTCTGGCAGCTCTTCTCATATGTACAATAGGAACAGGCTCCTCCTCTCCTCTGCCTCTCTACTGTCAGCCTCTGAAGGCTCTGAAGTCCGCACATCACTCCCCGATGGCTCTGACCCCATCTCTGCCTCCAATGCAGAGCCCTCATGTGGGCCTTCCCCAGCCTCCATGTTCTTCCTCAGCCTCATCACTATCCGACTCCATTGCCAGCTCTGCCAGCTGCAGGCAGACCACAACACTCCTCTCCTATGCCAAAGAACAAGATAATACCCACCCCCGCAGCTGCAATGGTGGTGGATTCGGGGGAGGGCAGGCGGCAGCCAGCAGGTGGGGAGGCAAGCTTTGCAGCCACGTAAAAAGCTGTTGCTGTCGCCATCATGTTCTTTGTGCATGCGCATCCCATTTCACTTGCAAGTCAATGGGATGTGTGTGTGTGAAGAACATGGTGGCTGGGGTGTGTGAGTGGCAACCAGGGGACCAGTTCAGGGGCGTGGCCAGCCAGACATTACTACTGGTTCTGCAACCAATGAAAATTTTTTATTACCGGTTTTCCTGAACCGGTGCAAACCGGGAGCAACCCACCACTGCAGCAGAACTCACTTTTCTGGCTGTTGAACTATGTTCCCCCAGCACCATTTTCTGGACAGATCCTAAAACGAAGGTCTTTAACCACCACAGAACAGTTGCCCCAGGAGGTTTATCTGTGACTTTCACTAATATGCTTCTCTCCAGCTACCCCTCCTTATATGAAAGAAGTTCAGGGTCCCAAGAGGAGAAGTTTCTTCTCACTGTTATTATTACCATACCGGCCTTGAGACCTCTTCTCCTAGTTCTCCAGTGACTGCCTTTGATGTAAACACCAGACTGCAGTAATGTGAAGAGATCTTGCATTAGAAAAGGATAAATATGGCAGGTTATGCTCTTTGTGGCTCATGTTATGGGACAGGCAGGAGCTTCCTCTTGAATGTACTCTTACAGGTTTGTCTCTGTTTGAATCAGGAAAGCCATAGGATATTCCACCCTGTGAGAGCACTTTGAATTCTTCCTAATTCTTCTTTAGAAACAGGAGGGTTGATTCAGCGCTATGAATTATGGACCTCTTGCTTCTGTTTCTGATGCTGCTGATGACCCAGCCAGTCTCTGGGAAGCTTAGAATGAAATGCCCGTTGAATTTGGACAACCAGGATGGAGAAAAGCCATGGAGCTATTATACGCCAGGAGATGTTCTTATCAACATAGTCATCTCTGCATCCACAATAGCACATGCAACATTACCTTTCAACATGGCTCCTTCTAGTCAGATTCAGTTGTAAGTCATTCACTGTGGAATGATGGAGTTTCATTACCTCTATTTTCAGTTCTAACGCTCTTCTTTTTTTTTTCTTCTTCTTCTTATTTTACTTACTCTAGTATTGCGGGACCTAACTAATTTCTTGAATTCTTTTGATTTTCACAGCTTCTATATTTTGTCTTATATTCTGAGAGTAGAAACATGAGGCAAATGAAACCTGAGAGAAGTCCACATTAATTTCCTCTCTGTGTTCAATCCTAAATTCATGACTGGAATACTGACTTTTGTTGAGAGTAATAATTGAAATGGTTCTAATTTCTTTTGCCCAAGCATTTCCATGCTTTATAACCAACTGATATTCAATGTCTGATTTTCAAAGGAATAGAAGATGACTTGTTTTTAGAACAGCTTCTCTGGATCCCTTATCAAAAATTATCTTCCTTTTATGGCAGTTGTACTTTAATTTTTGAATTATTCTGCAACCTGTCTAGTGGGCTATTAGTATTAGTACTGCTAAAAATAATGGTATATTTCTGGTATTTTAAACCTTTTTAGGACTATCTCCATCCTCAACACTCACAATATTAAAGGGTGATGGGTGATTATTATTTCCTTTGATTTTAGATCAATATTGGCTTAAGTCACAGCTTGTAGAGAAAAAAGAGGATTAAATAGAGAAAAAGTATTTTTGTTGCTGTTGATGATGCTAATATTAATATGAGCATGGTTTATACTAGTTTATTTTATGGAAATCAAATTATACTACGGATGATTTTCAATATTGAAATGGTGAAGAAGAATCCCCAGCTCCTGCAAAATCTCACACTTGGCTACAACATCTATGACAACTATGATAACACACTTGGCACTTCAGATGCCTTGCTAGACATGCTCTCTACTGGAGAAGCCAATGTTCCCAACTACAGCTGTGGAAGGAAGGACAATCTTTTGGCTCTTATTGCTGGAGCTAGCAGAGACACCTCCATTCAGATGTCAACATTAGTAGGCCCCTACAAAGTCCCACAGGTTTGTGCTCGTCTTTCCCTTTCTCTAAAGTGAGTTGGGTATTGGTACGTGAGTGGTAGATTTAGTCATTTCTTCTCTATGGAATTCAAGAGCTGCTTTTCACCATGGCACTTGTAAATGTTATGAATAGGGATTGGGATATACAGTGGGGAGGGAGCAAGGATCAAAAGAGACGTTTCTTTTCATAACATCATCCCCATTGCTTAGAGAGCTTCTGCTGCATACTTGTGAAGGTGAGGAGAGAGTCTGTGTTCAATCAAGGAGTCTTCTATTCAATAGGAATGTGCAGCACTGATGGAAAACTATATTTTTTTACATGATCTTAGCCAAAACAACAATATCTTCAATCATGAAAAATGTCAGATTTGTTAAAAGAGTCCTATGGGATTACCTTTCCTACTGAAGATAAAACATATATGTATTATGAACCTTTAGAGGCCACTAACATTAACTAGTCAAGCTATGGTTTTCCCAGTTGCAATGTATGGCTGTGAAAGTTGCACCATAAGAAAGGCTGAGCGCCAAAGAATTGAGGTCTTTGAATTATCATACTGGAGAAGACTCCTGTGAGTCCCTTGGACTGCAAGGCGATCAGACGGGTCAGTCCTAGAGGAGATCAACCCTAACTGCTCTTTAGAAGGTCAGATCCTGAAGATGAAACTCAAATACTTTGGCCACCTAATGAGAAGGAAGGACTCCCTGGAGAAGAGCCTAATGCTGGGAAAGGTTGAGGGCAAAAGAAGAAGGGGACAACAGAGAACTAGGTGACTGGATGGAGTCACCGAAGAAGTAGGCGTGAGCTTAAATGGAGTCCAGAGGATGGCAGAGGACAGGAAAACCTGGAGGAACGTTGTCTATGGGGTCGCGATCGGTCGGACATGACTTTGCAACTAACAACAACATTAACTAACCATTTTATTAAAAACCTACAAATATGTTAGCCAGCATGTCAACAATTTTTGCCCTAAAATTCTAATGATCAAATTCATCATAAAAGGTTTGAAGAGCAATATTGCCCTGGAGAGGATTTTCTACCAGCTGAACAATTCAATAAATATCTCAGCTGGTGGGCCCCTGTATTAGCAGGTTCATTTACATATATAATTAATACTTGCTGTACCTGTTTGAGTCAATGTGTTGTTCCTAGATATAAAACGGGAAATAAAAAGGACCCCCAAAATCCCTGGCCCATTTGTCAAACAGATGTTGTGACTAAAATACATGCCAGCTTCCCCTTGAATAGATGTTGAGCCCACCAAGCGCCCCTCGACACAAACCTCCAGGCTGCTACATGGCGACGTCAAGAGCCAGCCGCTTGTGAAAACGTCCACTGGGTGGGTGGGGGGAATACGGGGGTTGGGGCAGGGATGATGGTAGCACGGGGGATAGGGGCTGCATGTAGGCGTTAACCCACTGGTGGTTTAGTGGGCTCGGTTCGGCGGGGTGCTGAAGCGGCTGACGTCACTAAGCTGCGACAACAACAAAGGGGCGGCAAATACAAATCTGCCACTTCCCAGCTGACTGTCATTACCAGAAGAGCGGAGAAGGGCAGAATGGCGGAAGGTCAGCTGACCTGATAAAAGCCGCCAGGAGCGTTCTCCGTCAGTGCTGACTTTATTTTGCAAGCCAGCGCCGAGTACGAGCTCTTCTTGTAGCTGAAAAATAAACCCAGATTGATCCACATCCGTACCAGGTTTTGCGTCTTTCCTGGGAGTCAGCACCGGCAGCCTAGCGGGGCTGAGAATAGAGTTGAGAGTGGTATGTGAAAAGTGCATTTCTTGTAGGGGAAAGCTCGGATGAGAGCTCTGCATCGGAGGCAGAGAGGGAGCTGGACAGCAGCAAAGCAGAGGAACAGCTGGAGCCTGTTCCCAGTGTGTGCATGCACAGAGCTGCCAGAAGACAACAAGGAATGGACTTTTGCAGGAAACAATTCGTTCATTCTATGACTCTGAGAGACTCTGTGCCAAGATTTGCCTCTTTTTTTTTTTGCTTAATCCCTTACAATGAGTATACTTCTTTTGTGGAGGTCCAGAGATAGAAGATGTAATGCATCTATTATTTTGAATGTCAATTCTATAAGAAAGTGAGAAATCAATATCTTGGATTGCACTTTAGAGAAACAACTTATTGGGATCCTAATATTTTAAAAAATGCATTGCCTGTGTGCTCAGAATTCACAAATTATATATAATAAAGCCCTTTTTGGAAGGAAATTATGGTCTGATTGTGGTAAATTCTAGGATCGTATAGATAAGGAGTCCTGTTTGTTAGTTTTGTTTGTGAGTAGTATTGAATGTATTTTTAGAGTTAACAATGTTTTCTACAGGTTTTATCGTTTATATTGAATAAAGTTTGGAAATTTTAAAAAAATGCATTTCCTGTGTGCTCAGAATTCAAAAACTATATATAATAAAGCCCTTTTTGGAAGGAAATTATGGTCTGATTGTGGTAAATTCTAGGATCGTAAAGAAATACTATTTTCATTCTTTATATTCATTCTATTGCACTATTTTTTTTAAAAAAAATCCACATTTATATGCTATTTTGTTAATGCTCTCTGTTTTCTATTTTGTATCTTGAT
This sequence comes from Arizona elegans, assembly GCA_022577455.1. Taxonomy (NCBI): domain Eukaryota; kingdom Metazoa; phylum Chordata; class Lepidosauria; order Squamata; family Colubridae; genus Arizona; species Arizona elegans. The sequence goes on from JAKOOJ010000012.1 coordinate 16,062,206, forward strand.
ATGGCCTAATGACTAATCAACATGAAATTTTTCTAATATGTACATGAGAAAAGAGTTGGATTCATTAAAATCCAACCCATAAAAATTGGGACTTGGTGGGGCCACAAATATAACACAGAATTCTTCATTATTATTTTTTTCAGACCAGTGTTAGAATTGCTTCAGAGGCTCTGAGTGATAAAAGTCAATACCCTTTTTTCCACCCGATGCTCCCCAGACAAGGAATCCAGTACCCAGCAGTTGTCCAAGTGCTCCTCCATTTCAGATGGACGTTGATTGGTCTCTTTGCTCCAGACACAGAGAAGGGAGAGAATTTCATGAGAACTTTTACTCCCGTCCTTGTCAAGAATAGAATATGTGCTGTTATATCACAACAATTGTCAATGACTGGAAGCACAGTACCCCTCAGGGATGCCCTCTCTAAATGGAAACAAGTCAATGTCTTTGTTCACTTCATAGAGAATGATTCCCTTTGGGACAGAATTCTTCCTTTCCATTCAATACTTGAAGGTTTGCCAGGACCCATTGAAGGGAAAGTCTGGATCATGACAATGGTTGGACTTTATACATTTAAAAAGTACAGGACTCCCAAGTATGTCCATAGTGTTTGGAGCTTTCCTCTTCAGTGGAAAGCAAGTTGGAACAGAGATGATGCCTATAAAACACATTTCTCTGTGGAATCTGAATTTCAAGATGAATATTTTCACTGTTCTCTTTCAAAACACATCTTTTCTGTCAAAGGCCGGAGAAGATGCACCCAGAAAGCACCACGGGATACTCAAGAGAAAAGGAACAGGATTCAGATCATTAATTCAAGCTACAATTACAGTGTCATTAAGATTCTGGTCCATGCCTTAAATGATGTATCCAAATCCAAGAGGAGAAGAAAGAAAGGAGAAGAAAGGTTGGGGGTGTCATGGCTGCAACCATGGAAGGTATGGGGTCCCACAAGGGTACATCAAACTAAATTCCTTTTCAGGGTCATTGATGTTGTCTCAGCTTGGTGGTTTAAGATTTTAAGGTTCTGTCCAACATCTTGTACTTGTTGGAAGAGCCTTGAATCTTCCCTTCCACAATCATGATGTTTTGTATATTCGAACAAATGTTCTGAGATTCCTTCTGATTTTAAGCTCCTGTAAACCAACATAGCTCTTCTCCTTGTAGTCTTTCTTCAAGGCTAAAAGCACTTCCTTGATTGTTTCCTTGGCTTCTTTGTTCTTGCCTAAAGCTGATGAAAAACTTTTTGCAATGTCTTCTCCAAGTGTGATTCCTTCGAGAGGACCTGGTATGATTCCACTAGATCATTAATGACGTTATCATCAAATTAGTAATATGGTTATCATATCATTAAAATATTACTACTACTTTACTATAATCAGTAACCATTCCACATATAGAATAATGTGAGAGAAACTACAAATGAAAGCTTAAAGAAAGATATAGATTTTGGCTGCCATTCATTTGTGTTATACAAGATACAATCATGTATCAAGTCCCAAATGCTAAAAATTAGTTAGTTTCCAACTGGATTTTACTTATGTACCTCTCTCTATCACAAATCATATTTTTATTTTCTGAAAACTGGGAATTTTTTAAAAGCAGATCAAAGAAGTGTTGTTATATTTTTTGCATCACAAAACATGATTTATCTACGTCCTTTAGTAATGAAAATAAAAAAGAATTAATGACCAAGGTCTAATTGTATTTGATAACTTCCCAATTTTATCAGTAAGATTAAATTTTATTTGAGTACAATTTTAAAGACATAATGATTATCCCATCCAGTGCTCAATTATTTAGATCCATATTCATCACATCATGAAAGATTTTGTTGATTCTTTGCTAAAATCAAGTTATACCACCAGCATTCACACAGTTTAATAAGGAAATGTGATGATATGTGGGAATTGGTTTGGTGAACCAGAGAAAAAGATGCTGTGTTGGGAAAGATTAGATAAGATGGTGGTGTTGGGTGTACCAAAGCTGCGTAACAGGCAGAGAAAGAAACTCAGAAAAGATCCTCCCTAATTTTTTTCAACCATCAAAAGGGTTCATGAAAGATCTGGACCTTCACATTGTTAATACCGTGTTTTCCCAAAAGTAAGACTTTGTCACTGCGTTATTTTATTTACCAGCTGAGCTCATCATTTCTGGACTATCAGACTTTCCTACCTTGCCAAGAAGTGTTATCAAAAGCTACTACGCATGTGCATCCACCCACATTCCTTCACACACTCCTTCCTTTGTTCTCTTTCCAGAAAGGTCCGGCTGAGAAATAGCCGGCAAGAATTATTTCAAAATGTAGCAATTACTTTTCTTAGTTAGTGAGGTGTCTTATTTTCTTTATAACAAATAAATGAGTTTTATTAGAGAACTTTTCTTCGGGTTTTTCTTTTCAGAATATTGCAACAAGGAATAAGCCTTGATCCATCCTCTAACCAGGGTGATTTGTCCCAGAGCCAAACATGGGATTAATCAATGCCCTGACATCTGGTAGCACTCGGACGGTTGATTTATGGCTTTTTTCCCTTGTTTGTTATTTCTGATAAGAGCGCATAGGCAATTAGTTTTTAGCTACTGAGGTACGCTAATTATATTGCTAAGATGCCGAAACAGAAGAAAAACAAATACAAAATGTATTTTGCTGAGAAGGTGGCAGAAAGGAGGTTTTCAGATTTCCAGCCCCTTACTACAGCCACACGCCTGGGAGCAGAAATGGAGGGAGATAAGACAGAAGCTGTTTTTGAAGATGATGATTTATGACTGAGGTCAGTAGCATTTTCTTCTGATTTTCCAAGCTCTGAAAAAGTCTGCCCAGAACCTTCTGAATTTGTAACACTCGGTGCAAGGCCAAAGCAAACTGCCGAGCAAAATTACTCACACGCAGAGAGAGAAACAATTCATTATTCTCCTCGAAGCTCTAAGCTCACCCTGGATGAGCTGGCTATGAAAGCCTATCGTGACCATATAAAACTCTATGAACAGGAGCTATCCCAGGCAAAAATGGCTATATCTATGCTTGAGCAAGATAAGGGAGAATCTCGTGACTTAAGATTTTCAAAAAGCGCCATATTGTCTTCTTCCTCAGAGCCAAAGACACTCCCCCTGGTGGATTCTGTGTCAGGCCAATTAAGACAGAGGGCACTGCATACATCACATGAAAGTCTCCCTGATCAAGTTACACATAAACCTGCCATGCAGTCATTTCTTGTAACTGGGCTGCCCGAAACTAAAGGTGCAGCACCATCTGCTGGCGAAAGTAATTTACTACAGGAAGCTGAAATGCCACAAGTGTCTCCACGGGCCCAAACTCCAACACCCCCTGGAGGTGATGGTGTCTTTTTAGATGGAACACAACCAAACTTAATGCAGCAAAGGCAAATGACTGCATCCCCAGCAGGTCATGCCAATATTGCAGCTCAAGAACAAATGCCTGCATATATGCCCCAGCCACAAATGCAAATGGGGCCAGCTCCTGGCCCACCTCCAATGGCACAACCAAGACCATTTTTAGGTCCACAACAGGCACAGCAAATACCACAGGCATTTCTGCCAGCACAGCCAGCATATCAAATGCCAGCTCCTTACCAGGCATTTTCTGTCTCTCCACTAACTGGTGAGTCAAAACTAAAAATGTCAGGACACAATTACAAAGCCTGGGTCAGTGAGATTACACTATTGCTTCTTAGAGAAGGCACTAACTGTATGGTTTTTAACCCTCCTGGACCACCTTGGAATTTTGCAATAAGAGATTTAGAGATAAGGGCTCGCACAACATTATTGATGTCCATGGATACTGAACTGCAGGTCACTTTTCCACCAAATACAACAGCCCGACAAATTTGGGCTCAATTGAAAAATAGCTACAGGCCTCTTCCGGTTTGTCTCGCCGCCAGCGAAGACGGTCTCCTTTTGAGGACCGCCAGCCCCGCCGTTTGTAGAGCCGCTTCGACATCAAGAAGCGGCTTGAAAACTCCAAAATCCTAAGGATTGTAGGAGAAGAGAAGGCAAGGCACCGGTTGAGCCCCTGTGAGCCCCCAGAGATTTGCTGCTGGGGAGGAAACAGGCGCGGCTCCCTTTCAACTTGCCAGACTCCGGACGGCATGGGACGATTCTGCTGCGCAGAACAAGCTGGCTGCTGCAAACATTTTATCTGAATGAAACCAACCTTAATAAGCAGCGGAAGTATCAACTTGAACCCCCAAACCTGAGAATCGCAAGTATTGATGTTTTTGGTGACTTTTTAAACTAAGAGAAAGTGTGAGTGAAACTGATTTGAAAAAAAAAAATATGGCACCCAGCAACTGAGTTAATGTCACTCGGGGGGGGTTTATACAAAGAGGTTCTTTTTACAGATGCAGGCAGATGGCAGTTGAAGACACTACAGACACTGTTGGACGAAGGGATTAACTTAACTTGGTTATAATATAATCAATTACAATTGAGATGGAAAGAGGACCAAAAAATTGGTATTATGTTGCATGAGGAAGAATTGGTTAGACATATAAAAGAGAAAGGTCCAATGCATATTAAAAGGCTTTATAATGTTTTGTTAGAAAGGGATTCAGAAACTGAATTGGTTAAAGATTGTATGATTAAGTGGGCACAAAATTTTGAGGAGCCAGTGATGTTGGAAACATGGGAAAAAATTTGGGTTCAGAATGTTAAATTTACACAGTCGCAGAATTTGAGGGAAAATTTCTATAAAATGTTTTATAGATGGCATTTAGACCCAAAAAAATTGTTGTGTATGTACCCTAACGTTCAGCCAAAATGTTGGAGATGTGATTGTTTAGATGCTACATATTATCATGTTTGGTGGACCTGTAGGAAAGTTAAGGCTTTTTGGATAAAAATTTGGTGGGTCATGTAGAATATTTTGAAGAAAAAAATTCAATTTTCTCCACAATTGTTTTTATTGGGTATAGTTAAGGGTTTTACTTCGGGTGAAACAAAGTTGATATTGTACATGATAACAGCTGCGAGATTATTGATAGGTAAATACTGGAAGAATGAAGTTTTGCCCACGATCGAGGAGTGGATTTTGAAGATAGCCAGTTTTGCAGAGATGGCGAAGATTTCAGCATATTTAAAAGACTGTTCACAAGAGACTTATGAATGGGAATGGAAAAAGTGGATAGATTATGTTCAGAACAAATATCAAACTAGGAAGTATCAAATAGCTTTTATTTGAAAATGATATATCAAGATAGAAATATTTTAATGTAATGAAGTTAAAAAAATTATAAGGGGGAGGGAGGGGTTCAAGTTTTATATCAGTTTTATATTAAGGGTTTTTTTTTTTACCTGATGTGAGTATATTGTGTGGAAGTCCGGGGGGAGGGGAGGGTTAGGGAGGGTTAGGGAGGTTGGGAAGTTTGGGGTGGGTTGAGGGGGGGGAAAGGGGTGAAAATGTAATTGTAAAACTTTTGCAATAAAGAAAAATAGCTACAGGCCTGTCTCAATTGAATCTTCATGTTTACTCATGTCTGAACTCCACGGTTCGAGATTGAAACCTGGTGAACAAATTGGAGGGCATTTGACCAAACTGAAAGGAATCAGAACAGAATTGAGAGAAAGAGGCCATAATATTGAGGATATTCAAATGATCAGCATCATTATTAACTCTTTGAATTATGAATGGAAAGATGCTGTTACAAAAATTAACCAAGTCCCAATTGCTCAACGCACAGTGGACAATGTCTGTAGACTTTTAATTGAAGAAGAGGCATTCATGTTGGCCACGCCACATTTGAGAGGACCACCCAAGAGCTCCAGCTACGCAGCCCTTCCAAGGAAGGACCTACGCTCCAAGGATGCCAAGATGCAACACCTGCAACCGTGTGGGACATGCCACCCGGGATTGTCCCCAACGAGTTCCAGCTCCCGTCACGTACCAGCCCAGAGGAACAGATTCCAGAGGCAGAGGCAGAGGCGGAAGACAAGGTCATCGTGGTCCCCGGCGTGATCCACAAACTCCACTCGCCACACTGGCTTTAACCCTTGATCCACAACCTCAACCAGAGTATGACAGACGACTCCTGTAGACTTTGGACAGTGGTGCAGCATTGCATGTTACCTACAGAAAGGAACTTTTCACAGAGATGCATGAGCCTGAACCAGAACTACGTGAACTTTATTCTTTTTCAAATCATCCTTGTCAGGTCAAAAGAAAAGGAACTGTTTATGTTGAAGAGCTCGATGCATTCATTCCTGATGTTTATTACATACCAACAGCAACCAGTAACTTGCTTAGTCAGAGTCACTTGTCTAGAGCATTAAAGTTCCAGGTTCACCACCTTGAAAATGCAAGTTACATAGTTAAAGATGGAGATATTGTTGCTGGAACCATAATAATTAGTGGTGTTTATTACTTAAAGCCAAAGCCTAAAACACAAACACAGGCAAGTATACAAACTCCAAAAAGGGAAAGCATAGGCCCAGAGAGAGATGCTCCAGAGAGAGATCCTGTTGCTATTCCAAAGGATCCTAAAGCCAACAAAAATAGAATTGGTAAACAGGTTGCTCAGAGCAAGCCTGAGGTTCCTCATAAAAATGTTAATGTTGAGAATTCACCAACTGGTAAACCTTTGCATTCCAGGTGTATCCATAAATGGCATAGAAGATTGGGGCATGCCAGTTTCCGTGTTCTTAGGAAGATGCCGGAGTTCGCAAAAGGTTCAGATCTAAAGGGGTGTAAGGTGTTTTTGGATTGTGCTGTCTGCAAAAAGGCCAAACCCAAAGCAGCAGCCATTCCCAAACATGCTACACGCCTGTCAACATGCATTTTTGATTTGGTTCACACTGACATAGTTGGTCCTTTCCCGCCATCATTTGGTGGTAGAAAATATTTTCTAACAATTGTTGATAATTACTCTAGATATGGATATGTATATCCTATGAAAGAAAAATCAGAGACCTTTCAGATCTTTAAAGACTTTGCAGCCCTTGTTTCTACCCAACACCAAGTTCGCATCGCCAGAATCCAGAGTGATCGTGGTGCCGAATTCATGTCTCAGCGTTTCCAGGACTGGATGCATAAGAATGAAATTCTTCATCAGACTTCGCTCCCTGACACACCAGCTCACAATGGAGAGGTACTGCAAACCATGATGCGTTGTCTCCTAGAAGACGCCAACCTTGATATGATATACTGGGGTGAAGCTATAAAATATGCAAATTACATTGTCAACCATACTTGGAGCAGTGTAACAAATCAGACTCCTTTCTTCATGTTTTATGGCTACAAGCCCGATCTTAAAAACATCCATATTTTTGGTTCATATGCTATGGTGAACATTCCCTTAGCTCAAAGAAGAAAAGGAAGTCCAGCAGCAAAAAGACTGAGATTTATGGGTATTGATGATAATTCAAAATGGAGCAAATTTATTGACTCTAAACATGTAATTGTGATTTCCCAATCTGCTAATTTTGAGGAAGATATTGACTGGTCCAGGATTCATTCCAATGATCCTGGAGTTTATTTTCCTAGAGATGATACTGCCTGATCCTACGCAGATTGATGATCAAGATTCCACTGATTCTTCTCAACCCGATGTTCCGTCTTCGCAAGCCGCGGATGCTGATGCTAGCGACGAAAGTGAGGACGAGGACGAAGTAGAAGAAGACTGGACACTTGTCCCGAGACATTCCAAGAGGGCCACAAAAGGAATCCCTCCACAACGATATTCTTGGCAACTGACAAAAGCACCCTTGCCTTTGATTTGCAATGTTACACTTCCACCTGATAATTTCACGCAAATCAAGCAGCTCCCTGATTCAGAGCAAGACAAATGGGATGATGCAATGCAGGTTGAAATGGACAGTCTAAAGAAACTTAAAGTATTTACACCTGCAAAACCTCCAGCAAACAAAAAGGTCATTGGCACTCAATGGGTCTACAGAATCAAAAAGAAGCCAAATGGTGAGTCATTGTACAAGGCCAGACTTGTAGCTCAGGGTTTCGCTCAACGTTATCCTGAGGACTACACAAATACTTACTCACTGACAGTCAGAACTGAGAGTGTAAAAATTGCTTTAGCAACTGCAACTATCCTTGGTTTAGAAGTTTTCCAGTTTGATGTTGACACGGCTTATCTGCATGCAGACCTAGATGAAGAGATCTACGTGAGAAGTCCTCCAGGATTCCGACATCAAGAAGGGGATACCTGGTTTCTAAACAAAAGTCTTTATGGTCTGAAACAATCTGGTTTAATGTGGTACTTATGTCTTACTGACAAACTAAATCCAATGGGCTTTATTAAGTCCGAAACTGATGAGTGCATGTTCACAAAAAGATCTAACAATGCATATGAGATAGTTCTTGTTTATGTTGATGATATTGTTTATATTGGTCCAAATAAGCAAATGAGTGAGATTTTTGCCAAAGCTTTGCAGAGATACTTCACATTGAAATCATTAGGTCACATTAGCACTTATTTAGGTGTTCAGACTGAAAAAACACAGAAGGGGTTTAGTCTTTCACAAGAAGAATTGAACAAATTTTGCATCATTGTAACATGAAGGATGCTAACACAACAAAGACACCCATGCAAACAGATTTTCACAACTTGACACAAGAAGAAAGTCCTGAGTTCGAAGATCAAACACTTTATCATTTGGTCATTGGGTCACTATTGTACATTAATAGTTGGACCAGACCCGACATTGCACTTAGTGTTAATCTCTTATCATGACACGTAGATAAGGCAAAACAGTTTCATTGGACATGTATTAAGAAATTATTGAGATACCTAAAATCCACCAAACATTTGAAGTTATTGTTAGAACCAACACATACTGATTATGCAGAATTATGTTGTTATGCAGATTCTGATTGGGCAAGTGATAAGAAATCACGTAAAAGTACTTCAGGTTATATGATGTTCTTAAATGGATGTCCTGTTTATTGGCAAGTACGTAAACAGAATTTTGTTTCTTGTTCATCTACTGAAGCTGAATATGCTTGTGTTTCAGATGCATGTAATTCTCTAACTTGGTTTGATGCTTTAGTCACAGATATCTGGACACACCCGATCCGACCGATGGAAGACAATGAATCGGTGGTTTATATTTCTGAATCACATTTTACAGGTTCTAGGTCCAGACACATTGACATTCGTTATCAAAATATAAAACATTTAGTGAAAAAAAGGTTTTGTCAAAATGCAATATGTATCTACACATGATCAAATTGCTGATATGCTCAACAAACCACTTCCAGCAGCTCAACACGAGTATCTGCGTAAGAAGATGTGCCTTATTTGATGATGTACTGATATTTGCTCAACTGGCAAAGAAGGGGAATGTAACTGCGTTATTTTATTTACCAGCTGAGCTCATCATTTCTGGACTATCAGACTTTCCGTACCTTGCCAAGAATTGTTATCAAAAGCTACTACGCATGTGCATCCACCCACATTCCTTCACACACTCCTTCCTTTGTTCTCTTTCCAGAAAGGTCCGGCTGAGAAATAGCCAGCAAGAATTATTTCAAAATGTAGCAATTACTTTTCTTAGTTAGTGAGGTGTTTTATTTTCTTTATAACAAATAAATGAGTTTTATTAGAGAACTTTTCTTCGGGTTTTTCTTTTCAGAATATTGCAACAAGGAATAAGCCTCGGTCCATCCTCTAACCAGGGTGATTTGTCCCAGAGCCAAACATGGGATTAATCAATGCCCTGACAGTCTTACCCCAAAAGTAAGCCCAAATGAAGGGGTGGCCATGACCACCATAAGAGGCAGCGAGTGTGGAGGAGTCAATTGTGTCTAGCAGTAGCCACAGCTCACACAGCACAGGTGAGTTGATTACCTGTCCAAGCAGCAGGTGGAGGCAGAGGCAGTGAGAGAGGCACATGATCTGGATGCACTGCATGGGTTGTGGGAAAGCCAAGAGTCAATGGGCTGGAGTGGCAGATGGATGAGGGAGGCTCATCTTCATATGCAGCACTGGCAGCAGATGGAGATGTAGGCATAGAGAGGAAAAGCAGGTGATCCAGACATTCATTCATTCATTTCTTTGTCAAGTACATATTAGATAATATATATAAGTATAAGCATGAATTGAATACATAAAATGAATACAATTAAAGGGAACATTAGAAGAGGGATGGTAGGCACGCTGGTGCTCTTTGCACACCCCTTACAAATCTGTTAGGAATGGGGCGAGGTCAACAGTAGCCAGCCTTAGATTAACATTTTGGGGGGTGGGGGGTTGGGATGAAACCACAGAGTCAGGTAGTTCATTCCAGGCATTTATCATTGTTGCTGAAGTTGTATTTTCTGCAATCGAGTTTGGAGCAGTTCACTTTACGTTTATATCTATTGTTTGCTCGTGTATTGTTGTGGTTGAAGCTGAAGTAGTCATTGACAGGTAGGACATTGTAGCAGATGATTTTATGAGCTATGCTTAGGTCATACTGAAGACGGTGTAGTTCTAAATTTTCTAAGCCCAGAATTTCAAGTCTGGTGGCATAAGGAATTTTGTTGCGAGCAGAGGAGTGGAGGACTCTTCTTGTGAAATATTTATGGACACACTCAATTGGATTAATGTCCGATATGCAGTACGGGTTCTAGACAGATGAGCTGTATTCAAGAATTGGTCTAGCAAATGTTTTGTATGCTCTGGTTAGTAGTGTAATGTTACCGGAGAAGAATGATGAGTGGACTGCATGAAAGCTGAGAGTCAGTGGGCTGGAGTGGGCAGATGGTGATAAGAGGTTCATCTTGCGGCATGTCAGGATCACCTGCCTCCCATTTCACGCCTTTGCATCAGTCTGCTGCTTGGACAGCGAATCAACTCACCTGTGCTGCACGAGCTGCGCAGCCCCAAAGTGTACCAACCAAGGGACCGGCGGGCTGTAGCTGCTGCCAGATATCATTGGTCCCCACTTGCTTGCCATCTCTTGTATGTGCAATGGAGGGGTGGGGTGCCCAGGTGAGCTGATCACCCTGAAATGGTGTTTCCCTGAAAATAAGCCGTAATGCTTATTTTGGAGCCCCCCAAAATATAAGACCAGGTCTTATTTTCAGTGAAACATGGTATAGTGTTATAATAAAATAGAATTAGTTCATCTGATCAATTTTCCCGTCTGCTCTACCTGGATGAAGATTAGCCTTGCAACTTTCTTTGTAACAAATCCTTGCTTTCTGGTAACCACCCTGATGCTTTCAAGGAGTTTATCAATACTCCAGTTATTTGTGGGTTATTTATTTATTTATTTATTTATTTATTTATTTATTTATTTATTTATTTGTTGTCAGATTTATATGCCGCCCTTCTCCCATAGGACTCGGGGTGGCTCAAATAATGAAACCACCCGACAATTATTTAAATAATGTTAAAACCAAATATAAAATCTCCCAACCCCCAAAGTAAAAACCACAACAGGTCAGGGAAGCTGGTGAAAGAGCCATGTCTTTAGGTTGGCGTGGAAGGTGCAGAGATCGGGGGCCGTCCGGAGCTCAGTGGGCAGCACATTCCAGAGGGTCGGTGTGACCACAGAGAATGCCCTCATCCTGGGGACCGCCAGCCGACACTGTCTGTCTGGGACCCGGAGGAGGGCCACCCTATGTGAGTGCACTGGGTGGTGGAAGACCAGTAGGAGGTGCTCCTGCAAATACCCCTGGCCCGTGCCATGAAGGGCTTTATAGGTAAGTACCAGTATCTTGAAGCGGATCTGAAGGACCACTGGCAACCAGTCCAGCTCGCGCAAAAGTGGTGTCACATGGGAGTAGCAGGACGCACAAATTGATTTGTGACTTTTCCTAGAATGACAATTTTCATCAATTATATCTTGTCAATATACTTTTTTTCGGTATATTACATGATTGAGAAATATTACAAAGTGTCAGGGTTCCAAGTAACGCCCCCAACGAAAGGAGACTCTGAGGCTTGAGTTTCCTCAAAGTTCCATTTTATTACAGATGTCATATTGGCACATCTGGGAAAACCTGAATCTGAAAGCTTCCAGGTTTTTCCCACCCAAAGGAAAGTTCAAGTTCCTGCCCAGCACCCATATGTCCACCACATGGCCCAATCAAAGCACTGTCCCATCTGGAGATGACTCCCAGTTCCAACTCTCCAAGTGCGGGGCAAGATGTCCCTGACTCTCTGAGAAAGAATGTTATTATGGCTATATTTATTTTATTTATGTATTTCGTCAAGTATGTATTTTATAACAGATACAAGTGTAAACATAATTATGAATACATGAAATGGATACGAATAAAAGGAAACATTAGGACAGGGAGGGTAGGCACGCTCCATACAATTGTCCCTCCCAGTTTCCCACAGTAGTAAATGTGGCAGGCCTGAAGCTCCAAGCCAAAAGATGGCTTCCAGGCCTGACACTGAGTCTTTGTTCTAGAGTTTTGAAGATATTGGTAACACTTCTTCTCCCAATTCACAATATGTACAAGTTAAAAAAAAACTGTAGAAAAAAAGATTCAAGTATGAGAAGACCATGTGAGATAAGAAACCAAAATTTCTGCTGTTAAAATTGCTCAATGTTTCCATTCTAGATCCATCCATTTCTAAGGAAGAAGGAATTGTACAATCTTTCCCTAATGAACGTGTACTTGGATCAAAATGGAGACGTATCAGCAGATCTGGATATCCATAGTAAGGTGGCTCTCCCTAAGAATTCCATTGACAAGCATTTGGGGAGTTTTGAAAGGCAGAGACTTATAATCAAGCAAGATGCTTTGTCACAGCTAAAATGGCTCAACAAGGTGGGGAAAATATTCATGTCTTTTCTCCCCCCCCCAAACAATTAGGACCCATTTCAAGTGAGCTAAACCTAGTCAAAAAGATGGGTAACCTTGTCTGAGAATTGAATGTGTGGAGTAAAACTTTCATAATTTTCGTAGACAGATAAGGAGGCTTCAGTTCATTTGCCCAAGGTATCCTTCAGATGCTATCATGCTGACCATGTTGTAAGCTAATTCAGGTATATCCAAATTGAGATTTGGTTTGATTATTATTTAGGACACAAATTGTTCCCATTTAATTGCTCTTCTGCAATTTACCACCATAAAACTGGTGAGAAAAGGCTTCACATGCTTTAAGTTTTGATTCCCTAGTCCATTAAAAACCCTGTAATTTATAATATTCAAAGTAATTAGCTTTATGTTTCATAGAATATCTCTATATTCAAATTATATCCATTTATCTCTCTAGAATAAATTAGAATAAATAGATCAAGAACGAGAAATTAGATTACTGATGGAGATAAGAGGAGTGGAATTATATTAAATAAGTGTAATTACTATATGGTATTGTGGAAACATTTTTAAAATGTTTAAAATGATGAGATAGATAGATAGATAGATAGATAGATAGATAGATAGATAGATGATAGATAGATAGATAGATAGAGATAGGATCTAAAAGCTGCAAAGTACTCCAGAAGTAAGCTTTCCAGATCCTACTGGTCAGAAGTTTCTTTCTTCATCATAGTTCTATTCTAACAAATCTAATGGAATAAACATTTAATAAATCTTTTACAGTAAAATTTAGTATGAGTGGATATCTTATTTTAAAATCATGCCTATATGAAAAACACAGGAATGCATGTTATTTCCACTGTGAGGTAGAACCCCCTGTTGTCACTTGCTGCTTAAATCTTTTCTCAGTTTCATCCTTCCAGACTTTATTAAGTAGAAATGTACTTTTTTTGCAATCTGATATGCCTGAAGCAGGGATGTGGTGGCTCAGTGGCTAAGATGGTGAGCTTGTCAATACAAAAGGTTGGCAGTTCAGCAGTTCAAATCCCTAGTGCCGCATAATGGGGTGAGCTCCCATTACTTGTCCCAGCTTCTGCCAACCTAGCAGTTCGAAAGCATGTAAAAAATGCAAATAGAAAAAATAGGGACCACTTGTGGTGGGAAGGTAACAGTGTTCCATGCGCCTTTGGTGTTTAGTCATGCCGGCCATATGACCACAAAGACCACGGACAGTGCTGGCTCTTTAGCTTTGAAACAGTGATGAGAACCGCCCCCTAGAGTCAGGAATAACTAGCACATATGTGCGAGGGGAATCTTTATGTTTACCTTTATGCCCCAAGAAAAAAGGAGGAATTAAATGAGGCATCTGCCTGCAGGTGTATCTCCTGTAACCAGTTGGAAGTATTCAGGGATTTCATATTTGTGTATGTGAAGCCCAGAGACTACTTGGCTAATGTTCATATATACCTCCATCTTACATACAGTAGACAATGAGTCTCAACATATTTTCTTTGCCATTTCTTCTTTTCTTTTTAGTCTTTGCCTCAGTCCAAATGTGTGGAAAAATGCCAGCCTGGATTTGTCAAGAAGGCTCGTGAAGGAGAGCCAGTTTGCTGCTATGACTGTGTTCCTTGTCCAGAGGGAACTATCTCCACTCAGAAAGGTGGGTGACACCATAGGGAAACTTACTGGGTTCACCCAGAGCACTTTGATCAATATGCATCTTAAAGACACATATACATTTGATAGATAGGGGTCCTCTATTACATCATGACTCTCATCTGTGGGAGAAGTTTTCAATCTACGGCCCCTTGGGGGTTCCACCATGAGAGGGCAGGCCAGAGGTCATTCCCATTGGAGGAGATAATCAGGACCCTCCTACTGTTGTGGGAGGACAGTAGAGATACCAACAGTACATCAATGAACAAATGGCTGTGTTACATCTTTTGTGAAGTCCCCTGTTTGACCTCCTTGCCTCCATCACTGCATTTTGGAGATGTATACGACAGCAGATCTTCTTGCGCTGCGAGATTCCCCCCTCTTGCAGATGTGGCCCTCCTCACTATCGAGGGCCCACCTCAAGGATGGGTTTTGGGACCCAGAGAGGTGGCATGTGAAAACTAGGGGATTGAGGGATTTTCTATTGAAATTTTTAGTCAAATTTTTAAGGGGTCCCAGGGAGGGGGAGGGTCAGATTGGAATTTGGGCTGTGAGTATGGGGGATAACCCACAAGGGGGAGGGTTGGGTCTGGCAGTGAAACGCGGCATGGGGGGTGGGGGACCCGGGGTCAAGGGGGGGGGTTAGAGCAGATAGTTTTCTGAACATCAGTACTGTAGGTGGGAGGGGTAGATATGGCAGGAGCAGGGGGCCATATCGTGTTAGGGGAGTGCGCACTCGCTGCCTACGAGTGGTGGCGTGCTCCGGCCCTCAAGGCTCTACTCGCTCCTCAGGTTGCATAGACCCTCAGGACCCAGGCCTTTGGCTGATGCTGTGCAATGCTAGGTCCGTAATAAATAAAGCCCCCCTCATTTGTGATCTTGTTCAGGAGGGGGTGCGGACCTGGCAGGTGTTACGGAGACCTGGTTGGGCCAGGAGGGGTGGGGGTTTCCCCTTGTTGAAATGTGCCCGCTAGGTTTCCAAGCATTCCATCACCCGAGGTCACAGGGGAGGAGAGGGGAGTAGCGGTTATTATTAAAGAAGGTCTGAGATAGAGGGAGGCCACTGTTCCTCAGATGGCCAGCTGTGAAAAGGAATATAGTCATGGTTCTGAAAGGAGATTAAATCACATACCAATGTTGAATTCATTCTCTCTTTAAAATTGTTGCCAAATCTAGAGAGAATGAAAATGTATTTCTTTGCCTTCTCCTTGTTAAAGGATAAAAAGACTTTGCAGGTAAGGAACTGGATATGTCTAGTTTAATGAAGAGAAGGACTAGGGGAGACATGATAGCAGTGTTCTGATATCTCAGAGGCTGCCAAAAAGAAGAGGGAGTCAAGCTATTCTCCCAAGCACCTGAAGGTAGGACAAGAAGCAATGGGTGGGAACTAATCAAGGAGAAAAGCAACCTGGAACTAAGGAGAAATTTCCTGACAGTGAGAACAATTAATCAGTGGAACAACTTGTCTCCAGAAGTTGTGAATGTTCCAACACTGGAAGTTTTTAAGAAGAGATTGGATAACCATTTGTCTGAACTAGTATAGGATTTCCTGCCTAGGCAGTGAGTTGGACTAGAAGACCTTCAAGGTCCCTTCCAACACTGTCATTCTATTCTATTCTATTCTATTCTATTCTATTCTGTTCTATTCTATTCTATTCTATTCTATTCTATTCTATTCTATTCTATTCTATTCTACTCTACTCTACTCTACTCTACTCTACTCTACTCTATTCTATTCTATTCCAGACTGTTCCTCTTCTTGAATTCCTTTATGAATTAATTTTCTTTAAGATCTCAGTTTTCAAATTTATTTATCCAATTTATATTGCTGTCTATTTCACACAGAACCACTCTTGGTGGCATACAATTAAACCAATAATTGAAAAAAATAAAACCATGAGATGTAAATGCTAAAAAAGCAAGACAAGGGTATATCAAGATGCTACCTACCATGCAACCAGCACATAGGGCCCTGTTTACAAAGGGATCCCCACAACTGTTGAAAGAATCACATTTTAAGGGATTTTTAGAAGGCTTCATAGTTTGGAGATACTCTCAATTTCAGAATAGTTTCATTTTTGTTCTGGAGGGGGTTGTGCTACCTGCTCTGAAGTAGGCAGTGTTGCAACCCTTCCTAAGGGGAACTCCATGGATCCAACCGTGTTAGAAAATGTTTATCTTGTGTCCAATATTTTAGAGCAGTTTATTGAGAGCATGGTTGGTGGGTCAATCATCAATAAATGAGTTTAAACACTGTTGGGATAAAAATGTCCATCATTTGACAAAAATTAGAAAATTAAATGAAAATCAAAAAAGAAAAAAAGAAAACAAAAAAAGAGGCAGACTTAATGAAGCACTAGATCTGTTTCTGCCATCAATTTTCTGTTTCTATGTTTGTATCCCATACTCACTAGATTGTTCTTGGTAACCATCTGAAATTTACAGATGACCTAGAATGCAATCACAGACACAGTGATGTTTCCCTATGTTCTTCCATAGTACACCCCTGTCCAAACTGCACAAGCTCCCAGTTCTTTTTCAAGTGCAATTAAATTCACCTTCAAAAACCTACATGAGACAGAATCAGGGTATCTGCAGGGCTTCTTCTGTAAAAGACAGACTAGAAATAAAAGTTAAAATAAACAAAAAAAAAGTAAGAGAACAGCTGTTGGATTTTGATGAATACAAATCACCGAGACATAATGGATTACATCCCAGAGTTCTAAAGGAGCTGACAGATGTCATCTCAGAACCACTGTAGCAGATCTTTCAAAAATCCTGGAGCACTGGGGAACTACCAGAGGACTGGAAAAGAGCTGATGTGGTCCCCATGTTAAAAAAAAACAAAAAAACAAAACCCAGACCCAGGAAATTACAGACCAATCAGCCTAACATCAATACCCAGGAAGATACTGGGAAAGATAATAATAATTTAAAAAACCTGCCATGATCTAGAAATGAGTAAAAGTAATAACTAGAAGTCAACATGGGCTTGTTAAAAACAGATCATGCCAAACCAATCTTATTTCATTTTTCAACATAGTGACTAAATTAGTAGATCAGCAGAATACTGTGGACATAATATACTTAGACTTCAGCAAGGCATTCGACAAAGTAGACCACAATCTACTTCTTTGTAAGCTAGAAAAAAGTGGGATAGATAGCATCACCATGTAACTGATTTGTAACTGGTTGACAAACTGTACGCAGTGAGTAGTCCTTAATGGTACCACATTCACATGGAGGGAAATAAACACTGGGGTACCACAAGCAGGGGTGAAATGATCCCGGTTTGGACCGGATTGCCCAATCTGGTAGCAATGGTGGCGGATGATTCGGAGAACTGATAGCAAACATCCCTGCCCCCCCCCCATGCCCAGCTGAGCCGCGGGATCATCAGAGGCTTTTTAAATTTATTTTTAAAAGCATTTTTTCTACAACCTCTTTGGCCACTGACCACAAGGTTCTGTCCTAGGCCTAGTTCTCTTCAATATCTTCATAAATCACTTAGATGAGGGAATAGAAGAGGAACTTACCAAATTTGCAAATGATACTAAACTGGTAGGAATAGCCAACACCCTAGATGACAGGCTCAAGAGCCAGATGGATCTTGACAGACTTGAACACTGGGCCCTATCTAACAAAATGAAATTCAATGTAGAGAAAAGTAAAGTCTTACACTTAGGCAAGAAAAACCAAAAGTACACATATAGACTGGATGAAACCAGGCTTAATAGCAGTAACTGTGAGAGGGATCTTGGAGTCTTAGTGAACAACCAATTAAATATGAGCCAACAGTGTATGGCAGCAGCCAAAAACATCCAATGCAATCCCAAATTACATTAACAGAGGGATACAATCAAGATCAAGTGATGTACTAATACTACTCTATAAAGCCTTGCTACGTCTCCTAGGCATTTGGGATAAGTTAAGGTCAATGCAAGATAAGAATCAGAGAAGTGAGGTTGCAGTACCAGATATTTCTTCTTTTAATTTAATTTTGTCATTGTTCTTGCTTTTATAGTTGTATATATTGGGGAATATTAGAAGAATAGAATAGAATAGAATAGAATAGAATAGAATAGAATAGAATAGAATAGAATAGAATAGAATAGAATAGAATAGAATTATTTATTGGCCAAGTGTGCTTGGACACACAAGGAATTTGTCTTGGTGCATACTCTCTCGGTGTACATAAAAGAAAATACATTCGTCAAGAATCATAAGGTACAACAATTAATGATAGTCATAGGGAAAAAAAATAAGCAATCAGGTTATAGTCATACAGTCATAAGTGGGAGGAGATAGGTGATAAGAACGATGAGAAGATTAATAATTGTGCAGATTTAGTAAACAGTTTGACAATGTTGAGGGAATTATTTGTTTAGCAGAGTGATGTCGTTTACAAAAAATGGTTCTTGTGTCTAGTTGTTCTGATGTGCAGTGCTCTATAGCATCATTTTGAGGTAGGAGTTGAAACAGTTTATGTCCAGGATGCGAGGGGGTCTGTAAATATTTTCACAGCCATCTTTTTGACTTGCACAGTAGAGAGGTCCTCAATGGAAGGCAGGTTGGTAGTAATTGTTTTTTCTGCCATTCTAGTTATCCTCTGAAGTGTATGACTGCCTTTTTGGGTTGCAGAACCAAACCAGACAGTTATAGAGGTGCAGATGACAGACTCAATAATTCCTCTATAGAACTGTATCAGCAGCTCCTTGGGCAGTTTGAGCTTCCTGAGTTGGCGCAGAAAGACTATTCTTTGTTGTGGTTTTTCGATGACGTTTTAGATGTTAGGGGAACAGAAAGGGAGGATTTTGGGTCTGGAAGTCAGTGTTGGCTGCGATGGAGTTAGAATGGCATGCTTAATAAATGGGAGTTTTTCTTCAAAAACTTTGTTTGAAATGCAATTTATTTGAGACGACCTCGAAACCTGACATCCAGATTGTTTCAGTCACACCACGAGGCTACTTGTTCAACCTCCCATCTGTATGCAGATTCATCATTGTCTCAAATGAGACCTATCACTGTTGTGTCATCTGCGAACTTCAGTAGTTTAACAGATGGATCATTTAAAATGCTGTCATTGGTATAGAGAGAAAAGAGAAGTGGAGAGAGCACACAGTCTTGTGGGGCCCTTGTGCTAATTGTCATTATTATTTGCAGGAGTGAGAGTGTATACAATTTACCGTATCACATCTCATCCAAAGGTTTTCTTGACATTTTAAAGACTATAAAAGAAATGTTACTTTGTTTTCACAGATACGGAAAAATGCATCAAGTGCCCAGATGATCAATATCCAAACAGGAACCGAGTCCAATGTATCCCCAAAAGAATAATCTTCCTGTCCTATGAAGAACATTTGGGTATCATCCTAATCTCCTTTGCTCTACTCTTGTTCCTAACCACAGGGTTTGTTTTACTCATATTCCTTCAATACATAGAAACTCCCATTGTCAAAGCCAACAACCGGGACCTCTCCTTCATCCTCCTGATATCCCTCCTGCTTTGTTTTTTATCCTCCTTTCTCTTCGTTGGCCAACCAAGGAAAGCCACCTGTCTTCTCCGACAAACAGTGTTCAGCATTGTCTTCTCAGTAGCTGTATCTTCTGTGTTGGCCAAAACAATCACAGTGGTGTTGGCATTCCTGGCCTCAAAACCAGGAAACAGGATGAGAAGGTGGTTGGGGAAGACTTTGACCAACTGCATCATCCTTTCTTGTTCCGGTGTCCAAATTTTCATCTGTGTCATGTGGCTGGGAGTATCTCCCCCATTCCCTGATTCTGACATTCACTCCCAGCCTGGAGACATCATCCTTCAATGCAATGAAGGCTCTGCTACCATGTTTTACATTGTCTTAAGCTACATGGGTTTCTTAGCTGTCATTTGCTTCATAGTGGCTTTCCTGGCCAGGAACCTGCCTGGGGCCTTCAACGAAGCCAAACTGATAACTTTCAGCATGCTGGTCTTCTGCAGTGTCTGGGTCTCTTTCCTGCCCACCTACCTGAGCACCAAAGGAAAGTCCATGGTGGCTGTGCAGGTCTTCTCCATGTTGGCCTCCAGTGCTGGACTGCTGGGCTGCATCTTCTTCCCCAAGTGCTACATTATCATCCTTAGACCAGAACTAAACGCTAAGGAACATCTAGTGATAAAAGTAGGGGACTGATAATTAAATTGTTTCCTAGGATCATAATATTTAATTATTGATTGCAATTTTTATTGGTTTTTATGCTTTGTTTCCCTCTATTTGACAATTTGGTTATTTAAAAAAAAAGTTAGATTAATGAAATTAAAATCCAAGATAATCACTAAACAATAAAAAACATTCATAGTTAATATTCATGTTTTTAAACTGTTGGTAGCTGTCAGGTCCCAGATATTTCTACAGAGATGCTGGCATTTTAGTGGGAGGAAAGGGGAGGAACGAACTGATCTGTATATGAAGTTTCTGTTTCCTGCATTACTGTGCTAATCTCTATATGAAGTTTCTGTTTCTGTTTCCCTGCAATGATGTAATGTGGGAGGGGTTTGGTTAGCATTGCTTTAAATAGCTGGTTTTAAATGAGAAGCTTCAGTTCTTGCCTAGATCTCTTGCTATCACAAACCTTTCAGCAAAAGCTCCTTTTGAAACAACTGCAGTTCCAAGAGTCCTGCTTTCTTAGGAAGATTGGAGAGGCAAGAATTTTTGTCAGCACACAGGTTAGCCAATATTTGCCTTATGCAACCCTTGAACAGAGGACACATGTGAACCATTGGTGGGTTGCCACCGGTTCGCCCCGGATTGGTGATAAGAAGAAACATGCATTCTTGTTATGACAATGAAGCAGTCATACACAGTTGCTCCCCTGGAGATTTCTATTGAGCCGCAGTGGCGCAGTGGTTAAAGTGCAGTACTTCAGGCTACTTGTGCTGATCACTGGCTGCCAGCAATTTGGCAGATCGAATTTCACCAGGCTCAAGTTTGACTCGGCCTTCCATCCTTCCGAGGTCAGTAAAGATTGTTTGAGGCAATATGCTGACTCTATAAACCACTTAGAGAGGGCTGTAAAGCACTGTGAAGTGGGATATAAGTGCTATTGCTATTGCTATTGCTATTGTTATTGCTAGTGGTTTCCCCCCAATAGAGTGCTTGGCTGATCTACTGGTGCCTGATGCGAGTAGACTCAACTTAGAAAAGGATTTGCCCTGGAGAGTTAAGGCTGGGTGGTTTACGTGTTGGGGACAACTGAGAAATACTATGAAACACCTCCAAAAACTGCTCATCTGCCCCTAGAAAGAATGTTTTGAACACAAAATCTCAGTTCGTTCCCTTATAGCACAAAAAGATTCCCCAAGTGGAATGATTCTGTGCTATCAATAGATTGGCTGCCTATCAATAAGAGTTATTGACAAACAGCCAGTCCAGTGGCTGCTTCATTTTATATCATCATGATTGACCTACACATTGGCCAATATAGATGAAACTTTTAGTAAAACTGTTGCTTTGCTGGAAGACAGGAAGTAAAGAGAAAAAGAGTAAAAATAGAGTAAAACAAAGCAAATGCAATAGTTGAATGAGCTTAAATATCAAAATTGTTCTATTTTTTTTTTAATTTGATTTATATGCCGCCCTTCTCCAGAGACTCAGAGCGGCTTACGATGCGTTAAGCAATAGCCTTCATACTTTTGTATATTTTACAAAGTCAGCTTATTGCCCCCATAAACTGGGTCCTCAATTTACCTACCTTGGAAAGGATGGAAGGCTGAGTCAACCTTGAGCCTGGTGAGATTCGAACTTACTAATTGCAGACAGCTGGAATTAAATTACAATGCATTAGTCTGCTGAGCTATCCAGGCTTAATATTAAGAAGACTATTGCACCTTAGGTGACTTCATCAAACTCTCAAGTTCAGCTCATTTGTCTGGAACCTGCACTGCATATCGGACATTAATACAATCGAACGAATCCAGAGATATTTCACGAGAAGAGTCCTCCACTCCTCTGCTCGCAACAGAATACCTTACGCCACCAGACTCGAAGTTTTAGGCTTAGAAAACTTAGAACTTTGTCATCTTCCATCTGACCTAAGCACAATACATAAAATGATCTGCTACAATGTCCTACCTGTCAATGACTACTTCAGCTTTAACCACAACCATACACGAGCAAACAGTAGATACAAACTCATGGTAAACCGATCCAAACTTGATTGCGAGAAATATGACTTCAGTAGCAGAGTTGTCAATGCCTGGAATGCACTACCTGATTCTGTGGTTTCTTCCCCAAACCCCCAAAACATTAACCTTAGACTGTCTACTAAAGATCTCACTCCATTGCTGGTGTTTAAGGGGTATGCTTAACAGCACCAGCGTGCCTACCATCCCTGTCCTAATGTTTCCTTTTATCCATATCCATTTCATGTATCCATAATTATGTTATACTTGTATCTGTTATCAAATACATGTTTGGTGATAAATAAATAAATAAATAAATAAATAAATAAATAAATAAATAAAGTAAGTGTGCTATGATGTCTGCTGCTGAGATGTCCTGCCTTGGGTGGGGCACCCACAGTGTGGTGGATGGTGTAATCTGATTTCTTGCCACAATCACCCAGAAGTTGATTTAAGAGGACCTGGTGGCAGTTCCTCTGGTTGTATAGATGCACTTCGTATGGTGCAACTCCTGTTACATTCCCATTTCCGAGGCTCTGTTTCTGAACCCCAGGACACCTCCAAGTGCTTCAAAGGCCCAATTTGCAATTTGTGTTCTGATTTATCTTGGTTGATTGTTGATGGATTCTATTTCTTATCTGGAGGGGCAGTGGTAGGATTCAATTTTTTTTTAACTGTGGGTGTAGCTTGGTGGGCATGGTGGGGAAGGATACTGTAAAATCTCCATTCCCACCCCACTCCAGGGGAAGGATACTGTAAAATCTCCATTCGCTCCCAATCAGCTGGGACTCAGGAGGCAGAGAATAGATGAGGGCGTGGCCAGTTGGAGGTGGTATTTACCAGTTCTCCGAACTACTCAAAATTTTCACTACCAGTTCTCCAGAACTGGTCAGAACCTGCTGAAACCCACCACTCTGAAGGGGGGAATGTTAATATGGACAATTTGGCCTAGAAGGAAGAACTGAGGGGTTGAGTGAGAGGGTTGATGGGATGGGCCGGTGCATCCTTCTAATGAGGAGCATAGGATGACCAGGTCCATTATTTGAAAGTTGTCTCACTCTATAGTCCTCAGTTTCCACTCGTAGTGCCTAGCTATCAGATCTTTGGTGGTTCTCAATTCTTGCTGTTGTGTTTCAATGCCAGGTTGATATGTAAAATGGCTTCACTTGTTCATGATGTTACTGCCATGTCTCACGGAAATCTAGTTGTCCTGAGAGGAGGAGGAAACCTCTCCTCAGTTGGAAATGTGGACATCTACTTTGTGGTTTTTCCCTCAGGTGAGAGCACAGGGGGGTGTAGGAGGGATTGTTGTCGTCCATAGTTTGTCATAACTGCACCTAGACATGTATTTTGTCTCATGGGGGCTGCAAGAACATTTTCTCAGTGAAGTATGTTGTGTGCTTGTTTCTTTATAAATGATTCTTCAGCTGCTGAATTAATATGCATGATTCACTTACCCATCGGCCAACAGGTTCAGCCTCTGAAAATAAACCATGGTTAAAAGTTGCAAGTGTGAATCCAGCCATTGGTGAAATGACCACGTTCATCTCTCCTTGTCAGGAGAGATTCCTGGTTAATTCAACTAGTTCTTGGATTCAGAGATTGTTGGACATTCCTCTGGAGAGAAATGGAAGAGAAACAATCCCAGTATGGTTTTAAATGATAGGGCAGAGCCAAAATTAAATCAGTCACAGGAATTGAGACATTTAAAAGTTCCTTTCTGGAAATTGGCCCCTGAGGGAATACAAGGCCCCTGTGGTTGAAGAAAAACAAATGTGATACTTTGTTGACAGAGTGGTTAAAGAGAAAACCTCCCAGGAACTACTTCATCCCTTAACATATCACAGAACTGAAATAGCTTCCTACGGAGTTAAAGCCAAAGTTTTCTTTATTTTGAAAAATTAATGCTCACAAGGGCACCACAACAAAAGGGCTGATGCAATAAGCATGGCCAGTTTCCAACCACAAAATCAAGCTCAGTCAAAAACTATTCATCAGGACTTTGCATAGTTTCGGGGGGGGGGGAAATCACACCCATGCACAGAAAGTGTGTGAGGGAAATTAGAGAAATAAAGGATGCCTTTCATCCCACATGAGGAGGAAAGGGAATGGAAAGAGACCCATATTTTGCTGCCACTCCTTTCCACACACAGGGCACTCAGGGGGAAAAGCAAAGCCCAGAGCCATCACAGAAAAGGCCCAGGATGGCCAGGAAGGAGGGAGGGGATCTGGGGGAACCCTTCACGCACACAAAATTCTGCGAAGAGATTAACCTGTTCTTTGGGCTTCAGTGTTGCATTTTAGGGCAACTCAGTCACCAAGGATTATTAAGCTCCCGTTTGTCTTTGTGTGTTTCCAAGAAAGGCTCCTGTCAGGGAGAAGCCGTGTAGGGCCTTTCTTCAAATGTTGATCTGACATTGCTTAGGAGGAAAAGGCAAGGGGGGTGTCTTTCCTAGAGGGACCCTCTGTGACTCTGAGGAAGGGGCATCCTGGGGGTCCTTCGTGGCACCTGAACACCCTCCAGCCAGACTCTCCTAGGCAGCTACTGCTTCCACTTGAGCCTCCATTAGAAGAGAATCTCTTCCCGGCAGCCATTTCTAGTTGTGGGTGGGAGGACCTTCCAGAACTTCAGCCACCCCTCCCTCTGCATTTCTGGGAGTTTTTGTCTCTTTCTCATCACAAAAAGCTTTTAATTTTATCCCGATACTCTCCTCTCCTGCCCCATTGTCTTTGTCTATTCAATTATGAATAAACTCTTCTCCATGAGGCTGATTGGTGGCTGAGTTCCCCAGCAACCATTGTCTCTTCCCTCCTGTTTGATTGGCTGCTGCTGGGTTGCCATGATGACAGGGCCAGACCAGGAATAGAGGCAGCCACTAGGGAGGGAGGGAGGGAGGGAGGGAGGGAGGGAGGGAGGGAGAGAGAGAGAGAGAGAGAGAGGCGTGTCTGTTGTCTTCCCTCAGAACTGGAGGAGTTGAAATCTTCTCTCTTTTAGGAAACCTTCCTCTGATGCAGCCCAGAGTAGGAAAAAAAAGAAAGAATATTTAAACAATATTTTAAAAGTGAAGGAAAGGCTTTGGCAAAAGAAAAATAGGAAACAGAAACTAAAAACAGATAAAAAGTAGGAAGATGCAGTGAAATGGGACATTAAAGGAAATAGTGTGGATAAAGAGCTTATAAAAAATAGGGAGCTGTAGTAGAAAACAATTTTAGTATTAAGATTAAGGAGCCTTGGTAGTACAGTGGTCTAAAGCACCCTGTTATTAAGACCAGCTGCAGGTTCGAATCTCGCCAGGCTCAAGGTTGACTCAGCCTTCCATCCTTTCTAAGGTAGGTAAATTGAGGACCCAGTTGTGGGGGCAATAAGCTGACTTTGTATAAATATATAAAAGGATGAAGACTATTGCTTAGCATATTGTAAGCCGCCCTGAGTCTCCGGAGAAGGGCGGCATATAAATCAATTTTTTTAAAAAAAGATTAATATTGGCTTTAATTAAAAGCATTTATAATGCACAATTCCTTTTTGAGAAGATATGTAAATTTTGCTTTTGTGAAATGAAAATGTCTCTCCAGGCAATGGGGAGAGAAAACCCAAATCACCTGTTAAAGTTCCCAGTCCTTTTGGAGTATTGAGTCTGTATTAATCTAGTTAATTGTGGTTCAAATAAAGGGGAAAAATGGAATTTGCAAAAAAAAGAACATGTTTATTGGATACATCATATCGGCACAGCCAGTGAAAACCAACTCTAACAGTTCCCCGCTTTTTTCACCTAATTAAAAGAGTAAAAATCCCCCCTCCCAAGTCTAATGAACATGGATTTCAGGCTCTTCTCCTCCTTCAACAGCCACCTGTTCAATGACCTTGGTTCCCACAGGAAAACTCTTTGTTTT
The DNA here is from genome assembly GCA_022577455.1 of Arizona elegans. Classification (NCBI taxonomy): domain Eukaryota; kingdom Metazoa; phylum Chordata; class Lepidosauria; order Squamata; family Colubridae; genus Arizona; species Arizona elegans. Next base: position 16,088,635 of record JAKOOJ010000012.1, read on the forward strand.
GACTATTTACTTCCCCCTCCCTTCCCCCTCTCAGGCTTCATGGCAACTATGAGGCAGCACAAGATGACTTCAGCCAGGTTCGCTTCAGAGTTGACACTGGGCACAAGTAGGTTTCAGTGAGACATGGCAGGTAACATCATGGACAAGAGAAGCCATGTTGCACATCAACCTGGCATTCAGAAACAATAGCTGGAACCAGGAGAAACTGAAGATCTGGTAGCCAGGCACTGAGATTGGAAGCTGAGGACCATACAGTGGGATAACTTTCAAATAATGGACCTGGGATATTTGTCATCCTATGCTCCTCATTGTAAGGATGGAGCTGCTCATCCCATCAACTCCCCTTCTCACTCAGACCTCCCGGTTCTCCCTTCTAGGCCAAGGATCAAAAACTTCTATCCATTCTATAATTTTCTCTCTCTTAGTCAATGATACTATCATGTTCCTATCTCTTAGCCAGCTGTGATGAAAAAATGATATTTCTAGAACAGATGGCTAATGAAATTTCACTTCAGTTACAAGGAATTCTAAAGTCAGATCCAATTTCAGATTAATACATGAAGATCTCATTGAAAAGAAAATTCCAAACAGGCCCTACTCTTAATATTAGGCTGGGTTCAAGGATAATGATTGCTCTCATAGCGTTACAAGCACAGTGAGCATTAGAGTTAAGTGCCACCAAGCGCGAGTGGCACCAATTTCCATATCTCTGGGTGACCTTCCCTAGCAATCCCTGGAGGCAAGATACCATATTGAAGAACAGCAGAAGACACTTTTCTGGCTGTTGAACTATGTTCCCCCAGCACCATTTTCTGGACAGATCCTATAACGAAGGTCTGTAACCACTACAGAACAGTTGCCCCAGGAGGTTTATCTGTGACTTTCACTAATATGCTTCTCTCCAGCTACCCCTCCTTATATGAAAGAAGTTCAGGGTCCCAAGAGGAGAAGTTTCTTCTCACTGTTATTATTACCATACCGGCCTTGAGACCTCTTCTCCTAGTTCTCCAGTGACTGCCTTTGATGTAAACACCAGACTGCAGTAATGTGAAGAGATCTTGCATTAGAAAAGGATCAATATGGCAGGTTATGCTCTTTGTGGCTCATGTTATGGGACAGGCAGGAGCTTCCTCTTGAATGTACTCTTACAGGTTTGTCTCTGTTTGAATCAGGAAAGCCATAGGATATTCCACCCTGTGAGAGCACTTTCAATTCTTCCTAATTCTTCTTTAGAAACAGGAGGGTTGATTCAGCGCTATGAATTATGGACCTCTTGCTTCTGTTTCTGATGCTGCTGATGACCCAGCCAGTCTCTGGGAAGCTTAGAATGAAATGCCCGTTGAATTTGGACAACCAGGATGGAGAAAAGCCATGGAGCTATTATACGCCAGGAGATGTTCTTATCAATATAGTCACCTCTGCATCCATAATAGCACATGCAACATTACCTTTCAACATGGCTCCTTCTAGTCAGATTCAGTTGTAAGTCATTCACTGTGGAATGATGGAGTTTCATTACCTCTATTTTCAGTTCTAACGCTCTTCTTTTTTTTTCTTCTTCTTCTTATTTTACTTACTCTAGTATTGCGGGACCTAACTAATTTCTTGAATTCTTTTGATTTTCACAGCTTCTATATTTTGTCTTATTTTCTGAGAGTAGAAACATGAGGCAAATGAAACCTGAGAGAAGTCCACATTAATTTCCTCTCTGTGTTCAATCCTAAATTCATGACTGGAATACTGACTTTTGTTGAGAGTAATAATTGAAATGGTTCTAATTTCTTTTGCCCAAGCATTTCCATGTTTTATAACCAATTGATATTCAAGTTCTGATTTTCAAAGGAAGAGAAGATGAGTAATTTTTAGAACAGCTTCTCTGGATCCCTTATCAAAAATTATCTTCCTTTTATGGCAGTTGTACTTTAATTTCTGAATTATTCTGCAACCTGTCTAGTGGGCTATTAGTATTAGTACTGCTAAAAATAATGGTATATTTCTGGTATTTTAAACCTTTTTAGGACTATCTCCATCCTCAACACTCACAATATTAAAGGGTGATGAGTGATTATTATTTCCTTTGATTTTAGATGAATATTGGCTTAAGTCACAGCTTGTAGAGAAAAAAGAGGATTAAATAGAGAAAAAGTATTTTTGTTGCTGTTGATGATGCTAATATTAATATGAGCATGGTTTATACTAGTTTATTATATGGAAATGAAATTATACTACGGATGATTTTCAATATTGAAGTGGTGAAGAAGAATCCCCAGCTCCTGCAAAATTTCACACTTGGCTACAACATCTATGACAACTATGATAACACACTTGGCACTTCAGACGCCTTGCTGGATATGCTTTCTACTGGAGAAGCCAATGTTCCCAACTACAGCTGTGGAAGGAAGGACACTCTTTTGGCTCTTGTTGATGGAGCTAGCAGAGACATCTCCATCCAGATGTCAACATTAGTAGGCCCCTACAAAGTCCCACAGGTTTGTGCTCGTCTTTCCCTTTCTCTAAAGTGAGTTGGGTATTGATGTGTGAGTGATTAATTTAGCCATTTCTTCTCTATGGAATTCAAGAGCTGCTTTTCACCATGGCACTTGTAAATGTTATGAATAGGGATTGGGATATACAGTGGGGAGGGAGCAAGGATCAAAAGAGATGTTTCTTTTCATAACATCATCCCCATTGCTTAGAGAGCTTCTACTTAACACTCAAAGACCAGGTCCAACACACATAACAATCCCCAAACACACAACTGCCCATCACAATTCCCCACCCCTAAACCACCAAAATATCCACACAACAGGCCAGTATATGATCTGCTGTGTGAGCAGAGTGTTGGACTAGAAGAGCTCAAATATCCCTTCTATTCCATTTTTTATCATGTTCTATGTTCATTTGTTTGAGAGTCTGTTTTAGGACTGAGTTCCCCAACATTTCCAGCTTTGCAGACCAGTCGGGGTGGGGGTGGTAGAGGGGAGCAGCTGGCTTAATAGAGCACACAAGTGAGGAGGCATGTGTGCCGATGCGCATTTGCTGGCTATTTCTGCAGCCCGGTTGCAAACCCTTCATGGACCACTAGTGGGCCATGGTGCATAGGTTGGGGACCCATGTTTTAGGATTAACGGAGCCTGAGATGTAGGACTGATCCTTAGCAGAAGGTAAGACAAAGGTGCTGCCAATCTGAGATTTGGGTTTCATATACTTTTAAGAAGACTTGGCTCCTAAGTATTATCTGATTATTGATAAGTCAAAATCAAAAGTTATGGTCTTTGGAAAATGACATCATTACCATATATGGCTATGGGGTTAACTGGGGTATTTTTTCTCTGTGACTAGATCTTGGCTCCCTCAACATTAAATGTTAAAGGCACAAGTGAATGTATTGTTAAAAGGATTTTTAAAAAATCATAGCTATGCAGCTTTCTTAGCCTGAAATTTTAAAGTAGAAAAGGCCAGTGTCACCACCATGCACTTATATTGAGCTGAATTTAGAACAAATCCAATCACATCATCTGAGAAGTATCTTATGGATGGATAAAAGGGCTTCAACAGCTGTCCTGAAAGTTGAATTGGGAATTTATACAATTTCTAAAATTAGGGCATGTATTTCTTTTTTCTATGAAATTAATAATATGGAGACTGTCCACCTCAAACCTCTGTTAGAACAAAGTCATTTCTATTATAAAGGCCTTGAAATGTACAACTGAGAAATTAGATTAGGAACTGTAGTCCTAATATAATTGGCAAAAATAAATGCTGCACAAAGGATCCAAAATTTTCAAAACGACGAAAGATATAGCCATCCTCAGTAAGATTGGCACATTTCAGTCCATTAAATGATACAAATGTACCTTCCAGATTGCCACGTATTCATTTAAATCCCTTACAATGAGTATACTTCTTTTGTGGAGGTCCAGAGATAGAAGATGTAATGCATCTATTATTTTGAATGTCAATTCTATAAGAAAGTGAGAAATCAATATCTTGGATTGCACTTTAGAGAAACAACTTATTGGGATCCTAATATTTTAAACAATGCATTTCCTGTGTGCTCAGAATTCAAAAATTATATATAATAAAGCCCTTTTTGGAAGGAAATTATGGTCTGATTGTGATAAATTCTAGGATCATATAGATAAGGAGTCCTGTTTGTTAGTTTTGTTTGTGAGTAGTATTGAATGTATTTTTAGAGTTAAGAATGTTTTGTACAGTTTTTATCTTTTATATTGAATAAAGTTTGGAAATTTAAAAAAAATGCATTTCCTGTGTGCTCAGAATTCAAAAATTATATATAAAAAAGCCCTTTTTGGAAGGAAATTACGGTCTGATTGTGATAAATTCTAGGATCGTAAAGAAATACTATTTTCATTCTTTATATTCATTCTACTGCACTATTTTTTTTTTAAAAAATCCACATTTATATGCTATTTTGTTAATGCTCTCTGTTTTCTATTTTGTATCTTGATATGCCTAATGACTAATCAACAAGAAACTGTTCTAATATGTACATGAGAAAAGAGTTGGATTCATTAAAATCCAACTCATAAAAATTGGGACTTGGTGGGGCCACAAATATAACACAGAATTCTTCATTATTATTTTTTTCAGACCAGTGTTAGAATTGCTTCAGAGGCTCTGAGTGATCAAAGTCAATACCCTTTTTTTCATCCGATGCTCCCCAGAGAAGGAATCCAGTACCCAGCAATGGTCCAAGTGCTCCTCCATTTCAGATGGACGTTGATTGGTCTCTTTGCTCCAGACACAGAGAAGGGAGAGAATTTCATGAGAATTTTTACTCCTGTGCTTGTCAAGAATAGAATTTGTGTTGTTATATCACAACAATTGTCAATGACTGGACGCACAGTACCCCTCAGGGCTGCCCTCTCTAAATGGAAACAAGTCAATGTCTTTGTTCACTTCATAGAGCTTGATTCCATTTGGGACAGAATTCTTTCTTTCCATTCAATACTTGAATGTTTGCCAGGACCCATTGAAGGGAAAGTCTGGATCATGACAATGGTTGGATTTTATATATTTCAAAAGTACAGGACTCTCAAGTATGTCCATAGTGTTTGGAGCTTTCCTCTTCAGTGGAAAGCAAATTGGAACAGAGATGATGCCTATAAAACACCTTTCTCTGTGGAATCTGAATTTCAAGATGAATATTTTCATTGTTCTGTTTCAAAAAACATATTTTCTGTCAAAGGCCGGAGAAGATGCACCCAGAAAGCACCACTGGATTCTCAAGAGAAAAAGAACAGGATTCGGATCATTAATTCAAGCTACAATTACAGTGTCATTAAGATTCTGGTCCATGCCTTAAATGATGTATCCAAATCCAAGAGGAGAAGAAAGAAAGGAGAAGAAAGGTTGGGGGTGACAAGGCTGCAACCATGGAAGGTATATTCAAACAAATGTTCTGAGATTCCTTCTGATTTTAAGCTCCTGTAAACCAACATAGCTCTTCTCCTTGTAGTCTTTCTTCAAGGCTAAAAGCACTTCCTTGATTGTTTCCTTGGCTTCTTTGTTCTTGCCTAAAGCTGATGAAAAACTTTTTGCAATGTCTTCTCCAAGTGTGATTCCTTCGAGAGGACCTGGTATGATTTCACTAGATCATTAATGGCATTATCATCAAATTAGTAATATGGTTATCATATCATTAAAATATTACTACTACTTTACTATAATCAGTAACCATTCCACATATAGAATAATGTGAGAGAAACTACAAATGAAAGCTTAAAGAAAGATATAGATTTTGGCTGCCATTCATTTGTGTTATACAAGATACAATCATGTATCAAGTCCCAAATGCTAAAAATTAGTTTCCAACTGAATTTTACTTATGTACCTCTCTCTATCACAAAATCATATTTTTATTTTCTGGAAACTGGGTATTTTTTAAAAGCAGATCAAAGAAGTGTTGTTATAATTTTTGCATCACAAAACATGATTTATCTACTTCCTTTAGTAATGAAAATAAAAAAGAATTAATGACCAAGGTCTAATTGTATTTGATAACTCCCCAATTTTATCAGTAAGATCATATTTTAGTTGAGTACAATTTTAAGGACATAATGATCATTCCATCCAGTGCTCAGTTATTAGATCCATATTCATCACATCATGAAGGATTTTCTTGATTCTTTGCTAAAATCAAGTTATACCACCAGCATTCACACAGTTGAATAAGGAAATGTGGTGATATGTGGGAATTGATTTGGTGAACCAGAGAAAGAGATGCTGTGGTGGGAAAGATTAGATATGATAGTGGTGTTGGGTGTACCACAGCTGTAACAGGCAGAGAAAGAAACTCAGAAATGATCCTCCCTAATTTTTCCAACCGTCAAAAGAGTTCCTGAAGGATTTGGTCCTTCACATTGTTAATATCAACTTTTCCTGAAAATAAGACCTGCCATAAAAATAAGCCCTTGCCTGATTTTTAAGTATGTGCCTAATATAAGCCCTACCCCCCAAAATAAGCCCAAGTGAAGGGGGTGGGCATGGCCAGCACAGGAGGTGGCGAGCACACAGTGGCCAATGGTGTCCAGCAGTAGCCACAGCTCACACAGCACAGGTGTGTTGATTACCTGTCCAAGCAACAGGTGCTTAGTACTTATAAGAAGGCCCTAGTGCTTATTTTGGAGCCTCCCAAAATATAAGACCGGGTCTTATTGTCAGTGGAACATGATATAGTGTTATAATAAAGTAGAATTAGTTCATCTGGTCAATTTTCCTGTCTGCTCTACCTGGATGAAGATTAGCCTTGCAACTTTCCTCTTAACAAATCCTTGCTTTCTGGTAACCACCCTGATGTTTTCAAGGAGTTTATGAATACTGAAGCTCCAAGGCAAAAGATGGCTTCCAGGCCTGACACCGAGTCTTTGTTCTAGAGTTTTGAAGATATTGGTAACACTTCTTTTCCCAATTCACAATATGTGCAAGTTAAAAAAACCCGTAGAAAAAAGATTCAAATATAAAACCATGTGAGATAAGAAGCCAAGAGTTCTGCTTTTAAAACTCCTCAATGTTTCCATTCTAGATCCATCCATTTCTAAAGAAGAATGAATTGTACAATCTTTCCCTGATGAAAGTGTACTTGGATCAAAATGGAGACGTATCAGCAGATCTGGAGATCCTTAGTAGGGTGGTTCTCCCTAAGAAGGATCCCATTGACAAGCATTTGGGGAGTTTTGAAAGGCAGAGACTTATAATCAAGCAAGATGCTTTGGCACAGCTAAAATGGCTCAACAAGGTGGGGAAAATATTAATGTCTTTTCTCTCCCACACCCCAAACAATTAGGACCCATTTCAAGTGAGCTAAACAGAGTCTAAAAGATGGGTAACCTTCTCTGAGAATTGAATGTGTGGAGTAAAACTTTTATAATTTTCTTAGACAGATAAGGAGGCTTCAGTTCTATTGCCCAAAGTATCCTTCAGATGCTATAATGCTGAACACTGCTGTAAGCAGATTCAGGTATATCCAAAATAAGATTTGGTGTGATTATTATTTAGGACACAAATTGTTGCCGTTTAAGGTCTCTACTGCAATTAATCACCATAAAACTGGTGAGAAAAGCCTCATATGCTGAAGATTGTCATGCTAGTAGCTTTAGGTACACTTGTTCCTTGTCTTCAATTATCCAAGATGAAGGTAATTCTGTTAACCAATGCCTGATTTCAGGTTTGGACTAAATCTGATGAAATGGAATCAAATTGGATGGAGGTCCTGTTAGTCCAATTGGGAAATAAACTTCATCTTGTCCTGGTAGGAGTTAGGATCTCCTAAAATTGCAGGTCCATAGCCTGCAATGTTTTTAGTCATCTGAGACTATAGTTATACATGCATCTCTTTAATCCAGCTGGAATAGTGGAATTTAGGAAGGAGGTCCAAGGCTTTCAGTTCACATGAAATAATAATAATTGGTCTGATGTGAGCTTATTTCTTTATTAATTAAATTTATTTGCTGCCCATCTCACCATGATAATGGCTTGAAAACTGAAACACTAAAACATGATTTTGATGCAAAAAAAAGCAATTTCTGATATCAGAAGTAATAAGGGACAAATTTGAGGGAAATATTACTTAGATTTGGGGATTGGCTTGTAAGCATGCACTTCATCTGAAAATCCCTTGAATCCAAATGTTTATCTTGATTGTTAGCATCTTAAGACACTCGGGGAGGCAGCAAATCAAGCCAATAATAAATATGAGTATCTATTTCCCTGTGAGTTTGTGTCATCTCATTGTAGTCTTTCAACAGAAAGGACCTCATGTTGGGTACCTTGTGTTAAATGTCCCTTTCCCACACAGGGCTCATATACTCATGTGCCATGTGCTGCAACAAAAGATGCCTGATTCACGCTTTTCGAGGGACATGTTTTCATGACCTCACTTCCATCTCTCCTAACTATACATTTCCTTTAAGGTTGACAGCCATTATTTCTCTGCATATTAACTGGGAGATGATAGATAGATAGATAGATAAATAGATAGATAGATAGATAGATAGATAGATAGATAGATAGATAGATAGATAGATAGATGATAGATGATAGATGATAGATGATAGATGATAGATGACAGATGATAGATGATAGGTGTGTGTGGGTGAGTGGGTGGGTGGATGGATGGATGGATGGATGGATGGATGGATGGATGGATGAGAGATATATCTTTTCAAAGGGAAGCAGCTTTTCAATGTACTCCAGAAGGAACCTTTCCAGATCCTACTGGTCAGAAGTTTCTGTCTTCATCACAGTTTTATTCTAAGAAATCTAATGGAATAAAATTTTAATAAATCTTTTACAGTAAAATTTATTATGAGTGGATATCTTATTTTAAAATCATGCCTATATGAAAAATAGAGGAATGCTATGTTAATTCCACTGTGAGGTGGAACCTCCAGGTGTCACTTGATGCTTAAATCTTTTCTCAGTTTCATCCTTCCAGACTTTATTAAGTAGAAATGTACTTTTTTTGCAATCTGATATACGCCTAGAAGGGATGCGGTGGTTCAGTGGCTAAGATGCTGAGGCTTGTTGATCGAAAGGTCGGCAGTTCAGTGGTTTGAATCCCTAGTGCCGCGTAACGGGGTGAGCTCCTGTTACTTGTCCCAGCTTCTGCCAACCTAGTAGTTTGATAGCATGTAAAAATGCAAGTAGAAAAATAGGGATCACCTTTGGTGGGAAGGTAACAGCATTCCGTGAACCTTTGGCATTTAGTTATGCTGGCCACATGACCACGGAGATGTCTTTGGACAGTGCTGGCTCTTCGGCTTTGAAACGGAGATGAGCACCGCCCCCTAGAGACGGGAACAACTAGCACATATGTGCGAGGGGAATTTTTACCTTTACCTTTATGCCCCAAGAAAAAAGGAGGAATGAAATGAGCCATCTGCCTGCAATTGTATCTCCTGTAACCATTTGGAAGTATTCAGAGATTTCATATTTGTGTATGTGAAGCCCAGAGACTATTTGGCTAATGTTCATATCTACCTCCATCTTACATACAGTATATGACGAGTCTCAATGTATTTTCTTTGCCATTTCTTCTTTTTTTTCTTAGTCTCTTCCTCAGTCCAAATGTGTGGAAAAATGCCAGCCTGGATTTGTCAAAAAGGCTCGAGAAGGAGAGCCAGTTTGCTGCTATGACTGTGTTCCTTGTCCAGAGGGAACTGTCTCCATTCAGAAAGGTAGGTGACATCATAGGGAAACTTACTGGGTTCACCCAGAACACTTTGATCAATATGCATCTTAAAGACACATATACATTTGATGGTTTTTGTTTTTGTTTTATTTTCATTGTGTCCAATTTCTTCCACAATGGGAAGAGAAAAATATCTTGAAGGATGAGGTAGGAAGAAGGATGTCGTGAGCAGGAAACCTCTCTTTTATTTGCCAATTTGGATGTGTCCTCCCATATTTATCTTTCTTAGGAACATGTAAATTCTTTGTAACTTGAGGGACAATTTTAGATCAATGGATTTTGTTCACTCAAACCAAATTAACATTAAAAGCCCAAAACTAAATCAATTTGTTTAATCAGACAATATTTATGAAGATTGTGAATTTTTATAAGCTGAAATATCTAATTGAGAAGAACAATGGAGGGAGAGAAGTTCATTTCAAGGAACAAAGGAAAGCCAGGAGACTTGCTACTTCTCCCAGGCAGTTGGGATAAGTTAAGGTTAATGCAAGATAAGAATCAGAGAAGTGAGGTTGTGATGCCAGATATTTCTTCTTTTAATTTTATTTTGTTGTTGATGTTGCTTTTATAATTGTATATATTGGGGAATATTATTTGCAGGAGTGAGAATTTACCGAGGCTTTCCTGTCTCTCAGTATCACATCTCATCCAAAGGTTTTGTTGAAATTTTAAAGATTATAAAAGAAATGTTACTTTGTTTTCACAGATACAGAAAAATGCACCAAGTGTCCAGATGATCAATATCCAAACAGGAACCGAGCCCAATGTATCCCCAAAAGAATAACCTTCCTGTCCTATGAAGAACATTTGGGTATCATCCTAATCTCCTTTGCCCTACTCTTGTTCCTAACCACAACTCTTGTTTTACTCATATTCCTTCAATACCTAGAAACTCCCATTGTCAAAGCCAACAATCAGGACCTCTCCTTCATCCTCCTGATCTCTCTCCTGCTTTGTTTTTTATCCTCCTTTCTCTTCGTTGGCCAGCCAAGGAAAGCCACCTGTCTTCTCCGACAAACAGTGTTCAGCATTGTCTTCTCAGTAGCTGTGTCTTCTGTGTTGGCCAAAACAATCACAGTGGTGTTGGCATTCCTGGCCTCAAAACCAGGAAACAGGATGAGAAGGTGGTTGGGGAAGACTTTGACCAACTCCATCATCCTTTCTTGTTCTGGTGTCCAAATTTTCATCTGTGTCATGTGGCTGGGAGTATCTCCCCCATTCCCTGATTCTGACATTGACTCCCAGCCTGGAGAGATCATCCTTCAATGCAATGAAGGCTCTGCTACCATGTTTTACATTGTCTTAAGCTACATGGGTTTCCTAGCTGTCATTTGTTTCATAGTGGCTTTCCTGGCCAGGAACCTGCCTGGGGCCTTCAACGAAGCCAAACTGATAACTTTCAGCATGCTGGTCTTCTGCAGCGTCTGGGTCTCTTTCCTGCCCACCTACCTGAGCACCAAAGGAAAGTCCATGGTGGCTGTGCAGGTCTTCTCCATGTTGGCCTCCAGTGCTGGACTGCTGGGCTGCATCTTCTTCCCCAAGTGCTACATTATCATCCTTAGACCAGAGCTAAACACTAAGGAACAACTAGTGATAAAAGTAGGGGACTGATAATTAAATTGTTTCCTAGGATCATAATATTTAATTATTGATTGCAATTTTTATTGGTTTTTATGCTTTGTTTCCCCCATTTGACAATTTGGTTATTTAAAACCAAAAAAAATAGTTAGATTAATGAAATTAAAATCCAAGATAAACACTAAACAATAAAATACGTTCATAGTTAATATTCATGTTTTTAAACTGTTGGTAGCTGTCAGGTCCCAGATATTTCTACAGAGATGCTGGCATTTTGGTGGGAGGAATGGAGTGATCTGTATATGAAGTTTCTGTTTCTGTTCCCTGCATTACTGTGCTAATCTCTGTATGAAGTTTCTGTTTCTGTTTCTTGCATTACTGTGTTAATCTCTATATGAAGTTTCTGTTTTTGTTTGCCTGCAATGATGTAGTGTAGGAGGGGTTTGGTTAGCATTGCATTAAATAGCTGGTTTTAAATGAGAAGCTTCAGTTATTTCCTAGATCTCTTGTTATCACAAACCTTTCAATAAAAGCTCCTTTTGGAACAACTGCAGTTTCAAGAGTCCTGCTTTCTTGGGAAGATTGGAGAGGCAAGACCTTACAGTAGTCCTCCTTTTCGTCAGCACACAGGTTAGTCAATCTTTGCCTTATGCAATCCTAGAAGAAAGGACACATATAAACCAGTGGTAGTTGCTATCAGTTCACCCCAGATCGGGCAAACTGGTAATGGCGGTGGTGGGAGGCTCCGCCCACCCGCTCGGACAGCTCTGCGCATGTGCAGAAGCGTTGCACATATGAGCATGTGCACACCCCTGAGCAATCTGGTAGCAACGGGATTTGAATCCCACTATTGATAAGAAACATATCCTGGGCTTTGGACTGCTTTAACCTTGGTAGATATCTTCAAAGTTAATTAGGAAGGTCTCAACCTTATCTTCTTCATTGTTCTTTCAGAATTCAGAGTCAAATACAGGACCCAAAGCAAGCATTGAACTCTTTCTGCAGTGTTTTATAACATGTCCTGGTGGGTGTCCCTGAAATAATATTGAGAGACATTGCCCTCACAACAAAGAGATGCACTCATATTTCTGCATCTCAAAATGGCAGGAGAGACTAATACATAAGTAATAAATAATGTAAGTGTACATATTCACAGGTAATGGATGTCAATTGTTGATTGTTGCAATGAGATAACAAATTTTGGCCTTATATCATTTTATATCAAGTTGATTTAATTAATTCCACTCTTCTAAGAAGTGATTTTTCCCACAATCCTTTCCCCCCATTTTGACCTCAAGAAGGTCACCATATGTATCTCACAAGAGAACCAGATTTAACTTTACAGTGTAAAGTTAAATAATAATAACTAACAATTCCTACTAAGCATTGCCCTGGCAGAGTAATTCATACTTTTCATTACTAAACAGGCCAATTTTCTAATATTGAGGTAGACGTGGGCTGCTTTGACTGTTGAGCCAATTATAGAGATAGCTAGTCCATAAACATCTTTGTTCATTCTCCCTGGGCTATTCCCTGTGTCATAACTACAAACTGGGGTGGGAACATTTCCAACCAAGAAGGGGCTTCTACCTCTTAGGGCACAACCAGGCTTCAGTGAGATGTGGCAGATAACATCAGCCTCAACCAACAAATACTCTGTCTTATACATTGGCAACAAGAACACTAAATACAAGATGGGTGGATACGACCTTGTAGATGACCCTCACTCTGTCAAGGACCTTGGAGTATTCATCTCAAACTATCTAAGTGCCAGAGCTCACTGTAACAGCATTGCCAAAAGGACATTAAAAGTTGTTAACCTAATCTTGCAAAGCTTATTCTCCAGTAACATTGTACTGCAAACTAGGGCAAACAAAACCTCTGCTAGACCAATTCTCAAATACAGCTCGTCTGCCTAGAATCCGCACTGTATATCGGACATTAATACAATTGAGCGACTCCAGGGGTATTTCCTGAGAAGAGTACTCCACTCTTCTGCTCACAATAGAATACCTTATGCCACCAGGATTGAAAGTTGGGCCTTGGACAACCTAGATCTACTCTGCCTATGGTCTGACCTAAGAGTAGTAAACAAAATTATCTGCTACAACGTCCTACCTGTCAATGGGGTCATTCCATGTCAAGTGGTCTGCTCGACCATCATGGATTTCGATGAAATTTGGTGTGAACATGCACACATGTCCCCAATGAACATTTGCCGATGCAATACTTGGGGAGATGTAGTCATTTGTTTGACACCATACTGTAGCCTTCTACTGTATGACTCTGAGGTTTCAGCAACTTTGAGACATAATATCTCCAGCAATATTTTGTTGAGAGAAACAAAACTTGGACATCTTGTACAACTTGTTGTGCTCTATTAAACAAAATAATAAAAACCTTCTTATGAGCGATCTCCATCTAGATAATTTGGAGTAAAGGTGGACAAAAATGAGTGTGGCATAAAAAAAGGTTAAAGTTTGGCTTCTTACATCTCTGGAAGGAAAGGTATGAGAAACGTGAAACTTTGTGCATAATAACTTAAAAACACAAGGTTTTCAAATATAAAATTTCATTCTCCTGATGCTTTCCAAAGTTTACAAATTGAGTGTAAAGTTGACGGTTTTTGTAAAAATGCCAAAAATCGGGTATTTTCAGCCCGATTTTATAAAAAAAAAAAAGAAAGAAAGAAAGAAAAGAAAAGAAAAGAAAGAAAGCAACTCCTGGAAACTCTGTTAAATCATTCTCATTAGAAAAAGCATGTTTGAAGCCCCCTAAAAAGTAGGATTAGTTTTTCATCGCTGAGGTATATAGCCCTAAAAATAGGGACAAAGTTGTGGATGTTGCTATGGTAGCATCACATGCATTCTATTATTGTTTTGTCGTTTGTTTTATATAGACATCATTACTACTATTATATTGTGTTGGTCCATGGTGACATTGTCACTATCAGTTCAGGCACTTGACCAAGCAAGCCCATCGCCATAGGGGGCACGCCTGATAGCCATGAAATACCAGCCACAGGTGGGTTTCTTTGTTCAGGATCCTAAGCCTGTAGTTTGGTTTCTTCCTCGAGGTTCCAAAGCTTTGTGTGGGTATCTGTCCAGTTCCCAGGCTGGCAATTGGGCACCTTATCCTAGGTTCCCAAGCCTAAAGTGGGTGTCTTATATGATTCCCAAGCCAAAGTCCATACTGTTCGTATGAACTGCCAATTCCAACGATTGCTTATTTATTATTGAATTTATGAGCCACGTTATTTAGCGTCGCTTCTCAGAATGTATACTGTTGACCTGATGATGTAACTGAAGGTGCTTGAAGCACACAAATAAGATATGTTCAGGAACCCAACAAACATCTTGTCTTTCAGGCCAATAAAATGAATGAGCAGGGTCTTGTGGATGCATAAATGTTACCAACGCAACATTTTGTTCAATCAAAATTTCCACGATGTTGCCTACCCACCATTTTTTGTCATAAATGCAGGCAACATAACATCCAGGAATAATAATAATAATAATAATAATAATAATAATAATAATAATAATAATAATAATAATAATAATTTAATCTTTAGTGAGATTCACAGCCTTTGAGGCTGGTTAATAGCTCAGCAGCTCGAGTCCTAACCAAGGACCTAGGAACTGTTAAGGTATCGTCGGAGGATGTAAGCTGTTCCGAGTAAGGTGGTTTTTTGTAAAGTCAAAATGTTCAAGTCCGGCAAATTTAGAATTTCTAAATAGCGGGGTAGCCCTTTGGGTATTGCTCCAAGGGCTCCAATTACAATTGAGACAACACACGATTTCTTTTTCCACAGTCGCTCAACTTCAATTTGCAAGTCCTGGTACTTTGTGATTTTTTCTTGCTGCTTATCTTCAATCCTTGCATCACCAGGTATTGCAATGTCAATGAACCATACTTTTTTCTTTTCAACTATTGTTATGTCAGATGTGTTGTGGACCAAGTGCCTGTCAGTCTGAATCCTAAAGTCCCACAAGATCTTGAGTTTCTCATTCTCTAAAACTTTCTCAATCTGATGTTCCCAGTGGTTTTTGCTGTACTCAAATCCAAACTTCTGGCACAATTTCCAGTGAATTATCTTAGCAACACGGTCATGGCATTGTAGGTAGTCAGTTTGTGAAATTTTGCTACACCCACTGATCAGGTGGTCGACTGTCTCATCTTTCTCATTACAGAGGCGGCATTTGCTGTTGGTGGTAACATGTTGAATTTTTGCCTTCATGCAGTTTGTGGCTAGGGCTTGTTCTTGAGCTGCCAAAATAAAGCTTTCTGTTTCTTTTTTCAGTACTCCTGATCTTAACCAGTTCCAAGTTAGTTTCTGGTCAGATGATGATGATGATGATGATGATGATGATGATGATGATTAGTTTGATTCATATGCCGCCCTTCTCTGGAGACTCAGGGTGGCTTACAATGCGTTAAGCAATAGCCTTCATACTTTTTTATATACCTGCTTAGTAGGGCTTTCGGCCCCCCCTAAGCGGTGTTCTTTTTTATACAAAGTCAGTTTATTGCCCCCACAATCCGTGTCCTCATTTTACCTACCTCGGAAGGATGGAAGGATGAGTCAACCTTGAGCCTGGTGAGATTTGAACTCACAGTAATTGCAGGCAGCTGGCAGCTAAGTGCTTCTTAACAGCACTTTAGTCCACTGTGCCACCAAGGCTCCTTAGTTACGTTCCATTTCAGTTCCCAAGAATGTTTTCTGAATATTTTCACACACTTGATGCTGGTCATTCAATGACAATTTTGCCTTTCAAAATAAATGTTTCATGCTACTTCTCAGCTTCTGACACTCTCTTGCTTCACTTTGCAAACTACAATAAAAATATGAGCGGGGAAAGTGGGCTTCAATCCCCCAAAGCAAGGAAAGTAGCTATACACCCAGATATCATACAACCACCTCAACAAGTTTCTGCCCCTTTTCTCCAGCCTCATTACACATTGCTGGGGTAGAGGGATCAGTTCAGTAGTGAAATCCTCCGAGATTGCCACTGGCTCGCTGCCTGCGCATGCACAGTGCACATCAAATGCACACTGCATGTACACCCATGCAGTGTGTGCCAAGAGCATGCTGCACAAGCACATGCGTGTGCAGTGCACGCCAAATGCACACCAAACATGCACTTCACGTGGGAAAAGGAGGCCTAACAAGGTAAGTAGAACAGCGAGGGGAGGAACAGCTGTGCTGCGCGATTTAGATTCTCTATAAATCGTGTGGCACAGCTGATCCTCGGAAATACCAGTTTGGATGAATTGGTAGCTTTTATCACTATCGGTTCACATGAACCGGTGCGAACCGGTAGCATTTCACCCCTGAATCAGTTTGATTCACTACTTTCAGAGCACTTCTGATAATATCTATTTGAATCATCAATAAGAGTTTATGTAATGTTCAAAATATATCAGCCAATTTTAAATTCGGATCGACGGTATTGGCCTGAAAGACAAGATGTTGTCAGCAGATGGGAAATGAAATTTCATGTTAGGCACAAGGAATATTAAAATTAGCTCCAATTTAGGATTAGTATATGATCTGATACCCTGTTTCTCCCAAAATAAGATATCCCCTGACAATACTCCTGTTCAGGCTTTTGAGTGCATGGTAATAAGGCCAAGCGCTTATTTCAGGGTTCAAAAAAATATAAGTCAGGGTCTTATTTTTGAGGAAACATGGTAGAAAGGAAAACCCCAAACAGTCCTTGTAGAACAATGCTTTCAGGGGTATATCTGTGACTTCTCACTAATGTGATTTTCTCCAGCTACCCTTCTTCACATGGAGTCTGGAAGAAATTAAGTATACCCAGGGGAGAAGTTGCTTCTCACTGTAATTATCACCATCCTGGTCTTTGAGACTTCTTCTGCTCCTTTACCAGTGATTGCCTTTGATGTAAACATCAGACTGAGGAACTTGTATCAGAAAAGAAAAAATGCCACAATTCACACTCAGACATCGGGACAGGCAGGGGCTGTGTTTTGGAATGTACTTTCTCTCCTTTCCAGATGAAGCTCAGATTGTCTCTGTCTTAATCTGACATTTCCATCTTGTGAGAGTGTGTTGTATCCTTTTAATTGTTCTTTAGAAACAGGGAGAAGATTGATTCATCTCCATGAATTATGGAAGTCCTTCTTCTGGTTCTGATGCTGCTGTTGTCCCAGCCGGTCTTTGGGAAGCTTAAAATGAAGTGCCCACTGTATTTTGAAGACCAAGGTGGAAAAAAACCATGGAGCTTTTATATGCCAGGAAACCATCTCATTAGTATAGTGATGAGGGCATCAAATAGAACATAGAATGTTAAATTTCAGCATGGATCCTTCCAATCAGATTCATCTGTAAGTCATTCAGTGTGATAGAGTTGCTTTCCTTCCATCTGCAGTTCTAACATGTTCCTTCTTTTCTTCTTGTTCCACTTCTATATTGAAGGACCTGACTAATTTTGTGAATCATTTTGATTTCCGTGAATTTCCATTTTTTGGGGTCCTATTTATACAGTAGTGGCCAAAATTGTGGAAACCTTTTGGGAAAAGTGTATTTTCTAAAACTAGCTAATAATGCCACTTTTTTTTTTTTAAGTAGTACCATAAAATTATATATCAATGGAAAGATAATTTAATCAAGAATGTAATGCAATAGCTTTTATGAAGGATCTGCTATTAGAATAGCAGTTATAAAGAGTTATAAAGAAAAAAATTGAAATGAAATATAGAAAAATTATCACTATAGAAAAAACGAGATATACAAAAATTATCACCATGTCAGTTAATACTTAATTGGGTAACCTTTAGCATGAATTAGGTCCTTACAACGTCTTCCCATGGAGTGAACCAAATCTTTTAGTTCTGCAGCTGTTATAATGTAAAACCAAGATTGAATTATTGCTTCGATTAACTGGGTTTTATTGCTGGATCACTTCTGACTAACAAGTTTCTTTAGTCGGCTCCATAGATTTTCAATTGGGTTAAGGTCTGGGGCTATTCCCAGGCCATTCAATCAGAAGGAGGGTGTTAGGTTTCACAGCCAGCCAAAGTGGTTAATTGGAGAATGTGATTTATGACATGGCCAGGGGGGAGGGGAGAGACAGGGTCATAGGGGAACATAAATCTACGTGGGGTCAGTCCTGATTGCATCTGAGTATTGCCAGCATGGTGCTCCTAATAAATCACTATATTTCCTTTGAAGTTTGGATCATGGCTCATGAATTAATTAGGGCATCTTTCAGAAACTTGTCAGTTGATTGAGGAAGAAGGACTGGAAAAAATATAGAAATGGTTAATTAAAAATTTAAGGGATAGTTTCCTGAAGGTTCTGAAATTTATATTTTGAGAAATGAATTAAGAAGGCCTTATTGATGCATTAAGAGGTTTTCAAAATGTTTAATATAAGATTATACTATTTTAAAAGGTATAGGTGATAAAATGTTTAAAGTTTTAAAATGTTTAATTTAGAATTTTTAATGCTGAATATTTAGAAATTGATAATTGGTTTATGAAGGAATAAAGAGGATAAATGTTTAATTTAGAATTTTATTAGGGAGCATTGTTGAAAAAGAAAGGTGTTTGAGGGATGAAAATGAAACTTATCAGTGTTTGTTAATGCTTGTAATATCGTTAAAGTTCTTGGATTACATACCAAGAAAAAGGCTTTTATATTCAGGAAGAAAGAATTTAACCCAATTGATTTTGAGAATTTACAAAAGGGAGGTTGATGAATTTGCAAAAGAGGAGTTAAAGAGTGTGAGGGAGTTTTAAACTTTGTAGTAGGTTAGTATATTTTAGCTTTTGCTTGTTAAATGTTATACCCTGTTTTTGCTCTGGGAAGTCGGGGTGTGGGAAGGGTTGGGTTGAGTTGGGATAAAATTGTTGACTAGATAAAGGTATTATCTAAATCTAAAAGTAAATGTGGGGAAAATGTTACAACAAATGAAATGATAATATCAAGATATGATAAATATTGGAGGAGTAAGAGGGAAAAAAGATATATTCAGATGATACACTGATTGATTGATTATATATTGTATGTATGCTTGTTTATAAAATAAAAACTTTTCAATAAAAAAAAAAGATTTTGCTGAAATCAACATTCTCATAATCTATTAAGGAATTGTATTGAGATATGAGAATAATTCTTGTGATGGGGAGAAGAGATGTTGCCTAAGGGATGATTGGAGAAGAGGTGGGGGAACCCGCAGCTGTATAATGGGCAAAGGAAGAAATTCAGAAAGGATCCTCCCTAACTTTTCAGGTTGAAAAAAAGAATTGGTGGAAGATTTGAACTTTCAGACTTGTAAAATTCTCTCAGTAGCATTCTGATAAAGTACAATTACGTAGCTCATGTTCTCATATTTCCTGTCAAGTCTACCTGGGAATTGCTTAGCTTGGCAACCTTCATCTTGAGAAAACTCTTCATTCTGGTAACCAACTTCTTGTTTCCTAGGAGTTTATGAATAATTTTGTTGTTATTCAATTTATTTGACAGCTGTTCTAAAATGATCCATATACTTGAGGAAATGTATTAATTATATACCTAGTCCTTGATTTATGTCCACAATTAAGCCCAACATTTCTGTTATATTAAGTGAAACATTTGTTAAGTGAGTTTTGCCCCATTTTAAGACTTTTCTTAATACAGTTGTGAAGTGAACCACTGAGATTGTTAAATTAGTAACACGGTTGTTAAGTGAACCTGGCTTCTTCTCCAGTGGTGGGTTCCTCCCGGTTCAGCCTGGTTCTGCCGAGCCAATAGCAATGACAATATGATGTCACCGAACCGGTTAATTGACAAATAATTAATTAATTAATTAAATTTATTTATTTATTTATTTATTTATTTATTTATTTATTTATTTATTATATTTATATACCGCCCTTCTCCTGAAGGACTCAGGGCGGTGAATAGCCAAGATCAAATACATAAATATAAAAGTTTAAAACAATTTAAAACCAGACTAAATACTTTGGCCCACAATTAAAAACATCCCATTAAAATCCAATTTAAAATTTAAAACTGTTAAAATTAGGCTAGCCCAGCTTGCTGGAATAACAAAATCTTCAGGGCACGGTGGAAGGTGCGCAAGTCTGGGATCCTCCATACCTCCGGGGGCAGCTCGTTCCAGAGGGCAGGAGCCCCCACTGAGAAGGCTCTCCCCCAGGGGGTCACCAGTCGACATTGTCTGACTGACGGCACCCCAAGGAGCCCCGCCCTGTGTGAGCGTACTGGCCGGTGGGAGGCTGTCGGTAGCAGAAGGCGGTCCCATAAGTACCCAGGTCCTAAGCCATGGAGCGCTTTAAAGATGTTAATCAACACCTTGAATCGCACCCAGAAGACCACTGGGAGCCAATGCAGCTCGTACAGGAGAGGTGTTACATGGGAGCGCCCCACCGCTCCCATAATCACCAAGCAGCTGCATTTTGGACCAGTTGGAGCCTCTGGATGCTCTTCAAGGGGAGCCCCATGTAGAGAGCATTGCAGTAGTCCAGTTGGGAAGTGACGAGGGCATGAGTGACTGTGCGCAGGGAGTCTCGATCGAGAAAGGGACGCAACTGGCGGATCAGGAGAACCTGATAAAAAGCCCCCCTGGCCATGGCCATCATATGTTCTTCTAAAGACAGCCGCGCATCCAGGAGGACACCCAAGTTGAGAGGCCTCTCCGTGGGGGCCAATGACTCACCCCCAATAGCCAGCAATGACACCAGCTGGCTGTATTGGGATGCTGGAAGCCACAGCCACTCAGTCTTGGAGGGGTTGAGTCGGAGTCTGTTTCTCCCCATCCAGACCCGCACGGCCTCCAGGCACCGGGACATCACTTCAAGGGCATCATTGGGGTGGTCTGGGGGTGGAGTTGCACAGCTGAGTATCATCAGCGTACTGATGGAACTGCACCCCAAAACCACAGGTGATCAAATAATCAATTAATGGAGATTTTGCAGTAACCTTCCCCTGGAGTGGGGTGGGAATGGAGATTTTACAGTATCCTTCCCATGCCACACCCACCAAGCCAAGCCACGCCCACCAAGCCACACCCACAGAACCGGTAGTAAAAAATTTTGAAACCGACCACTGCTCCACAGATTGTGAAAGAAAGGGAGTATGTGATATTAAAAGGGTTCATTAAAAGCTTTCCAATTGGAAAGAGAAACAGCCAGAGATGTGAATCCAAGGACAAGGAAGGAAAAGCTAGTCTGGACCAATAAATAAATAAATAAATAAATCCATTATAGCTATAGCAATAGCACTTAGACCAGTGGTGAAATGCAATTTTTTTTGCTACCGGTTCTGTGGGCGTGGCTTGGTGGGGATCATGTGACTGGGTGGCCGTGGCCAACTTTATTTTTTTACTTTTAAAAACATTTTTTACTACCTATTCGCCCAAACCGGTAGTAAACAAATGGTTTAAAAAAGTAAAAAAAAAAAAAAAAGGGTTTCGACAATCACAGCTGTGCCGCATGATCACCAGAACCTTTTTAAAAACCTTTTTAAAGCATTTTTTTACTACCAGTTCGGGCAAATAGGTAGTAAAAATTCTTTAAAAAAAAAAAAAAAGGTTCCGATGATCGCATGGCACAGCTGTGATCATCAGAACCTTTTTTTTTTTTTACTTTTTAAAGCATCTTTTTACTACTAGTTTGCCCAAACCAAACAACCTGTAGCATTTCAAACCTGACTTAGACTTATATACTTCTCCGTAATACTTTACAGCACTCTCTGGGCAGTTTACAGAGTCAGTGTATTATCCTCCAACAATCTGGATCCTTGTTTTACTGACCTTGGAAAGATGGAGGACTGAGTCAACCTTGAGCCGATGAGGATCGAACTCCTGGCTCTGTGGGCAGAGTTTGCCTGTAATATTGCATTCTAACCACTGCATCACCAGAGCTACGTATATTATTGTCATCTTGGCCTCCAGGGCAGGGCTGCTGAGCTACTTTTCATCCCTAAATGTTACATTATTTTACTAAGGCTAGCTCTGAACACAAAGGAGCTAGTTTAATAATAAAAGCCAACAAAGGAAATCTTACTCTTCTGAATTCATTTTCATTTTTAAATTCATAATTTAAGGAAATTAATTCAATGTATATCCAGGAACATAAAATATCCTTGATATTCCATAGTATGGAGTAATACATACAAAGCTATCTGCTGAGAAAATACTGTATTGGTTTATTTTCCTTTTCTAAATCATATCACAGTTTACAGTTTACAGTTCACAGTTTACTTAATCAGCCTTGCACTGATTTAGTAAGACTGAAAAGGCAATGCGGAAAGTGGGGCAAGGAGACAGTGAAATATGAAAGCCGTATTTTGATTCAAACATGACATTAAGACATTTACAGGTTTCCACAAGCTCAAAATGAGTGAATCAATGTCCTTTTTGGTCCTCCTCCTTCATAATTTCACAAGATTTCACGATTTCATGAAAAGGGTCCTCCATTCCTCTCCCTGCAATAAAATACCTTATGCCAACCGACTTGAAATTTTGGGCTTAGACACCTTAGAACTACGCTGACTTCAGTCTGACCTAAGCATAGTGCATAAAATTATCTGCCACAATGTCCTACCTATCAATGACTATTTCAGCTTCAACCACAACCATACACGAGCAAACAATAGATACAAACTCAAGGTAAATCATTCAAAACTAGATTGCAGAAAATACGACTTCAGCAACAGAGTGGTCAATGCCTAGAATGCACTACCTGACTCTGTGGTTTCTTCCCCAAACCCCCAAAACTTTAACCTTAGACTGTCTACTGTTGACCCCTCCCCATTCCTAAGAGGTCTGTAAGGGGCATGCATCAGTGCACCAGCGTGCCTACCATCCCTGTCCTAATATTCCTTTTTACTTACTCCTTTCATGTATTCAAATTATGCTTATACTTTTATCTGTTATCTTATATATACTTGACAAATAACGTAAATAAAATAAAATAAATAAATAATTGCCCTGTAGATGCTTTGAGGTCCTTCCCACCCCTTCTTCTCTTGAATTCCTTCCTGAGATTCGTGTTGAGCATATGACATTTCCTGGCCATCACTGGATCAAGTGGAAAAGAAGCCCAGAAGCAAAGACCTTCCTTCACTGGCTGGGATTGTGTCCAAGAAAACCTTGCCTTTCTGCAAGATCACCACCTGGTCCGAGTGCTTCCCCATTGCAGCCTGCAATCTGGAAGAATCCCATTCCTTAGGCTGCTGCATAGCGGCTCTTCCAGCATTTCAGGGAAGAAGCTACTCCTCACAGCCCCTCCTTTCCTGCCAGGACCAGGGGTGAAATGCTACCGGTTGGCACCGGTTCGGGTGAACTGGTAGCGGTGGTGGGTGGTTTGGAGAACTGGTAGCGGTGGCAGCACGAGACTCCACCCACCGACCCAGATGCCATTTGTTAGGAAATAGTTATTGCCTAATTGGTTGGCCAGGAAATATATAAGCCAACATTGTATATAAGCCAATACATTATGTAAATGTATTATGTAGCTTTAAGAACTTTCCTGAGTCATTCTGCATCCTGATTGGCTGAGCTCTGTAGCCAATGTATTTAAGGAGAGCTAAATTATGGTTATGTGTAGACACTACACCATTTCTACCTGCTGCTATGCTGTAACTCTTTTTGATCTCTCTACATGGTCATTGTTTGATCATGGTTATTTATTTACTGCTTTCTGATATTTATTGAACTGTTTTTATATTGATCCTGATTGTTTGTTTATTAATTAATTAATTAATTAATTAATTAATTAATTAATTAATTCAATTTATATGTCGCCCTTCTCCAGAGACTCAGGGCGGCTTACAATGCATTTAAAAAAAAAAACCATTATAAAAACATTTTAAAATTAAAACATTAAAAACATTTATGCACACCATTCATGGCCAGATCTCACAAGATCGCAACAGCGAGATCAACGGCCCCAGGCCTGCCAGAAAAGCCAGGTCTTCACCGCTTTTCGGAAGGCCAATAGGGTGGGGGTGGTCCGGACCTCAGGAGGTAACTGGTTCCAGAGGGCTGGGGCAGCCACAGAGAAGGCCCTCCCCCATGGGCCCGCCAGCCAGCATTGTTTAGCTGACGGGACCCGGAGGAGACAAACTCTGTGGGATCTTACCGGTCGCTGGGAGCTATGTGGTAGAAGGCGGTCTCGAAGATAACCTGGCCCTGAGCCATGTAGGGCTTTAAAGGTAATAAGCAACACCTTGAATTGTGCCCAGAGACCAATAGGGAGCCACTGCAGCTCTCAGAGAATTGGTGTAATGTGGGTGTATCTAGGTGCACCCACGATAGCTCGCGCGGGTGCATTCTGGACCAACTGTAGTCTCCAAACACTTTTCAAGGGTGGCCCCATGTAGAGTGTGTTGCAATAATCTAACCGTGAGGTGACAAGGGCATGAGTGACTGTGAGGAGAGCCTCCCAATCCAAGTAGGGTTGCAATTGGTGCACCTTTTCCTTGTTCCTTGTATTTTCTACAAACTGGTAAGAAAATTTTATATCCCTGAATTGATTGTATATTGCACTTTATATGGCTAAGACTTGGATTGTTAAAGGACTATGATTTTGCTTTTCCCTAAAAGCAAAATACTATAAAACCCAGTTTGTCTGTATGTTATTCACAATTACTCTCAAAATGTTTCAGTGCATAAAACTCTAACGGTATTCTGCTTTATAAACCACAACTTCGGGTGTAACTCAACAATATCCTTAACACCGTTACTTCCTAGTTTTAACTAGGAAGTAACCTGTTTTTTATCCAAGTGCGCACATGCACTTCCAAACCGGTAGGGAAGGTAAGTAGATTTCACCCCTGGCCAGGACCTCCTGCAGCCTCTTGGCCCCAGGGATAGGAAGGTTTATGGTGCAAAGATTGAAGGGAACCATATCTGGGGAAGCTTTTGCTGAAAGCACAACCCCCCCTCATTGCCTTTTGGGGTTTGGGGAGCAAAAGAAGCAGAGGCAGGCAGGAGGCAGAGGCACATGCTCAGTTCCCTTCTGAAGGGAAGCGATCACAAATTTTCAAATCCCTGTTTTATTTCTGCTATTTATATTCCCCTCCCCAATTCTGAAAACCGAGGACCTTGGAAACAGCCCTTCTCTGTCACAACACCTGCCCTATAAAATAACATCCTCCCTGAGACTTATTGAGCTCCAGTCCTGACCTTTTTTAAAACACCATTTAAATTTTGACTGTATCCCCAGGCATTGACTTAGAGGGGATCTGACCCCTTGTGCAGTACTATGGCTGCTTTCAAGCTTTGTGGAAGGAGGGGCAGCCTAAGCAGTGGTGAAATCCAAATTGTTTTACTACCTGTTCTGTGGGTGTGGCTTGGTGGGAGTGATGTGGCTTGGTGAGCATGGCAGGGAAAGGATAACACAAAATCTCCATTCCTACCCCACTCCAGGGGAAGAAGACTGCAAAATCTCCATTCACACCCCACTCTGGGTCCAGCCAGAGGTGGTATTTGCCAGTTCTCTGAACTACTCAAAATTTCTGCTACCGGTTCTCCAGAACCTGACAGAATCTGCTGGATTTCACCCCTGAGCCTAAGGAATGGGATTCTTCCAGATTGCAGGCTGCAATGGGGAGGCACTCAGAGCAGGTTGTGGTCTTGCAAAGAGGCAACATTCCAGGTTTTTTTGGTGGGTTTCTTGTCCCCTCTGAGACACAATCCCAGCCAATGAAGGAGGGTCTTTTCTTCTGGGCTTCTTTTCCACTTGATCCAGTGATGGCTATTTACCTTCAGACAGTTGCAGCCAGGCCTTGCACACCTCAGCCCATTTCTTCTGCTGCAGCCAGCAAGGCTTTCCTTAAAGCCTCTGTAGCCGATAACAGAGCTTTGCAGAGGCCTTCTGGAAAGCTTTGCTGGCCTTACCGAATGAAGAAGTTCCTGAAGGCTTCTGACAGCAAAAAAGATGCATGCAAGTGTGGGGAATCAGTGGACTATATCCACCACCCCACCACCCCAAAAAACTAAGACCTGGTGCCTTTCTTTGGTGGCAAAAAAAATATAAGCATAGGGTCTTATTTTTTGGGAAACAAGAGTAATAATTTTATTTTTATTTTGCTCTCAAAGTTACTCACACTATTGCACATTACTAAAATCATCCTTCCATGCCTTTTCAGGTCAGGTGTCTTTTGAAAGAAAAAATTCTAGTATCATTCAGGCTCTTTACTCTTCTATTCTACTTTTCTATAATCTTCAGATAAAGCATTTCCATTTTCTTATACAAGACATCATTTCTCCTTGGATGACTAGACAAGATGGCAACAGAGGAGGAGGAGGAGGAGAAGGAGGAGGAGGAGGAGGAGGAGGAGGAGGAGGAGGAGGAAGAAGAGGAGGAGGAGGGATGGGGGATTTAAAAGATCTTGTCCCAAAAAGTATTTCATTAACTTCATGGTATGGATTGTGAGATGGTGCACATTCAACTGGGACCAAGAAGAGAATGAGGAAGGCTGAGAACTTCGAGCATGTTAGCAAGATACAGATATGATACAGCCAAGAATACAATACAGCCAACTATACATATTTTTGCGATATTCAAGAATAAATGATTTCAGGATGACTTCTTTCTGTGAATAGGAACTCCTTGCAAGCTTCCATTTTAAGAAAATAAGAAAAGGTCTTCTCGATCAGGCCAGTGCCCATATTTATGACAAAATGACTGATCAGATATCTCTAGAGTTTCCACAAGCAGAAGATGTAAGAACGATCTCAACTTCTGACTGGGTGTTTTTGTCTAACCTCCCCACTCTTCCTTACAACATCCATAGCATAGTCAATTAGAGAACAGAGTCTGCAATTCTGTTGGAATTCTTTTTCTGGTAATATCATCAAACTGTACTTTAGCTCATTTCTTGCTTAACTTCTACATACCATGTTTTCCCAAAAATAAGACCCTGTTTTATATATATATTGAACCTTGAAATAAGCACTTGGCCTTATTGCCATGCGCTCAAAAGCCTGATTGGGCTGATACTGATACTGCATAGAACCACAATTGTAGATAAACTATGATACAATTAAAATAATGGTATTTTAAAGCCCCATCCTGCATGTTGTTGTTGTTGTTGTTGTTGTTGTTGTTGTTTGGCATACCAACAACATTCCTACTGCACAAGTATCCTGTTTAAAATACCTTGATGGGACATATAAGGGCTAAGAAACCTAAGGGCACAGGATAGATATACTATCTCAACTACTCAAAACAGCTATGCAACTATGTTTTATTTTGCTGGACAAGAATGTACATTCTTGTATATACAACACTATTGTATAACTGCCCTTTAATTTTTTCAAGCAAAATCATTGGTTTATTCCTGCATGAAGAACTGCTTGGACCATTTCCTAGGTTTGTCCTGTTGGAAAACTTTGATAGTTGGATTTCCTCTCTTCATGTTTCTACATTTCTTCTGGTCATAAGATGCATCTTTGTATTCAGGTCTGGCCTCAGAATGATTATGTAGCATTTGGGAATGAAGATGCAGCTGAGCAACCCAACACTGGAGGACAAAATGGAGAAGACCTGAACAGCCACCATGTATTTCCCTTTCGTGCTCAGGTAGGAGGGCACAAAACTCACCCAGACACAGCAGAAGACTAGCATGCTGAAGGTGATCAGCTTGGCTTCGTTGAAGGCACCAGGAAGATTCCTGGCAAGAAAAGCCACCGTGAAGCAGATGAAAGCCAGAAAACCCAGGTAGCCAAGCGTGATATAAAACATGACAGCAAAGCCTTCGTTGCATTGCAGGATGATTACTCCTGGCTGGGAGTAGAGGTCAGAGTCAAGGAATGGGGGAAAAGCTCCTAGCCAGATGGAGCAGATGATAATTTGGACAGCAGAACAAGAAAGGATGATGGAGTTGGCCAAACTCTTCCCCAACCACTTCTTCACTCGGTTTCCTGGTTTTGTAGCAAGGAAAGCGAGCACCACTGTGATTGTTTTGGCCAAGAGAGAAGAAATAGTAACTGAAAAAATGATGCTGAAAACAGTTTGTCGGAGAAAACAGGTGGCTTTCCTTGGTTGACCAATGAAGAGAAGAGAAGACAAGAAGCAAAGTAGAAGGGAGATCAGGAAGATATAAGAGAGGTCCCGGTTGTTGGCTTTGACAATAGACGTTTCTCGGTATCGAATAAATATAATTAAGACAAGGACTGTAGTTAGGAAGAAAAGTAGGGCAAAAGAGACAAGGATGATGCCCAGATCTTCTTCATAAGACAGGAAGGTTATAACTTTGGGGATACATTGGACTCGTTCCTCATTTGGATATTGATCATGTGGACACTTGATGCATTTTTCTGTATTTGAGAAAACCAAAAACCAATATTTCTTTAACATTCTATTCTTTAGAGTTCAAGTAACATTTTTTGGGATAGCAGTTGATACCAGCAGCGTTTTGTAAAATTTATTTCTTAGAATCTCCTCAAAAAGAAGATAGAAAGAACATAGTTTTCTAAAGCATACAGAGCTAAGGTCTATGAAATTGGGGAAAATCCTAGGACCAATATGGTTTCCTGTGTATTCTGTAGAGTTTTCCTGGTAAATAATGAATCAGTTCATCTTAGAAGGCACACTTACTAAGAACCATACTGGATCAGAGGACACCTGAAATGTAGACGGCTGGAAGAGAAAGGTAGTCCTGCAAATAATCTGGAATGACTAATTTGACCAGTAGTAAATTTGGTGTAATGAGCTGCACCCATGTCCATACCACCTCATTGTGGACCAGAGATACTTTCCAGTTATTTAGAATGGGAGGCCCATGTAGAGAGTATTGCAATAATCCTTCCAGGAAATGAATCTAAGACAATTCTCTAAATTTCTCTATATATCTATCATCTATCTATCTATCTATCTATCTATCTATCTATCTATCTATCTATCTATAAAATGTTTTTTATTAATAATTCAAATTTAAAAACAATGGACATGGTTTGACATCTCTGGTTTCTAACATTTCTGTCAAATTCAAATTAATAATTAATATATTCCTTAATCTATATACAAATTTACATATATCTGACTTCATTACCTGTCAAGCGTACTACATAATCTTATTTGCAAGTTCAATATACATTGACATATACATTTGTAGACATTCAGTACACTCTCTTCTTGGTGTTCTTCCTCTTGTCTAACCATTCATAAAATTTAATCCAGATTTTATAATACATTGATTCCTAAGTGAGTCTGTCCACTTCTGCACAATTGAAGATTTTGCATAGCACTTCTTCCTCTGATGCTGTTTCTTTACTCTTCCATTTCTGAGCAAATGCTATTCTTGCAGCTGTTAATATATGTAATATTAGGTATATTACATTTTCATTATATTTACTGTCTATCATTCCCAATAAGAAAAATTCTGGTTTGACTTCTATTTTAACCATTAAAATCTCTTCTAGCCAGGTCTTTACTTGCTGCCAAAAGTGTTTTGCTTTTGAGCACTCCCACCACATATTATAATAGGACTCTGCGACCATCTCACATTTCCAACATCTTGAAGAATATTTTTTCTTAATTTTTTCCAATCTTCTGGGTGGGAAGTGCCATCTGTAAAACATTTTATATAGGTTTTCTTTATATGAATCCGCCAACGTAATTTTGATATTTTTTCCCATAGATTCTGCCAAATATCCAAATCAATACTATAACTAAAACATTTACTCCAGGTTATCATAACCTCCTTTATTTGTTCTTCAAGCATGTCTTGTTCTAATAAATAGCAGTATAGTTTCTTTATAGCATTTCCCTCCATACTTAATAGAATTTTATCCAATTCTGTTTGTGCTATTTTTATACCCCATTCCTTTTTGTCCTTCATAAATTTAGATTGTATTTGTAAATTAGCCCACCATTCTAATTTGATTCCTTCTTCCTTTAAATTATTTCTTGAATTCAATTCTCCTTTCTCATTTAATAATTCTTTATATGTAGCTACCCTTCCTACTTTAATAAGATTTGGATGTGTGAACATTTCTACTATCGATATCCAATTGGGGATTTCTATATAATAATAACCACTGCACCTCGCTGCAGAGAGGCGGGACCAACGAGGTGGTTCCGCCCCAGGTGCCTGATGGATCCTGATAGGTTCCAGATGGAGCTTGGGCCATTTCCTGAGATTCTGGCTCATGACTCGGCTGAAGACCAGGTGGCCGCCTGGGATACTGCGGCCACCAGGGCTTTGAACCATGTCGTGCCTTTGTGGCCTCTGACCCGGCACCGAACTCACCTAGCTCCTTGGTTCTCCGAGGAGCTGAGGGAGATGAAGTGCCAGAAAAGATGCCTGGAGAGTAGTTGGAGGACCAGCCGCTCTGAATCCGACCGAACACTGGTGAGGTCTCATATTAAGACCTACCTAGTGGCGATAAAAGCGGCGAAATCTAGCTATTTTGCCACTCTTATTGAATCAGCAGATAATCGCCCAGCCGCCCTGTTTAGGGTGATCTTCTCCCTCCTCCATCTGGAAGCACAGGATGATCCCTTGCAGGGTCGAGCTGAGGATTTTGTGCAGTATCTGTATGACAAGACCGCTCAGATTTGGTAAGGCCTGGCCTCTGACTGGGTAAGTCCGGACGGGATGACTGAGGCAGGTCTTGAGAGTGCTATCTGGGAGGAGTTTGATCTTGTGGCTCCCGAGGACGTGGACAGGATCCTGGGATGGCTGAACGCGACCACATGTTTATTGGACCCGTGCCCCTCCTGGTTGGTACTGGCTTCCCAGGAGATTACACGAGGCTGGCTCCAGAGGATTGTTAATGCTTCTCTGAGTGAGGGGGTCCTGCTGGCCGCATTGAAAGAAGCGGTGGTGAGGCCCCTCCTCAAGAAGCCCTCCCTTGATCCGGCTATTTTGGCTAACTATCATCCAGTCTCCAACCTTCGCTTTGTTGCGAAGGTTGTTGAGAGTGTGGTGGCGCGGCAGCTTCCCCAGTTCCTGGATGAAGCTGTCTATCTAGACCCGCTCCAGTCCGGCTTCCGGCCTGGGCACAGCACGGAAACGGCATTGGTCGCTTTGGTGGATGATCTCTGGAGGGCTCGGGATAGGGGTTGCTCCTCTACCCTGGTCCTGTTAGAACTCTCAGCGGCTTTTGATACCATTGACCATGGTATCATGTTGCACCAGTTGAAGGGGCTGGGGGTGGGGGGAACCGTTCTGTGGTGGTTCTCCTCCTACCTCTCTGACTGGTTGCAATCCGTGTTGACAGGG
This sequence comes from Arizona elegans, assembly GCA_022577455.1. Classification (NCBI taxonomy): domain Eukaryota; kingdom Metazoa; phylum Chordata; class Lepidosauria; order Squamata; family Colubridae; genus Arizona; species Arizona elegans. The sequence continues at coordinate 16,120,134 of JAKOOJ010000012.1, forward strand.
GGGCAGCGGTCGACCCCAAGGCGCCTTGTTTGTGGGGTGCCACAAGGGTCAATACTCTCGCCCTTTCTGTTCAACATTGTTGTAAAGCTGCTGGATGAGATCATCCATGGCTTTGGGGTGGAGTTCCATCAGTACGCTGACGACACTCAGCTGTACATCTCCACCCCAGGCCACCCCAACGATGCCCTTGAAGTGATGTCCCAGTGCCTGGAGGCCATGCGGGCCTGGATGGGGAGAAACAGGCTCCAACTCAACCCTTCCAAGACCAAGTGGCTGTGGCTTCTGGCATCCCAATATAGCCAGCTGGTGCCATCGCTGGCTATTGTGGGTGAATCACTGGTCCCCACGAAGAGGGCTCACAATGTAGGCGTCCTCCTGGATGCATGGCTGTCTCTAGAAGAGCATATGACGGGCGTGGCCAGGGGGGCTTTTTATCAGGTTTGCCTGATATGCCAGTTGCGTCCCTTTCTGGATCGGGACTCCCTACGCACGGTCACTCAAGAACTCGTCACTTCCTGCCTGGACTACTGCAATGCTCTCTACATGGGGCTCCCCTTGGGGTGCACTCGGAGGCTGCAGTTGGTCCAGAATGCGGCCACGCGGGGGATTATGGGAGTGATGGGGCGCTCACATATAACACCTCTCCAGCATGAGCTGCACTGGCTTCCTGTGGTCTTCCAGGTGTGCTTCAAGGTATTGGTGACCACCTTTAAAGCACTCCATGGCTTAGGGCCGGGGTATTTGCGAGACCGCCTTCTGCCGCCAATAGCCTCCCACTGACTGGTTTACTCGCACAGAGAGGGCCTCTTCAGGGTGCCGTTGGCCAGACAGTGCCGGCTGGGAACCTACAGGGGGAGAACCTTCTCTGTGGCAGCACCTGCCCTCTGGAATGACCTGCCCCCTGAGATACACACGATATCAGACCTCCGGACTTTTCGTCGGGCCCTGAAAACACACTTATTCCATCTAGCTGGGCTGGCTTGATCCCATCCTCTCAGTTTTTAATTGAATTCGGTTTTAATTGGGTTGTTTTAAACGTGGGCCAAAATTATCTAATTTATTTATTTTATTTTTTATTTTATTTCCAATTTATATACTGCCCTTCTCCCTGAGGTTTCAGGGCAGTGTACAGCCAGAATTAAGAACATGAAATACAAATATTAAAAACAATTAAAATATATATAAATTTGGCCCAAAAATTAAAAATCACAAACCAATTAAAACATTTAAAAATTTCTTCTTAAGCCAGCCCGGCTTGCTGGAAAAAGTGGGTTTTAAGGGCGTGGCGGAAGGCACTGAGGTCTTGGATTCTTCTTATCTCTGGGGGCAACTGATTCCAGAGGGTAGGTGCCCCCACAGAGAAGGCCCTCACCCTGGGGGTCACCAGCCTACATTGTTTGGCTGATGGCGCCCTGAGGAGGCCCTCTCTATGGGAACGCACGGGTCGATGGGAGGTCATCGGTAGCAGCAGGCGGTCTCGAAGATAGCTAGGCCCTATGCCATGGAGCACCTTAAAGGTGATGACCAACACCTTGAAGCACACCCGGAAGACCACCGGGAGCCAGTGCAGCTCATGCAGGAGCGGTGTTACATGGGAGTGCCATGCTGCTCCCGTCACTATCCGCGCTGCTGCGTTCTGGACCAGTTGGAGCCTCCGGGTGCTCTTCAAGGGGAGCCCCATGAAGAGAGCATTGTAGTAGTCACAAAAGATCCCCCTGGTTACAGCCATCAGATGTTCCTCCAAAGACAGCTGCATATCCAGGAGGACTCCCAGATTGCGAGCCCTTTCTGTGGGGGCCAAAGTCTTGCCCCCAATAGTCAGTCACGGATTCAACTGACTATATCGGGATGCTGGGAGCCACAGCCACTCATTCTTGGAAGGGTTGAGTTTTTTTTTTTTAATTTGATTTATATGCCGCCCTTCTCTGGAGACTCAGGGCAGCTTACAATGCATTAAGCAATAGCCTTCATACTTTTGTATATTTTTATACAAAGTCAGCTTATTGCCCCCACAAACTTGGTTCTCATTTCACCTACCTTAGAAAGGATGGATGGCTGAGTCAACCTTGAGCCTTGGAGAGATTCGAACCAGCAGTAAATTGCAGGAAGCTATGTTAATAACAGGGTGCATAGACCACTGTACTATCAAGGCTCTTTGAGCCTGTTCCTCCCCATTCAGATCCGCACAGCCTCCAGGCACTGGGACATCACTTCAAGGGCATCGTTGGGGTGGCCTGGGGTGGAGATGTACAGCTGGGTGTCATCAGTGTACTGGTGGTATCTCAACCCGAAGCCACGGATAATCTTGCCCAGTGGCTTCACATAAATGTTGAACAGAAGGGGCGAGAGGACCGATCCCTGTGGCACTCCACAGATGAGAGGCCTCGAGGTCGACCTCTGCCCCCCTGCCAACACAAACTGTGACCGGTCAGAGAGAAAGGAGGAGAACCACCGCAACACAGTGCCTCCCACCCTCAACTCTTCCAGCCGGTGCAGCATGTTACCATCGTCGATGGTATCAAAAGCCGCTGAGAGAACTAACAGGACCAGAACAGAGGAGCAACCCCTGTCCCGAGCCCTCCAGAGATCATCAACCAATGCGACCAATGCTGTTTCCATGCTGTGCCCAGACCTGAAACCCAACTGGAGTGGATCTAGATAAGATGTTTGTCCAGGAATTGTGGGAACTGTCACGCGACCACACTCTCAACAACCTTTGCCATGAAGCGAAGGTTGGAGACAGGACGGTAGTTGGCCAATATTGCCGGATCCAGGGACGGCTTCTTGAGGAGAGGCCTTGCCACCGCCTCTTTCAAGGCAGCGGGGAAATGGCTCTCACTCAACGAAGCGTTGACCCTGGAGCCAGCCTCGTGTAACCTCCAGGGAAGCCAGTACCAACCAGGAGGGACACGGGTGCAGTAAACATGTGGCCGCACTAAGTCTCCCCAAAATCCTGTCCACATCATCGGGAGTCACAGCATCAAACTCCTCCCAGGTAACATTCTCAAGACTATTCCTCGTCACCCTGCCCTGGTCTACCCAGTCAGAGTCCAAATCCCCCTGGATCTGAGCGATTTTGTCATACAGGTATTGTCTGAAATCCTCTGCCCTGCCTTCCAAGGGATCCTCCCACACTCCCGGATGGAGCAGGGAGTGGGTCACCCTAAACAGGGCGGCCGGATGATTCCCTGATGACGCAATAGAGGTGGAAAAGTAATTAAACTTTGCCGTCTTTATCGCCACTAGGTAGGCCTTAATATGCGACCTTACCTGTGTTCGATCAGATTCAGCGAGACTGGCCCTCCAACCGCTCTCCAGGCATCTTTTCCGGCACTTCATTTCCCTCAGCTCCTCAGTAAACCAAGGAGCCGCTCGGGATCGGCACCGGGTCAGAGGCCGCAAAGGCATGACTCGGTCCAAGGCCCCACCAGCAGCCCGATCCCAGGCGGCTACCAAGTCCTCGGCCGAGTCATGTGCTAGATCCTCAGGAAATGGCCCAAGCTCCATCTGGAATCTATCAGGATCCATCAGGTGCCTGGGGCAGATCCATCTAATTGGGTCCGCCTCCCTGCGACGGGGGGCAGCGGTTCGAAGATCCAGGTGAAGGAGTGAGTGGTCAGTCCATGACAAGGGTTCCATGTCTATATCCCCTATAACAAGACCACTCAACCACTGGCCAGAGACAAAAATCAAGTCCAGAGTGTGACCTCCCCTGTGAGTAGGGCCATGAACTAACTGGGTCAGGTCCATGGCCGTCATGGAAGCCATGAACTCCTGAGCCACCTCAGACGTTTCACCAATGTATGGCAAGTTGAAATCATCCATGACTAAAAGCCTGGGTGTATCTACTGCCACCGTGGCTATCACGTCGAGTAGCTCAGGTAGGGCTGTTGCCATGCGGCAGGGAGCCAGGTACGTAAGCAACAAGCCCATCTGAACCCCACAACCCCACCTCACAAGGAGGGACTCACATCCGGCTATCTGAGGCACATTGGTCTCCCTCGGACCCAGATCCTCATTAATAATAACCGCCCCCCCCGCCCCCACCGGGCTCTCAGCTGATGGAATGCTCTGAAGCCTGGTGGGCACATTTCAACCAGAGGGACGCCGCCCTCCGGGCCCAGCCAGGTCTCCGTAATACCCGCCAGATCCACTCCTCCCTCTTGTATAAGATTGTGAATGAGGGGGGCCTTGTTTACCATGGAACTGGCGTTGCATAGCATCAGCCGAAGGCCCAGATCCTGAGTGTCTAAGCCACCTAGTATCCAAGCAGAGCCTTGGGGACCAGGGCAAGCAATTGCTCTCAGACAGCAAGTGCGAACCCCCAACACATGATATGGTCCCCTGCTCCTGCCATATCTGCCCCTCCCATTCAATTGATTTTTAAAGTGTTTTTTAAATTTTATATGCTATGTTTTATCTTGGCTGTACACCGCCCTGAGTCCCGCAGGAGAAGGGCGGTATAGAAATAAAATAAAATAAAATAAAATAAAATAAAATAAAATAAAATAAAATAAAATAAAATAAAATAAAATAAAATAAAATAAAATAAAATAAAATAAAATAAAATAAAATAAAATAATAAAATAAAATAAAATAAAATAAAATAAAATAAAATAAAATAAAATAAAATAAAATAAAATAAAATAAAATAAAATAAAATAAAATAAAATAAAATAAAATAAAATAAAATAAATAATTACTTCTTTTAGTCTTGATCCAAGTATCTAAGAGTACCTTCCTGATGTAATGCCTTTGGAAGCACTGGTGAACTTTATACTTCTCCTCCCAGAGGATAGCGTGCCAGCCTATTTGAAGGTCATGTCCTTCTAATGTCAATAATCTTCCATTTTTAAGATGTAACCAATCGCTTACCCATACCAAAATTGCTGCTTAATGATAATTTTCCCAATCAGGAAGGCCAAATCCCCCTCTTTCTTTTGCATCTTGTCATAATTTTAATTTAATTCTTGGTTCTTTGCCCTGCCATAGAAATTTTGATATAATTCTATTGAAATTTGTAAAGAAATCTTTTTTTTAAGCCGATTTGGTATACATTAAAATAAAAATAATATTTTAGGTAAAAGGATCATCTTAATAGTGGCAATCCACCCCATCAAAGAAAATTGTATTTTTTTTCATCTTTCTAAATCAGTTTTAATTTGTTCAATTAATTTATCATAATTCTCTTCTTTGAGCGTAACACATCTTGGAATCAATTGAATTCCTAGATATATATATATATATATATTTAACTATCTGAATATCAATTTTTCCCTCTAACTCTTTTTTTCTCCTCCGTCATGTTTTTTATTAACATTTTCATTTTATCTTTGTTTATCTTTAGGCCTGCTACCGCCCCATATTCCTCCAGTACTTCCATCAGCCGTACACCTGACTGCATGGACTCTTCAGTAATAAAGACAAGATCATCCGCAAACACCTGCACTTTAAAAAATACATTTCTAATCTTTAAACCACTAATTTGATCATCTTCTCAAATTACTCTATTCAAAATTTCTAATGATAAAATAAAGAGTAGCGGCGATAGAGGACAACTTTGTCTCATACCTTTTTGGATTTGAAAATTCTTCATTGTTTCCCCATTGATTACCACTTTAGCCTCTTGTTCAGAATAAATTGCTCTACACATCTTATAAACTTTTCCCCAAATTCCATATAATTTAATTGATTTAATATAAATTCCCATTTGACATTGTCAAGCACTTTCTGTGCATCAGCAAATATTAATACTATCTGCTTCTCATTGTGAAGCTCATAGTATTCTATGATGTCTAACATGATCCCAATATTATTCCTTATATATCGTCTGGGCAGAAAGCCATTTTGATCAGAATGGATAAAATTTTCTAAGAATTTCTTTAATCGTTCGGCCATAATTGTCATAAAAATTTTATAATCTGAATTCTATAGAGATATTGGTCTGTAATTTTTAATAAACATCAGGTCAGAATTTTCCTTCAGAACCAAAGTAATTGTCGCTTCTTTCCACGAGGCTGGGATCTTTGCTTTATTTAAAACTTCATTATATATTTCTAACAATATTGGACTTAATATCTCCTGATGATTTTTATAAATCTCTGACGGCAATTCATCGGGGCCTGGTGTTTTATTAGCTTTTTGTTTCTTAATTGTCTCCAATAATTTCCAATTATGTCATATCTTTATTTAACATCTCCTTGCATTCTACTGATACTTTAGGCAGTCCCATTTCTTGAAGATTGCCATATCTTATCTTCATCTATCTTTTCCTTATCTTCATACAAATTTTTGAAAAACTCGTAGGCTACACTTCTCTTCCCTAATCTATACGCTAGCCACCGCCCCGGCTTATTTGCGGTTTCAAAAAAAAATTGTTTGATACTTTGTATTTGCTGGGCCAAACTCTCCTTCTCAATAATATTTAATTTATATTTAGTGTCATCTATTTCTTGTTTCAACTCTTGTTTTTGTGGTTCCTTTTGTAAGTCCTTCTCCAATCTACTAAGTTCCTCTTCTAAACTTTTCCATCTTTGCCTTTTTTGTTTATTTTCTTTGGCCATATGAGCTATTGCAATTCCTCTCAAAAAGGCTTTTGCAGTGTCCCATAAATTTTGGTTATTGGAGTGTCCCATAAATTATTTGGTTATAATTCCCTTTTATTGTCTTGAAAAAATAAGCACATTTGTTCATCCATTTTCAATTTAAACTCATTCTGATTCAAAATTGCTTTTTTTAAAAGTCCATCTCTTTAACTTCCTTTGTCCTTTCCATGTAATTCCAATCAGGTTATGGTCATGAGTTGATGTCGATTTTAATTTCCTCAATTTCCGAATCCAATTCTGTTGATACCCATGCCATATCAATCCTGGACCATGTATTATGTCTGCCCGAATAGTATGTATATTGTTTTGCTTTTCCATTCCTTTCTCTCTAGCTATCTTTAATACACAACTCTTCCACTATTTTAAAGAATGTGTTGGGCAGAATCCTTCTAATAGTTTTCCTTCTTTTATCACTCGTATGATCTAATTCTCTCTCTACTATCGCATTGTGATCTGTCCCCATCTACACACACACACAAACACAGCCAGCCGAGGGTTAAGAAAGTACTTGGCACACACAAAGGTCGTTATCTCAAACTTGGCAAAAATATAAGCACCGTCTGCCAAGAGCTTTACTGCAACAGATAACATAAAATTACATATGCATTGCAAATAGTCCAGCAAAACAATATCCCTTCGGCAGCTTCAGACATTGTTCAAGTGACTAGCCAAAGTTCGTTTTTGTTCGTCACGGAATTTTACAAGCCACCACCCTCTCTTGTATAGTCTCTGGAGTGTGGTCCAGTGACTCAGTTCTAATCCCTAGCACGCCTCCTTAACTGCTGCAACTGTTTATCATGCCTTCGTTGGCATGCATCCAGGAACGATGGCTCTCCTTCCTCGCCCTCATCAGAGACACCTGGCTCCTGGCTAATCTCCTCTCCCTCGGCCGGCACCTGAGACAGTGCCTGAGGGGAGGGGCCTGGAGAGGGAAGCCTGGCTGACTCCTCTCCCTCATGTTCGGAGCCTTCTTCCTCCGATGAGATAGGCTCAGAGGACAGGGCCACACACATTGAAATCCCCAACTATACAGATATGTTCATATTCTAATTCTCCAATCATATTATGTAATTTCTTATAAAATACTGTTTGGACTTCATTCAGCGCATATAGTCCCACCAAAGTCACTTTCTTCTCATTTAAAGTTATCTCTATCATTAGAATTCTACCCTCCTCATCCTTACAGATCTGCTTGGCTGGAATTCTTTCCTTAATGTATATCATAATTCCCCCTTTTTTCTGTTGAGATAGAGCTGTAAACATATTCCCCAGCTTAGAACATTTTAGTACTTGTTGACGTGACCTCTTTATGTGTGTTTCCTGTAATACTATTATATCTAAGTGCATCAATTTGTTGAAAAAGTTTTTCCTCTTTGTGGGAGCATTTAAGCCATTAACATTTAAGGATAAAAGCATTATTTCTTCATGTGCCTCTCTACATCTGTCTGGATCTTGTCGCCCTTGTCTGTCTGACTTCTTTATATTCTTTGTGTTTGCCTTCATCATATTTTTCTGTATCTATTTTTTCTTCCTCTCCGTTTCCTCTTTCTTTTATTAGGGCTTCTAATGTCTGTTCTCTTGGTTCACATTCTTGTCTTGATTCTCTTTCCTCTACTTCGTCATCACTGCCAAAATTTTGCCTATAAAATTCTTCCACCTTGTCTATCGTGTCCAGTTGAAATCTTTTTTCCTGCTATACTGCCATGATCCATTCTGGTATCAACCATCAGAAGTTAATATTTAATCATGTTAATTTAGAGATTAATATTTGATAGGGTCGTCTTAGTTCTCTTAAGGAGACGACTATTATTTTCTCTCCCTCTCCTAGATACTTGTTTGAGTACCACCAGCTATCTCCCTCTGTATTCCAATGGGTCGTCTCTCATTCTATGTAAAAATTTTTCACAGATCAACTTCTTTACAAACCTAATATGTACTTCTTTAGGTAAATTGTGTCTCCTCACATAATTGGTATGGATTTGATATATTTCATCCATTTCATTCACCATTTCCTCTTTACCAATTCCTAGAGCTCCTGCCAACACATCTGCCATCATTTCTTGTAAATCCTTATCTTCTTTCACATTCTGGAATTGAAGATAGTGGACTGCCTTTTCTGTTTCTAACTGGATAACTGTCATGTTCAGTTCTTTATTAGCTTGCATTAATTTTCCACTCATTTCATCCACACATTTTTCTTCCCTTCCTATTCTTTCTTCTATCTCTTGTAATTTTTGCTCATTTTTCACAATTTGTTATTGGAAGCATTCAAATTTACCATTTATCAATTTCATCTTTTCTTTAAGTTCTCCAGTATCACTTCTCACTTCTTCTATCTCTGTTTTCAAGTCTTCATAGTTCTTCAGCATTACCTCTAGCATGGATTGTAATATTAACTGTAGGTCCTTAAATAAATTTGAATTTATTTACATACCTCTTATTTCCCTCCAACACACCCTAAATATTACTTAGCTTATTCTTTTCCTACTTATCACCAAATCTATATTCTTATTCTTATATCTATTTTACTCACTCTTAGCACACTAAGCTCAGTAACTTATAATTTCTAAATATTTATGTCAACCTACAGTTCAAAATTATCAATTCAAAACATCAATCAGCATCAAAAATTCATTAACAATAGCATGTATCTGTCATTATATTATTGCATTAATAATATCAATAATATCAATAATTAATGAGAGTAATAATAAAAACAATTTCCAACCAATTTCCTCTATCAATTTAAATACAAAACTGCAAAGCTATAAATATCACCACATCCACAATTATATTCAATCTCTCTATAATTTATAAATTAATTAGTAACAAATGATTTCCCACGTTTTTCTCCTGCTTTCTTAAATATAGTTTTCAAATCATTTTTACAGTACTCTTTTCCTCTTCTATAGGATTTTCTAGTTCCTTCTTAGCTGGCCGACATTTCCCTTGCCTCCTTTTGTAACTCAGTAACTCAGCATTACTCAGCATTTAGTCTCTCTTCACAATGTCAGAATCCTCTGATTTGTCAGCATTTCATTTTCAGCCTCCACCTTCAGATTGTCTATTTCCTTGATCCTTCCCTTTCACTCCACCAATACGATCTGTCAAGATGCAGTAATTCCTTTTACACCCAAACTTGCCTTTTGCCGCTATCGTTTGGAGGGAGCTCCAGTCACCCTCCTCCTTCCTGGGGCATCTTTCTTTTTCTTCCCTCTTTAGAAATCCTCTGGATAGATCTCTCACCCTGGATCACTCCTACAAAGTTGCCAAAATCACTTTAAACCAGATTAGTCTCACCATTGTCCCACTTTTCCACCGGCTATTGTTGTCCAGCCATCCACTGTCACTTCCTTGTGGCTGCCATTACAGGACATCACCTTCCCCTGATCAGGTTCTCCAAAGCTTTTCTGCCACTCGCTTCTTCGACTGCCGCCAAGAGCTCTACCGCAGAATGCCACTTTCTTCCAATCCCCCTCCAAAGGATCTGGGACTCCACAAAGTCCACCGATCAGTTGGAATTTGCTGAAAAAACAACTCTCTATAACAGAGCGTTGCTTTCCACAACTTTCCTTCTTGACAGCTGGCCCCACCTCCTCAACAATTCTCTAAGTTTCAAAGAACTCAGATGTTCCTAGAAATATAAATGTGGAAGGACAGATAAAAACTAAAAAGCAGCATTTTCTCTGGCAGTAGCAGAACCTGTCCAATATGCCATAACTTGACAATCCCTATCAAGGTCTTTCTCAGTTTTCGTTTTGATAAGAAATTATGCAGTTTGAAAATAAACAAAGATCAGTTGAAATTCATTCAGTCCTCTAGCTTTACTTTAATGAAAATTGCTCTAGATCAGGGGTGTCAAACTCACATAGTCACGGCGATGTCATATGATGTATTGGGACCTTTTTCTGCTTTTCTAAAATGGGCATGGGCCAGCAAATGATGCATCTGGCCCATGGGCCATGAGTCCTGCTCTAGATGAATCCATTTCCTAAAGCCTGTCTTTTCTTTTGTGTCACCCACCTTCCTGAGTGGAGATGGACCCCTCCGGACAAAGAGCACAGTCGTAACAACAAAATGGCTCTCCTTCTCGCTTCTGCTTGACAAATCCAGGATGACATTTTTCCCCACATTTGGATTGAGGAAGAGACTAAGTAGAAAAACAATGAATTCCAAAGAAAATATAATAGCACTAACCATCCTGACATGCTGACATGCTCTTGAAATAAGAGCAAAAGTGACTGCTCAGTTTCTAGAACAGTAGTGATATAAGATAGAGATGAGGTTATGAGAATGTGTCCCTCAAAAAGTGTAAATTAGGAATCTTTTGTTGCAGCACATATGAGCCGTGTGTGGCTCAGCTAGAGACCTTTCCCCATGAAGAACTACAATTAGGTAACAACAACTGGCTTGAAAGAGCAACCCAGATTTGTTATTAGTTAAATTTGGAGCCTCCTTTCTTTCCCAGAATGACTTAAGATAGCTAACAATCAAGATGACCAGTTGCATTCCAGGGGGTTTTAGATGAGGTACCCTCTTACAAGCCAAAGCCCAAAATCTAAGCAGCATTTCCTTTTCAATTGTCTTTTATTATTTCAGATATTAGAAAGGCTTTTCTTTGAGTCAAAATCATGTTCCAAATGCTTCAGTTTTCTGGGTCAGGACATTATTTCTCAGCATTTCAGTCATTCTAATTTCATGTGAACAAAAATTCTTGGACCTTTTTCATAGGAGCGGAAGGCCTATTTCACTGCCCCAGTATGGTGAAAGATTAGAATAGATATATCTGGTCAGGTGTGGGTTTCTTAAAAAATTCTTGCCCTGCCCTTTTATGGGATACTGGCCCCAACAATGACAAGGTGAATCTAATTCCAAATTTTATTTCCCACTGGAACCAAAAGGATCTCCATCCAGTCTTGATCTCAACCCTGAAGCTGACCTGGCTGTGGCCATTTTGAAGCTTCAGTGCTGCCACAACTGGAGCTGTGGGAAAGGGAGGGATAAGGAGAGATATCTGGGATGCTGTAGCCAAAATAAAATTCTTTCTCTTGGGAACCAAGGACATTCCCACCATGTGTCCAGAAGGAGGGGACTAGAGTCATCTAGCAACTAGACTGTATCCTGGTTGGACCATGTGACTGATTGTTTGGAGAAAGTGAAAGAACTTTTACTTTTAATTAGATAAAAACCATGGGAACATTTAGAGTCAGTTTTAACCAGCTTGTGCCAATATGACATGTTGGATAAACCTATTCTTTGAGGAATCCAACTGCCTCGGAGTTTTGATTGCTATGGGTGTGTTACTTGGAACCCTGACACTTGATTCAATGTTCAGTGCAAGCCTGAACTCAGGCACTGGTCAATAAATTTACCTTCTTGTTTGCTATTTGAAGACAAAGAATAAGTGAATCACAATCCCTAGCATTTGACCTATTTTACCATTTTCATGCAGCTTTTCCATTTCAACACTGAACCATGGTGCATAGGCTTAGCCCAAAGAAATGGATCGGAACTCTTTGGAAAATAGAAAAGACAGCAATATTTCTCCTACCCTGTTGTGCAACTTTAGCCATGACAGATAATCTTGGTTGACAGTAAGTCCCTGTCTTTCAATAGTCACCAATTGGTCTTTCATGAGATCCTTTTTGGGGAGATATACCCAACTCATGATCTTCATATCTGCCTTCAAATCCCCATTTTGATCCAAGTAAAGTTTGTAATGGGAAAGATTGCAAAATTCATTCTTCTCCAGAAAGGGATGGAACTAGAATGGGAACATCAAGCAATTTCAACATCAATAAACATTGTAACTTATTCCTTTTTGTCTGTTCTCATTTGAATCTTTCTTCTACACTTGTAAATATTCTTAGGAGAACAAGTTTCTGTTTTTAAAAATGAAAAAGAAAGGTTCAGGAAAATTTGTCAATCACGTATTGACAATGCATGTTTTGAAAACAATATGATTGAAAAATGTTGTCGATTATGAGAAACATTCTAAAGCAGGTCATAATTAAATCACACAAAGAAGAGAACATTCATGAACTCCTTGAAAACAACAGGTGATTACGAGAAAACATGGATTTATCAAGAAGAAAGTTGCCAGGCTAATCTCCTCATAGGTAGACCAGATTATAAACATATTCAAATGAGATCATCCATCCATCCACCCATCTGTCTATCATCTATCTATCTATCTATCTATCTATCTATCTATCTATCTATCTATGGTCCAACTCGGTATCCAAGACAAGGTTCTTTCTATTGAAGAACTAAAATTAGTTAACAACAACTGGTATGGAAGAACAAACTCATATTTGTTATTAGTTGGATTTGGAGCCTCTTTGTTCCCCCAGAATGACTTAAAGTAGCTAACAATGAATTAGAAGTAGTAGTATTTTTTATTTTATTTGATAATAATCATATAATAAATTTAATGAAAATGTCATTAATGATTTTGACGAAATGGAATTGCATAGCTACTGGTGGTAACTGATAGGAAACTGGGTGTCTAAATGTTTAAGTTAGAACCAGACATAAAATGAAAATACATCTTCATGATTTATCACAATAGAAAAAATAAATAAATAAAAAAATAAATAAATAAATAAATAAATAATAATAATAATAATAATAATAATAATAATAAAAACCCTGAATGGAATTTAAGAGAAATTTAAGAAGAAAAGTGAAATGTAGAGCAAGAATGATGAATGATATTAAACTTGATAAAAAAAATTGTGAAAATGATCTCAAAATAGTAGTCGATTTGCAATCTAAATGTGAATCAGCGGTGTGATGTTAATGGAAAGAATGCAAATGCCTCCATAAACATCTCAGGAAATGAATATTGATTTGGCGGGGGAGACCCCAACTGCCCCTTGTAGGCACCATGTTGCATATTGAATAGAGTGTTGCATATTGAATAGGAGTGAGCAAGGCTTCACTCAGGTCCCCCAATCCGGCGGGAAAATACTCAAACCTCATTGGCCAACCTGTCTGACAGTTGTTCTGCCCCAGCTCCTGATTTCCCAGGATATTGACACACACCAATGGTCCTTATCAAATTTATTAAGTAGCAAGAATAAAAAACACCGGCAAAGATTGGCAACCAGCCCATAAAGCAAGATATGATAAACGAAAATACTCTAATTATAAATACGAGTTGTTTCCAGCAAAAAAGCACTAGCTGCAGGTGACTTAAATAGGCTAAGGGAGTGGCCAATTATCCTCAAGCCCTACTCTTGAGTAGACCTCCTCTTCCTGAGTAGCCACTCCTGCCTTTTGGCAGCCCAGCGTGCTCAAGCATTGAGGAGAGGCTCCTCCACTTTGCTCTCTCCACTTGAAGGAACCTCTGGAGGTTCTTAAGGCCCTGGCTGAGTCTCTGCCTCTGGCACCACATCCTCTTCAGCCTCCTTGCTGTCCGACGTGAGCGCTAGCTGTGTGGGCTGCTGGCGTGACACCACACCAGCCTTCTCTTCATTGGGATCAGCCACGATCCGCGCAGGCCACTGGTGGGCCACAACAACAGTTCCCTATAAAAGGGCAAGCAGTCAGACGAACCAGCTGCTGGATTGCATTGATCTACTAATAAAGAGCTGTTGTTACTGTTAGCACTGAGTCCTGTCTCTTCCATCGCCCGATCTAACTCACCAGACTTGGAAAAAATGTTGCTAAAAACTGGATTGGCTATAGGAAAAGTCATGAAATCAAGTAGGAGCTGCTTTTACATTCATTTAAGAAGGTAAAGTTCTATAATGCTAATCACAAACCTATACATATAGCAATTTATTTAAAATGCATGCATCATTTAAAAATTAACAATGTTTAATATCAAACTATATCTTTCTCCTCCTTTGGAGAATTCCAAAGGAACTAAGTTTGATGGATCCTTGTTGGGACCCCATACCTGCCATGGCTGAAGCCTTGGAGCCCCAATACTCCCTTTGCCCTTCTTCCTTCTCCTCCTAGATCTGGAGGAATAGGCATCATTCAAGGCATGGGCCAGAGTATTAATGGCACTGTAATAATGGTGGAAATTCGTGGCCCACACTGTGTTCTTTTTATTTTCGATCTCCAGTGGTGATTTCTCAGTGCATCTTTTCCGGTCTTTGACAGAAAAGACATGCTTTGAAGAAGAACAGACAAATGATTGATGTCCAAAGGGTGGATATAGAAAGAAGTTGGGTATAAAAGCATCTTTTATTGGCTCTTTTTTAATCTCAAAATCAACAGTACAGATATTATTGACATATTTGAGAGCTCTGGGGTCTATCAGTTGATACAATTCATTGAGTGTTGTGATCCAGACTTTTCCTTCAATGGGTCCCGGCAAACGCCTAAGTATAAAACGAAAAGGAAGATTCCTCTCAACAATGGCACCATATTCTATGTAGTGAACATAGACATTGACTTGTCTCCACTTAAAGAAGGCATCACCATGGGGTGCTGTAAATTGAGTTGTTGAGAATTGTTGTGATATAACAACACAAATTCCATTCCTGATAAGCATAGGAGTAAAAGTCCTCATGAAATTATCTCCATTTTCTGAATCTGAAGCAAAGAGACCAATCAAGGTCCATCTGAAATGAAGGAGCACTTGGACAATTCCTAGGTAAAGGATCCCTTTTTTTGGGAAAAGCCGGTGATAAAATGGCAATTCACTTTTATCATGTAGTAAATCTGAAAATAATTCAAAACTGATCTGAAAAAGCAATGAAGAATACTGGGTTATATTTCAGGTCAGATCATTTTCAAAATATTAACTTAAAAGTAATCCAGATTGGTTCACTTAAACATATTCAAGAAATTTGTTGTTGATTGGTCATTAAGCCGTATGAAAATAAAGAATAAAAAGCATAGCATTA
Source organism: Arizona elegans (assembly GCA_022577455.1). Taxonomy (NCBI): domain Eukaryota; kingdom Metazoa; phylum Chordata; class Lepidosauria; order Squamata; family Colubridae; genus Arizona; species Arizona elegans. The sequence goes on from JAKOOJ010000012.1 coordinate 16,135,603, forward strand.
ACAAAACTGTATATAACAATAGTGTAAAAAATAGGTTAAAAATAAGAATAAAGAATTGAAATCATATTTCTGTGTGATACCTACAATTTATGGCAATCAGACCAATGTTCACATGTTAACTGAAATGTTTTGTTCAAATAAAGAGCCATATTGATTGTTCTTCTTTAATATTGACTAAACGAAAAACATGTTGTTTTAATATAAGGATCCCAATAGGTTGTTAGTCTAATCTAGGGTCCAAGATATTGATCTCTTTTATAACTGACTTTGAAATAATAGATGCTTTTTGTCTATCTCTTGAGTTTGGCAAATACAAGTCTATTCATTATAAGTGACTTGATTAAACATTCCATATTTAACCATTGTGTCCAGTACTGAAATATTGCTTGTGTAAATATCATCTTAAGATGTTTAAGCATTTCTGCATTGAAACACTTGCCAATTTGAAAGTACATTTGTAGTGGCCTATGAGTATGGTTGCATGTTTCTTTGATTCTATATCAGAATTCTTTGTACAGCAATTTTTTAGTGAGTTTTCCGTTTACACAAGAATGAGAAAGATCACATGTAAAAATCCCTAACCATAACATGTAGAATAGCCATGGTGAAAAGCAGTTCTTCAATTCCAAAGTGAATATATGGTTGAATCTATCACATACCAACCCACCACCACATTCCATTTAAATACAAAAATACAAACCTGTGGGATTTTGTAGGTGGCTCCTAATCTTGACATCTGGATGGAGATGTCATCGGCAGCTGCATCAACAAGAGTCAAAATGTTGTCCTTCCTTCCACAGCTGTAGTTGGGAACATTGGCTTCTCCAGTAGAGAGTATGTCCAGCAAGGCTTCTGAAGTCATAAGTATGTTCAAATAGTTGTCATGGATGTTGTAGCCAAGTGTGAGATTGTGCAGAAGCCCAGGAGTCTTGCTCACCACTTGAATATTAAAAATATACCGTAGTGCTCGAAAGCGATCATAAGGTAAACTAACATTAAATAAATGTTCATGTTATCATCATCATCAACAACAACCACAATAACAAAATACTTTTTGGATTGTATTCTCTTTGTTTCCACAAGTCTTTTGAGTCTTAAGCCAATACCGATCCACAACCAGAGGCAAATGATAATTACCCACCACCATTTCATTTTAATGAGTGTTGGGGAGATGAGATGGAAATAGTGTTCCATTATGTTTAAGAATCACAAATAAATCATTATTTGTAGCAGAACTGATTTCCATTCAATCATTAAAGAGGAAACATTGTAATAGGAAGAGCTTGTTTCATAACAACCCAGAAGAGCAGGGAATGCTCAAATTAAAACATCACTTATTCCTATAAGGATCAAGCATTGAATAGTGGTCATAAAAATATGGACATGGGCTCGGCAGAGACAACTACAAGCCTTTCAATTACTACTTTAAACCAAAGTTGGTATTTATGTTATCATTCAGTATTAAACCAGGAAAGTTGTAGAATCTGGATTTTTTTTCAGTTTTTTATTTTGCCCCATTTTTCAATTTTATATATATATATATATATATATATATCATAAAAGAGAAGCAATGGAAATAAAAATGACTCAAGAAATTATGCCTAAAATACACACATAAGCGTAATAAGAAGAAAAGAACGAGGGTTTAGAGCTGCAAATACAGGGAATGCAACTCCATCACAGCGAATGACTTACATGTCAAACTGACAATAAGGAGCCCTGTTGAAAGGCAATGTTGTTGTACGGAATGATTTTGTTCCAGTGTTGATGATACTAATGAGATGATCTCCTGGTCTGTAATAGCTCCATGGCTTTTTTTCATCTTGGTACTTGACATTCAGCGGACACTTCATTCTAAGCTTTCCAGAGACTTGCTGGGATACCAACAGAATCAAAAGCAGAAGATTCATACTCTATGGGGCTGAATCAATCCCCTTCCTGTTTCTAGAAAAGAACAAGAAAAAGAATTCGATGAATTTAAACACCTTCACCATATAGAAATTCTAGTGACTTTCCTGATTCAGACAGAGACAAACCAAGCTTCACCTGGAAAAGGAGAGAAAGTACATTCAAGAGCACAGTCTCTACCTGTCTCAAAACCTGTGCCACAAAGTGTGTGGCTGAGGCATTTATGCTTTTCTAATGTAAGATTTTCTTCCATGATGTTTACTTCAAAACCAGCGATTGAAAAAGTAGCAGAAGAGGTCTCATCTGAATTTTGAAAATTACAGTGAAAAACAGCTTCTCCTCTGGGGATCCTATAATTCTTCAGGGCTCCGTTTGCAGAGAAAGAGCTGGAGAAAAAAAGAACATCTTAGTGAAAAATCATAAATCCATCCTTTGGGGTAATGTTCTATAGTGGTTGTGGTCCTTCCTGTCAGGTCTTGTCCAGAAAGTGATGCTGGATAAAGATACTTCAACAGCCAGATAATGACTTCTGCTGTCCTTCAATGTAGCAACTTGTCTCCAGAGACCACTGGGGAAAATCATCCAGCATCATGTATTTTGGTGACATTCTAGGTTGGTGGAACTTACCTCAAAAATTGCCTCTATTCAAATGCCAGTTAAGCAACCAGTACCTTGAACCCAGGGGTGAAATTCAGCAGGTTCGGACAGGTTCTGGAGAACCGGTAGCGGAAATTTTGAATAGTTCAGAGAACTGACAAATACCACCTCTTGCTGGCCCCAGAGTAGGATGGGAATGGAGATTTTGCAATATCCTTCCCCCAGGAGTGGGGAGGGAATGGGGATTTTGAAGTATCCTTCCCCTGAAGTGGGGTTGGAATGGAGATTTTGCAATATCCTTCCCTTAGGAGTGGGGTGGGAATGGAGATTTTGCAGTATCCTTTCCCCAGGAGTGGGGAGAGAATGGAGATTTTGCAGTATCCTTCCCCTGCCACGCCCACCAAGCCATGCCCACCAAGGCACACCCACAGAACTGGTAGTAAAAAAAAAATGAATTCCACCACTGTTTGAACCCTGTTGAACGTTAAGAGTTGGGCCTGTTTGTGAGTTTCTTTTCTATTAGATCTCCATATAAGAATCCTGACTGGAGCTGATTTTAAAATTGCTTGTGACTGAAGTCAAATTTTATTTCCCATCTTTTCTAGAAATACCAATTTTGAGATGAGATTTGATTAAGAGCAGGAAAATAGCAGCCTGTGGACTCTCCCTTTTGCTTAATTGGGAGGAAGTCAGGGGTGGGTTTCAAAAATTTTATCAAGGGGTTCTCTGCCCAGTTGCTGGGTGGGCATGGCCATGGTGGGAGTGGCCTAGTCAGCCTCCTGCACCCCAGCGGGGGGGGGGGGCGTTTTTGCCCTCCTCGGACTCCAGAGGCTTTTGTCAAACTTCCTTTGTGGATTTTAAGAAAACATGCTTGGCATTGTCCTAATGCAGTTAGAGAGGCTTATAATTTTATTTTTTCTTTATGTTGTTAAACTTAAATGAGACCCATTACAGTGTATGCTTCACAAATTCAGACGTTAGAACAAGAATCAGTACAGTAAGAGATTGTGAAGGAGATTGCAAGAATAACAAAATCCAGGATAAAAAACAAACAGAAATCCCCGTAATCCCAGGAAGATCATCATTCATTTCCCCAATATCCTAGGCGAGGAACGAAGTGTTCTAAACTCTTGAAAAAGCAGCACTGCAGAGGCCATCCAAAACTTACAGGGAACCTCATCCACTTCCTTAGGAGTCACCAACTCAAACTCTTCCCAGTTCATATCACCAGGCCTTGCCCCAGATCCCTTCCCTGCCCAGGTCAGGACAAATCTGAGCAATTTTATCCTTCACATAGCTTGAATAATCCTCTCAGAGGCTTAGCAGATGTTCTGAAGGGCTCTCCTTAACCAGTTTGTGTTAAGAAAGGGTAGGTTTGGGTAATAAAACATCTGCAAGAAAACAATCAGACTCAGAGAGCACCAAGAACCCCCCATTTCAACCCTGAACAACAGATATTCTCCTTTATTCTCCCTAACCAATAAGGACTGGGCCACTCTACATATGGCTGCTACATGGCTATCAGCAGACACAGTGAGGGTGGGAAGGGTGTTTCACTATCTTTTTCACCATGAGGTCAGAGTTGGGTTTCACAGCCCTCTGTATGTTTAGTAAAATTAAAAAATGTCATAATATAAAGTTTCTCAGTCTTTACACAAATATGGAAGGACAATAGAGAGAGCATCAAGGGAAAAAGAATAGAAAGTTCAAATTCCTCTATAACTTTGTCCAGGGGTGGGCTGCTGGGGATGGCAGGGGTTTGGGAGCTAATATTCTGTGCAGTTCGGAGAACCACCACATACTACCCCTGGCTGGCCCCACCAACCTTGCCCTGCCCCTCCCAGTAATCCCCACGAGGCCTGTTTTGGATGCAGGTAAGGGCAGGACATGTATGGAGGCTCAGAGAGGGCAGGCGTTACTGGAAGTTCGAAAAGGCCGGAAACCAGCCTCCCGAGGGACTCTGGAGCCTGGGGAGGCCATTTTCGTTCTCCCGGAGGCTTGACAAAAGCCTCCAGAGTCTGGGAAGGGCAAAAATGCCTCCCTCATGGTGCAGGAGGCTGACTAAACCATGCCCAATATGGGCACGCCCACCCAGCAACCAGGCAGAGAACACTTTGCATGATGTGGCTTGGTGGGCATGGCTTGGTGGGCATGGCAGGATAAGGATACTGCAAAATCTCCATTCCCACCCCACTGTGGGGCCAGCAAGAGGTGGTATTTGCCAGTTCTGTGAACTATTCAAAATGTCCGCTACCAATTCTCCAGAACCTGACAGAATCTGCTGAATTTCACCCCTGAGTTCAAGCTACTGGTTGTTTAATTGGCATTAGAATGGATTAGGGGTGGATTTATGATTTTTCACTAAGATGTTTTTTTTTTTCTCCAGCTCTTTCTCTGCAAATGGAACCCTGAAGAATTTTAGGATCTCCAGAGGAGAAACTGTTTTTCACTGTAATTTTCAAAATTCAGGTGAGACCTCTTCTGCTACTTCTTCAGTGAGTGGTTTTGAGGTAAACATCATGGAAGGAAATCTTGCATTAGAAAAGCATAAATGCCTCAGCCACACACTTTGTGGCACAGGATTTGAGACAGGAAGAGACTGTGCTCTTGAATGTACTTTCTCTCCTTTTCCAGGTGAAGCTTGGTTTGTCGCTGTCTGAATAAGGAAAGTCACTAGAATTTCTATATGGTGAAGGTGCTTTGAATTCATCTAATTCCTTTTCTTGTTCTTTTTTAGAAACAGGAAGGAGATTGATTCAGCCCCATAAACCATGCATCTTCTGCTTTTGATTCTGTTGGTATCCCAGCCAGTCTCTGGGAAGCTTAGAATGAAGTGTCCGCTGAATTTCAAGCACCAAGATGAAAAAAAGCCATGGAACTATTACAGGCCAGGAGACCATCTCATTAGTATCATCAACACTGGAACAAAAACATTGCATACAACAACATTGCCTTTCAATAGGGCTCCTTATTGTCAGTTTGACATGTAAGTCATTCCCTGTATTTGCAGCTCTAACACCCTCGTTCTTTTCTTCTTATTACACTTATGTGTGTATTGTAGGCATAATTTCTTGAGTCGTTTTTATTTCCATTGCTTCTCTTTTATCTTATTTTATATTAAAAAAACCTAAAATCCAAAAATGGGAGAAAATAAAAATCCAGATTCTATCACTTTCCTGGTTTAACACTCAATGATGACATAAATACCAACTTTGGCTTAAAATAGTTAAATATTTTTATGAGTATTCAATGCTTGATCCTTATAGGAATAAGAGATGTTTTAATCTGAGAAGTTTCTGCTTTTCTGGGTTGTTCTGAAACTACATCTTCCTATTATAATGTTTCCTCTTTAATGATTGAATGAAAATCAGTTCGGCTACAAATAATGATTTATTTGTGATTCTTAAACTTAGTGGAACACTATTTCCATCTCATCTCCCCAACACTCATTAAAATGAAATGGTGGTGGGTAATTATCATTTGCCTCTGGTTGTGGATCAGTATTGGCTTAAGATTCAAGAGGACACAAAGAGGATAAAATTCAAAAACTTTTTGTTATTGCTGTTGATGATGATGATAACATGAACATTTTTTTAATGTTAGTTTACCTTATGAAAAATTTCGAGCACTACGGTATATTTTTAATATTCAAGTGGTGAGCAAGACTCCTGGGCTTCTGCACAATCTCACACTTGGCTACAACATCCATGACAACTATTTGAACATACTTATGACTTCAGAAGCCTTGCTGGACGTGCTCTCTACTGGAGAAGCCAACGTTCCCAATTACAGCTGTGGAAGGAAGGACAACATTTTGACTCTTGTTGATGGAGCTGCCGATGACATCTCCATTCAGATGTCAAGATTAGGAGCAACCTACAAAATCCCACAGGTTTGTATTTTTGTATTTAAATGGAATGTGGTGGTGGGTTGGTGTGTGAGAGATCCAACCATATTTTCACTTTGGAATTGAAGAACTGCTTTTTACCATGGCCATTGTAGGTGTCATGGTTAGGGATTGGGATTGGGATCCACAGTGTTTAGGAGGCAATGATCAAAGCAGTGATGTCCTCTCATGACATCATCATCTTCATCATTGCTTTGGGTCTTCTGCTGCAACTTGGGAATGCAAGGAGACACTGTGTTCAATCAAAGGATTCTCTGTCCAAAAGGAAAGTGCAGCCGAGATGGGAAATTATCTTTTATATACAATCTTAACAAAAAATCATATTTTCAATTGTAAAAAAGATTCGTGAAAATAATCCAAATGGATTGTCTTGTTTATACTGTGTTTTCCCGAAAATAAGGCCTTGTCTTATATTTTTTTTAAACCCGAAATAAATGCTTGGCCTTATACGTTGGGACGCGTGGAGCAAGATGGGGCTCCTCTTGCCATTTTACCTGATTTCCAGGTCTGTCTCCCTAACCCTAACCAGAGGAAATGGCAAGGACTGGTTGCGCATGCATTTAAATATTTTGGGGGAGGGCTTATTTTCGGGGGGAAGCTTATTTTAGTGCATGTGCTCAAAAGCCCAATTGGGCTTATTATCAGGGGATGTCTTATTTTAGGGAAAACAGGGTAGCTGATTAAACACATATGTTTTATGCACTCATTAAGGACTACTATCATTAATCTACCACCTTATTTTCAAATATTACAAACATATTAGCCAAGATGTCAAATATTTTACTTTAAAATAAACATTTTACCCTAAAATGTTTGTGATGAAATTCAATATAAATGGCTTCAGGTCCTCTTGAATAGGGTTGAGAATGGGTGGGCGAACAAAGAATCTCTTGCTGAAGAACAAGTAGAGTTTAGACTGAGTGTTTGCTGACCAAAAGCCCTCAGTATGTAATCCTCAATGGAATTTTATTTACATGGAGGGAAGCATGCGGTGTGGTACCTCAAGATTCTGTCTTAGGCCCAGTGCTCAATTAATGGTATTGTGTTAAATCTATGGAAACTGAAAGACTCCAAAGTTCTGTGTTTTAGAAGAGACAAAATGTCAGCGAATGACTTCTTTACCTGTGACCTTTCTCATTCTTGTGTAAATGGGAAACAAGCTAAAAAGATTGCTGTACAAAGAATTCCAATATCGAAACAAAGAAAGATACAGCCATACTCATAGGCCACTACAAATGTACTTTCAAATTGGCAAGTGTTTCGATGCAGAAATGCCTAACCATCTTAAGGTGATATTTATTCAAGCAAGATTTGAGTACTGGATACAATGGTTAAATATGGAAGGTTTAATCAAGTCACTTATAATGAACAGACTTGCATTTGCCGAACTCCAGAGATAGGCAAAACACATCTATTATTTCAATGTCAGTTATAAAAGAGATCAATATCTTGGACCTCAGATTAGACCAAAAATCTATTGGGATTCTTATATTAAAGCAACATATTTTTCGTTTAGTCAATATTAAAGAAGAACAGTCAATATGGCTCTTTATTTGAACAAAACATTTCAGTTCACATATGAACATGTTGGTCTGATTGCCATAAATTGTAGAGATCACACAGAAATATGATTTGCATTCTTTATCCTTATTTTTTTAAAACCAATTTTGTTTTATACTATTGTTATATACAGTTTTGTTAATGCTATTATTTTTATTCTTTATTTTTATATGGTTTAATGACTAATCAACAAGAAACGTTTTGAATATCTTTAAGTGAACCAAACTGGATTATTTTCAAGTTAATATTTTGAAATTGATCTGACCTGAAATATAACACAGAATTCTTCATTGCTTTTTCAGATCAGTTTTGATTTATTTTCAGATTCACTCCATGATAAAAGTGAATTGCCATTTTATCACCGGCTTTTCCCAAAAAAAGGGATCCTCTACCTAGGAATTGTCCAAGTGCTCCTTCATTTCAGATGGACCTTGATTGGTCTCTTTGCTTCAGATTCAGAAAATGGAGATAATTTCATGAGGACTTTTACTCCTATGCTTATCAGGAATGGAATTTGTGTTGTTATATCACAACAATTCTCAACAACTCAATTTACAGCACCCCATGGTGATGCTTTCTCTAAGTGGAGACAAGTCAATGTCTATGTTCACTACATAGAATATGGTGCCATTGTTGAGAGAATTCTTCCTTTTGATTTTATACTTAGGCATTTGCCAGGACCCACTGAAGGGAAAGTCTGGATCACAACACTCAATGGATTACATCCACTGAGAGAGCACAGAGCTCTCAAACATGTAAATAATATCTGTACTGTTGATTTTGAGATAAAAAAAGGGCCAATAAAGGATGCTTTTATACCCAGCTTCTTTCTGCATCCACCCTTTGGACATCAGTCATTTGTCTGTTCTTTTTCAAAACATGTCTTTTCAGTCAAAGGCCGGAAAATATGCACTGAAAAATCACCACTGGAGACCCAAAAGAAAAAGAACATGGTGCGAGCCACGAATTTCCACCGTTTTTACAGTGCCATTAATACTGTGGCCCATGCCTTGAATGCTGCCTATTCCTCCAGATCTAGGAGGAGAAAGAAACAGGGCAAAGGGAGTTTGGGGGCTCCAAGACTTCAGCCATGGCAGGTATGGGGTCCCAACAAGGATCCATCAAACTTAGTTCCTTTGGAATTCTCCAAAAGAGGACAACTGTATCAACCTATATGTGTTACAAAACTCCAACAAGATATTTATGGAGGCATTTGCTTTCTTTCCATTAACATTACACCACTGATTCACATTTAGTTTGCAAATCGACTACTATTTTGAGATCATTTTAACATTTTTTTTTTAAATCAAGTTTGGTATCATTCATCATTCTTGCTCACATTTCACTTTTGTTCTATGTGGAAGACTTTCTATTTTCTAAAATCTCTTAAATTCCATTCAGGGTTTTTTTTTTTTTAAGCCTATTTTGATAAACCATGAAGATGTATTTTCATGTTATGTCTGGTTCTAACTTAGACATTTAGACACCCAGTTTCCTATCAGTTACCACCAGTAGCTATGCAATTCCATTTCGTCAAAATCATTAATGACATTTTCATTAAATTTATTATATGATTATTATCAAATAAAATAAAAAATACTACTACTTCTAATTTATTGTTAGCTACCTTAAGTCATTCTGGGGGAACAAAGAGGCTCCAAATCCAACTAATAACAAATATGAGTTTGTTCTTCCATACCAGTTGTTGTTAACTAATTTTAGTTCTTCAATAGAAAGAACCTTGTCTTGGATAACTAGCTGGGCTTTAAAATAGATAGATCGATAGATGATAGATAGATAGATAGATAGATAGATAGATAGATAGATAGATAGATAGATAGATATATGATAGACGATAGAGGGATGGATGGATGGATGGATGGATGATCTCATTTGGATATGTTTATAATATGGTCTACCTAGGAGGAGATTGGCAACTTTCCTCTTGATGAATCCATGTTTTCTCGTAATCACCTGTTGTTTTCAAGGAGTTCATGAATGTTCTCTTTCTTTGTGCAGTTTATTTATGACCTGCTTTAGAATGTTTCTTATAATCAACAAAATGTTTCAATCATATTGTTTTCAAAACATGCATTGTCAATACGTGATTGACAAATTTTGCTGAACCTTTCTTTTTCACTTTTAAAGAAAGAAACTTGTTCTCCTAAGAATATTTACAAGTGTAGAAGAAAGATTCAAATGAGAACAGTAAAAAAGGAAAAGTTACAACGTTTATTACTTTTGAAATTGCTTGATGTTCCCATTCTAGTTCCATCCCTTTCTGGAGAAGAATGAATTTTGCAATCTTTCCCATTACAAACTTTATTTGGATCAAAATGGAGATTTAAAGGCAGATATGAAGATCATGAGTTGGGTATATCTCCCCAAAAAGAATCTCATGAAAGACCAACTGGTGACTATTGAAAGACAGGGTTTTATTATCAACCAAAATCACCTGTCATGGCTAAAGTTGCACAACAGGGTAGGATAAATATTGGTGTCTTTTCTCTATTTTCCAAAGAGTTCCGATCCATTTCATTGGGCTAAGCCTATGCACCATGGCTCAGTGTTGAAATGGAGAAGCTGCATGAAAATGGTAAGAGAGGGCTAATTCATAGCCCTCAAGTGCTAAGGATTGTCATTCACTTATTCATCTTCAAATTTACCAAGAAGGTAGATTTATTGACCAGTGCCTGAATTCACATTTGCACTGAATGTGATGACATTGGATCAAGTGTCAGGGTTCCAAGTAACATACCCATAGAAATAAAAACTCTGAGCCTGTTGGATTCCTCAAAGAATATATTTACTGGACATGTCATATTAGCATGAGCTAGTGAAAACCAAATCTATTTGTTCCCGTGGTTTTTACCTAATTAAAAATAAAAGTTCTTTCACTTTCTCCAAACAATCAGTCACATGGTCCAACCAGGACAGTCTAGTTGCTAGATGACTCCAGTTCCCTCCCTCTGGACACCTGGTGGGAATGTCCTTGGTTCCCAAGAAAAAGTATTTATTTTGGCTACAGCACCCCAGCTATCTCTACTTTCCCTCCCTATCCCACAGCTCCAGTTGTGGCAGCACTGAAGCCTCAAAATGGCCACAGCCAGGTCAGTTTCAGGGTTGAGATCAAGACTGGATGGAGATGGTTCCAGTGGGAAATAAAATTTGGAATTAGATTCACCTTGTCCTTGTTGGGGCCAGGTCCCATATAAGGGCAGGGGGAAGAAATTTTTAAGAGACCCAGACCTGGCCAGAGTTATCCATTCTAACCTTGCATCCCACTGGGACAGTGAAATAGGCCTTCTATTCACATGGAATCAAAATGACTGGACTACTGAGAAAAAATGTCCTGACCCAGAAAACTGAAGCATTTGGAACATGATTTTGACTCAGAGAAAAGCCTTTCTAATATCTGAAATAATAAAAGACAATTGAAAAGGAAATGCTGCTTAGATTTGGGCTTTGGCTTGTAAGAGGCTACCTCATCTAAAACCCCCTTGAATCCAATTGTTCATCTCGATTGTTAGCTATCTTAAATCATTCTGGGAAAGAAAGGAGGCTCCAAATTTAACTAATAACCAATCTGGGTTTCTTCTTTCAAGCCAGTTGTTGTTACCTAATTGTAGTTCTTCAAGAGAAAGGATCCCTAGCTGAGCCACACATGGCTCATATGTGCTGCAACAAAAGATTCCTAGTTTACACTTTTTGAGGGACACATTCTCATGATCTCATCTCTATCTCATATCACTACTGTTCTAGAAACTGAGCAGTCACTTTTGCTCTTATTTCAAGAGCATGTCAGCATGTCAGGATGGTTAGTGCTATCATATTTTCTTTGGAATTCATTGTTTTTCTACTTAGTCTCTTCCTCAGTCCAAATGTGTGGAAAAATGTCGTCCTGGATTTGTCAAACGGAAGCGAGAAGGAGAGCCATTTTGCTGTTACGATTGTGTTACTTGTCCGGAGGGGACCATCTCCACTCAGGAGGGTGGGTCACACCAAAGAAAAGACCTGGCAAGTAGAAGTGGCTTCATCCAGAGCATTTTCATGGAAATGCAAGTTAAAAGAAACATAGAAGCTCAACTGTTTTCGTGTTTATTTTAAAATGGCACAAGTTCTTATATAAAGGAAAGAATAACAAAAAAAGGGCCTTGAAAGAGATGCTGGGAAGTGATGGGAAGTTGTGACAGATTGGGCAAACTTTACTACTGTCAGAGAAAATATCATTTCTTCTTTTTTTTTTTTTTTAATTTGATTTATATGCCGCCCTTCTCCGGAGACTCAGGGCGGCTTACAATGCGTTAAGCAATAGCCTTCATACTTTTGTATATTTATACAAAGTCAGCTTGTTGCCCCCAGAAACTGGGTCCTCAAAATTTCTTTACTTTACTTTTACTTTTATTTGATTTATATACCGCCCTACTCCCGAAGGACTCAGGGCGGTGAACAGCCACAAGATAAAACACATAAATACAAAATTTAAAAACAGAATAAAACCAAATTAAACAATTTGGCCCAAGACAAATTTAAAACACCCCAATAATTTAAAAACAGATTAACATTTACATATTTAAAAGGAAAAAAGGGAAAAAATTAGGCCAGGCCAGCCTGGTGGAATAAAAAGGTCTTGAGAGCGCGGCAGAAGGTGCGCAGATTCGGGATCCTCCATATCTCCGGGGGGAGCTTGTTCCAGATAGTAGGTGCCCCCACAGAGAAGGCTCTCCCCCTAGGGACTGCCAGTCGACATTGCTTGGCCGATGGCACCCGGAGGAGCCCCTCTCTGTGAGAGCGTACCAGCTGGTGGGAGGCTATTGGTGGTAGTAGGCACTATTTCTGCTTTTAGTATGGATGTATTTTGCCGCATTTACCTTTCTAGGAACATCTGAGTTCTTTGAAAAAATGAGAAATTGTGTTAGGTCCACCTCCCAGAAATATTATTGAAATACACACAACATGGACCTCTCCTTAAGGACCTCTGAGATGATGTCACTAGTCTACCAAAAGGTGGTATAGACAGCTATATATGCACCTCGTTACACCCATATTACCAATGTTCCTAATGGTCATTTCAGATTATCCCATCGCCTGATTCATTCCCACAGAGTTGGCCTCCTCAGGGTACATTCACCTAGACAATGTCAATTGGTGACCCCTAGGGGGAGAGCCTTCTCTGTGGGAGCCCCTACTCTCTGGAATACATTACCCCCGGAGCTCCGGATAATCCCCGACTTCTGAACCTTCCACCGGGCCTTGAAGACCTGGCTCTTCCAACGGGCGGGCCTGGGTTGATTCTATACTGATTTTGTAGCTTTTTTTATTCTTAAATCTTAAATTTGAATTGGTATTCCTATGTTTAACTTTATTTATTGGATACTCTTTTAATTTTTGTATTTTCTGTTTCTTATTGTTGTGAGCTGCCCTGAGTCCTTCGGGAGAAAGGCGGCATATAAATCCAACAAACAAACAAACAAACAAATTAATTAATTATTTGGGGGACTATCCCAAAGGTGCTTTTTGAAAAGGAGACTGGCCTTTCTTTGCTTTTCCTTAAAAACATTTTGTTTCTCATCCAAAAAGCTTCCTCAGTTCTGACTGAGTGGTGAATGGAAGGATTTATATTCCTTGGTCATTAGCACTCTCTTTGAGAATCATTGAGGTCACTTGGAGGTTTATCTATTCCTTCAGGGTCACCCAAACGTTGCAAATGGGTATGGAACCTTGGAATTGCTGAAAGGACCGTGTTGTAGACAGGAGATAGATGGTGTTGTATCATTCCTCCTCCTTTGAAAGAGGGCTGCTCGACTTTAATGTAGACGACCTTTCGGATCCCTCTTTCAAACCAATAGTCCTCTCTGTCCAGAATGTCGGCTTTGCTGTCCTCAGAATAATGACCTATCTTCAAAAGAATGACTTTGAAAGACAAAGTGCATACCCATTCAGGTGACCCTGATGACACAGGTAAAACTCCAAGTGGCCTCGAAGACTCTCAAATAGAGCACTAACAACCAGATGACTGCAAGGAATATAAATCCTTCCATTCTTTACCATTCAGTCAGAACTGAAGAAAAAAAAACCCTTCAAGGAAAATGGTATAGGTTCTCCTGCTTGAGCAGGGGACTGGACTAGAAGACCTCCAAGGTCCGTTCCAGCTCATTCTATTCTGTAAAAAGTCTAATTGCCTTTTGAAAAAGCACCTTTGGGCAACCGTGACCTGGATGACTGCGAATCATTTGGAAGACTAGCTTTCTCTGCCAAGCAAATAATTTCACAATAGATTCAGTATATTAAAAAGTGCCATTTGGTAGGACCCAGGAAGTGTGTCTAGAAGAATGAATTGATTCAATATTTACCTCAAATAATATCAATTCCTATGAAGTTTCTGCCTATTACATAGGAAAACATTCTGATTCCAGGATATTTCCCAGTTTCCGAGAACCTAGCCATATATTTTCTAAGAAATGGTGGAAATCAAAATGTTAAGAAATTATTGGAAAATGCTGCTGGTATCAGGTGTTGTCTCAAGAAGATATTCCTTAAAAGATAAAAGGGCAGAATGTTAAAGAAATATTGCTTTTTTGTTCTCAGATATGGAAAAATGCACCAAGTGTCCTAATGATAAATATCCAAATGAGGACAGAGTTCAATGCATCCCCAAAGTTATCTCCTTTTTGTCTTATGAAGAATATCTGGGCATCATCCTGGTCTCCTTTGCCCTACTCTTGTTTCTAACCACCGGCCTTGTTTTAATCATATTCATAAAATGCCTAGAAACACCCATTGTCAAAGCCAACAACCGGGACCTGTCTTACATCCTCCTGGTCTCCCTCCTGCTTTGCTTTTTGTCTCCTTTTCTCTTCATTGGTCAACCAAGGAAAGCCACCTGCCTTCTCCGACAAACTGTTTTCAGGATCATATTCTCAATTGCCATTTCTTCTCTCTTAGCCAAAACAATCACAGTGGTGCTGGCTTTCTTGGCCACAAAACCAGGAAACCGAGTGAAGAGATGGCTGGGGAACAGCTTGGCCAACTCCATCATCCTTTCTTGTTCCACTGTCCAAATTGTCATCTGCTCCATCTGGCTGGGAGTTTCCCCACCATTCCCTGACTCTGACCTCCATTCTCAGCCTGGAGAAATTATCCTGCAATGCAATGAAGGCTCTGTTGTCATGTTCTACATCACCCTCAGCTACCTGGGCTTCCTGGCTGCCATCTGTTTTACAGTGGCTTTCCTAGCCAGGAATCTCCCTGGGGCCTTCAATGAAGCCAAGCTGATCACCTTCAGCATGCTAGTCTTCTGCAGTGTCTGGGTCTCATTTGTACCCACCTACCTAAGCACCAAAGGAAAATATATGGTGGCTGTTCAGGTCTTCTCCATATTGTCCTCCAGTGCTGGGCTGTTGGGCTGCATCTTCACCCGCAAGTGCTACATTATCATTCTGAGGCCAGACCTGAATACCAAGGAGCAGCTTACGACCAGAAAAAATGTGAACGTGTGAAATAAAGGAATTCCCATGCTCAACATTTTCCAAGAGGCCAAAACCTAGGAAAAGGTCAAAGCTGTTCTCCATATATAAGTTGAAAGAATGATTTTGCTTGAAATAATTAAAGGGCAGCTGCAAGATTTATAATTATCAATAATAGAATTCTATGATTCTATGAAAATAGTGTTATGAGGAAAAGACATTCTTGGAGTAGTGAGAATGTTTTAACAAAATAGAAATATGAAAGGATTGCATGGGCAACCCTGACAACCTCATTTCTCAGTACTTTTTTGTTAAAACTGGTAAGGCAATGCAACTGTTTCTTTTTATTTACACAGTAACTCTTTCTTGATGATAGTAGCAATAGCTTGGCGGGGAAGTAAATTGAGGCTTGATAATTATGACTATTCATACTCAGATGATGTCTAAATATCCCTATATATCAGTATCATTTTGTCCTCCTTTCCTGAAATATACTGTATCAATATGAGTGGATCCTTTTGTCTGTAGGATTTCCTCCCACTATTTTTTGGAGTGAAATTCCTCCAATATCCACTGAATAAATAATAGCTGCAGTGAGCTTGGATTGTTGATTATTTTGGCTGCTGCATTTGATTCTCCAGAAACTGGTGTCTGCAGTAGGATTCACAGTTTTTGAACTATAATCAGGAACAACAGCTGGGGTGCCTTTATAGGGTGAGTGTGGTGAAATTGTTGCCAAGATCCTTGTGCTGCCAAATCAAGACATCATTTAGAAGGGCGTGTAAGGCAGTAAATTATGTCTAAAACTCTATTTTCTTTAGGGAGACTTGTTGGATGTATTTTGACCTTTCCATTCCAATTCTCAGCCATTCCTGGCCCTGTTCTGAGCTCAATTGAGAAAAATGACTGGAGGTGTCGAAAAAGGAAGGAGGAATTTGGCTTTGGAGGTGTTGAGCAGAGATGGACCCTGGGGCTCTGTTTAAACTCTGTTTTGTTTTTTTTTTCCTATCATCTTAATGTATTAATTGAAATTAGGCTGGGTTGGAAGTGTATGATAATGCTGAGGCAGGCTGTGACTGGTAAATGAAAGTTTCCCAAATAAATAAATAAATCCAATGTGGCTCCACGGCAGAGGTGGGTTTCAGCAGGTTCTGACCAGTTCTGGAGAACCGGTAGCAGAAATTTTGAGTGGTTCAGAGAACCGGTAGTAAAAATTCTGACTGGCCCCACCCCCATCTATTCCCTGCCTCCTGAGTCCCAGCTGATCGGGAGGAAATGGAGATTTTGCAGTAACCTTCCCCTGGAGTGGGGTGGGAATGGAAATTTTACAATAGCCCTCCCATGCCACACCCACCAAGCCAAGCCACCCAAGCCACACCCATAGAACTGGTAGTAAAAATTTTTGAAACCCACCACTGCTCCACAGGCTGTGAAAGAAAGGGAGTATGTGGTATTAAAAGGGATCATTAAAAGCTTTCCAATTGGAAAGAGAAACAGCCAGAGATGTGAATGCAAGGCTTGATGGGGGGAGGGGGGGTGTCATGTGACTGGAAGGGTGTGACCAGCTTTTTTTCTTTGCTTTTTAAAGCATTTTTTATTAGCTAGTTTTTTAAAAAGGTTCCAACGATCATAGCTGTGTCGCGCGATCATCAGAAACTTTTCTTTTTAAAAAACCTTTTTAAAGAATTTTTTTACTACCAGTTCGCCCGAACTAGAGCAAACCTGTAGCACTTCACCCCTGACTTAGACTTATATACTGCTCCGTAATACTTTACAGCACTCTCTGGGCAGTTTACAGAGTCAGCGTATTGTCCCCCAACAATCTGGGTCCTTGTTTTACAGACCTTGGAAAGATGGAGGACTGAGTCAACCTTGAGCCGATGAGGATCAAACTCCTGGCTCTGTGGGCAGAGTTTGCCTGTAATATTGCATTCTAACCACTGCATCACCAGAGCTACGTATATTATTGTCATCTTGGCCTCCAGGGCAGGGCTGCTGAGCTACTTTTCATCCCTAAATGTTACATTATTTTACTAAGGCTAGCTCTGAACACAAAGGAGCTAGTCTAATAATAAAAGTCAACAAAGGAAATCTTACTCTTCTGAATTCATTTTCATTTTTAAATTCATAATTTAAGGAAATTAATTCAAAATATATCCAGGAACATAAAATATCCTTGATATGCCATAGTATGGAGTAATACATACAAAGCTATCTGCTGAGAAAATACTATATTGGTTTATTTTCCTTTTCTAAATCATATCACAGTTTACAGTTTACAGTTCACAGTTTACTTAATCAGCCCTGCAATGATTTAGTAAGACTGAAAAGGCAATGCGGAAAGTGGGGCAAGGAGACAGTAAAATATGAAAGCCGTATTTTGATTCAGACATGACAATAAAAGCCTGGTGGCGTGGCAGACTAAGGCACTGTGATTAACATTCAGCTGCCTGCAATTACTGCAAGTTCAAATCTCACCAGGCTCGAGGTTGACTCAACCTTCCATCCTTTCTAAGGTAGGTAAAATGAGGACCCAGATTGTGGGGGCAGTAAACTGACTTTGTATAAATATACAAAAGTATGAAGGCTATTGCTTAACGCATTGTAAGCCACCCTGAGTCTCCGGAGAAGGGCGGCATATAAATGAAGTTTTTTTAAAAAAAGACATTTACAGGTTTCCACAAGCTCAAAATGAGTGAATCAGTGTCCTTTTTGGTCCTCCTCCTTCATAATTTCACAAGATTTCACGATTTCATGAAAAATGTCCTCCATTCCTCTCCCTGCAATAAAATATCTCATGTCACCCTGTTAAATGGTTTGTTCAGGCATGAATTAGGCCGAGGTTGCGTTTAAACAGAACACTTTATTAAACAGCAACAGGCATTGAGAAAACACGAACAAAGCTGAGGAGAACTGACAGCCTATTTATACTCCTTAGCTTGTCAAATGATAACCAATCAGCAACCACAGATACTCCCGCTTTAGGGAGGCCACGCCTCTTGGCCAATCACGGGGTGGCGTCCCCAGTTGCCGGGGCCACCGAACACAACACTCCTTCACCCCTGGCTTGAACGGGCGTAGTCTTTAAGGTACTCTGGGCGCCTGCACAGACGAGATGAACGTCTCAGCGCCGGTGCGGCTGCAGTGGCGGAGGGGGGCAGATCAGTGTCAGGAGCTGGCGTGGCTGGCGAGCCATCATAGCCAATGGGGACATCCGGAAGTGCTGGTAAGTCTTGGGCGAGACTCGGCCCCTGGGGGGTAGGAGGAAGTGTGATGGCCACCGGGGCATATCTGGGTGGTGTTGCATCTTGTAGAACTACGCTTGGGCCTCTTCTGTCCCCAACGTCTGATGGGGTATCTTGTCGGCCCCTCAGTTGGTCTGTGTGTTGGCGCCACGATCGACCATCAGTCAGTTGAATCCTGTAAGAACAGGGGCCAGTTACATCTATCACCCGTTCCGGTAACCAACGAGGTTCGCCCCCATAGTTTCTGGCAAACACCAGGTCTCCTTCCTTAAATGCCCTGAGCCCCACACTAACACCCTGATAGCCCTCTGGAGCATAGGTAGGGTGCAAACGATCCATCACCGTTCGCAGCCGCCGCCCCATCAAAACCTCCGCGGGACTGCGATGGGTGAGTGGGCAAGGAGTCACATGTTGAGCAAACAGATAAGTGTCAATCTTGTCCTGCCAGCTCCCCGAGGTAAACCGGGCCAACACGTCCTTGGCAGACCGCACAGCCCGTTCAGCCAAACCATTCCCTGACGGCCGGTAAGGGGCAATCTGGGCGTGACGGGTTCCTAAACTCACGAGGAAAGACTGGAAACTGGCAGAGATGAACTGAGGTCCATTATCAGTAACGATCACATCAGGGATCCCATGGGTGGTAAAAAGGCGTCGTAATACCCTAACAGTGGCCTCAGTGGTTATGGAAGGCATGAGTTCCAGTTCCACCCATTTTGATAGGGCATCCACAATGATTAAGAAATGTCGGCCCCGGAAAGGGCCGGCAAAATCCAGGTGCAGCCTTGACCAGGGGCCGCAGGGAGTTTCCCAATCCCTGGATGGGGTGGACGGAGGGGCTGGCCGGGAGAGCTGATAAGGCTGACACCCGGAGACCCATGTAGAGACATCGTGGTCAAATAAGGGCCACCACACATAACTACGCCCTAACTCTTTCATACGTACGATGCCTGGGTGGCCTGTATGTAAACATCTAAGAACCTCAGGCTGGAGGGAGGAACCACAACCTGTGTCCCCACAGTAGACACCCTAGGTGGACCGATAACTCATTTTGGCAGGTACGGTAAGGAGCAAAAGCGGGAGGCACCTGCCCTAAAGGCCACCCCTTAGTAACCCAGTGGAGAACCTAAGAGAGGATCGGGTCACGGAAGGAGTGGGCTGCTATGTCAGTGGAGGTCAGTGGTAATGACAACTCATCCACCAGAAGGACAGGCAGGGCCAGAGATGGATCCAGCACAGGGGCCGGCAAAGGGAAACGACTCAGTGCGTCTGCGTGGGGAATGAGCTTACCCGGTCTGTAGACTAATGAGTAGTTATAAGTGGCCAGGAATACTGACCACCGGGACATGCGAGGGGACATGACCAGAGGCGTTTGGCGGCAACCATCCAGTAACCCTAACAGGGGTTTATGATCTGTTACTAATTCAAATGGCCTGCCATATACATATTCGTGAAAGCGTTTGATAGAAGCAACAGCCGCGAGAGCCTCCCGGTCAAGCTGACTGTAGTTACGTTCTGCGGAGGACAAAGTCCTCGAGTAGAACGCTATCGGTGCTTCTAACCCATTCGGAAAACAGTGACTCAACACTGCCCCAATTCCGAATGGGGACGCATCAGCTGTCAGAGTGAGGGGTAAATCTGAGCTGTATTGGACTAACACAGCTGACGAAGATAACAGGTCTTTAACCGCCTGGAATGCACGGTCATGTACTTTTGTCCAAACCCAGAGAGTTGCTTTGGACAGCAACCAGTGGAGGGGTTCGGCTACTGTGGCTTTGTGGGGTAAAAATACATTATAAAAATTTAAGAGACCCAAAAAGGATTGCAACTCAGCCTGGCAGGTGGGCACTGGTGCATGCTTAATGGCAGCGACCTGAGATGGGGTGGGACGGATCCCCTTACCATTCACTAAGTAGCCTAAGAATTCAATTTGGGAAACACCAATTTTGCACTTGCTCTTGTTTAATTTTAAGCCTGATTCACAGAAATGGAGGAGGATAGCCCTTACTCATTTGATGAGCTCGCCCCGACACGAAGCGGAGACAAGCACATTGTCAAAGTAAGGCACTACCCCCGGCAGGCCCTGCAAAAGACACTCCATTAAATTTTGAAAGAGGCCCGGGGCTATGTTCACACCAAACTGGAGGTGCCGACACTTAAAAGCTCCATGGTGGGTCATGATGGTTTGAGCCTCAGCCGAGGCCTCATCCACCGGGAGCTGTTGATACGCCTGGGCCAAATCTAATTTGGCAAAAATGGACCCTGGGCCTAGGGATTTTTGCCTAGGGCAAAAGTCAGTGGAGCCATTGGAATTCTTCCTCTTCCTCGTCGCCAGTGTTAAATGGTTTGTTCAGGCATGAATTAGGCTGAGGTTGCGTTTAAACAGAACACTTTATTAAACAGCAACAGGCATTGAGAAAACACGAACAAGGCTGAGGAGAACTGACAGCCTATTTATACTCCTTAGCTTGTCAAATGATAACCAATCAGCAACCACAGATACTCCCGCTTTAGGGAGGCCACGCCTCTTTGCCAATCACGGGGTGGCATCCCCAGTTGCCGGGGCCACCGAACACAACACACCCGACTTGAAATTTTGGGCTTAGACAACTTAGAACTACACTGACTTCAGTCTGACCTAAGCATATGCATAAAATTATCTGCCATAATGTCCTACCTGTCAATGACTACTTCAGCTTCAACCACAACCATACACGAACAAACAATAGATACAAACTCAAGGTAAACTGTTCCAAACTCGATTGCAGAAAATATGACTTCATCAACAGAGTGGTCAATGCCTGGAATGCACTACCTGACTCTGTGGTTTCTTCCCCAAACCCTCAAACCTTTAATCTTAGACTGTCTACTGTTGACCTCTCCCCATTCCTAAGAGGTCTGTAAGGGGCATGCATCAGTGCACCAGCGTGCCTACCGTCCCTGTCCTAATATTCCTTTTTTACTTACTCTTTTCATGTATTCAAATTATGCTTATACTTTTAACTGTTATCTTATATATACTTGACAAATAAAGTAAATAAAATAAAATAAATAAATAATTGCCCTGTAGATGCTTTGAGGTCCTTCCCACCCCTTCTTCTCTTGAATTCCTTCCTGAGATTCGTGTTGAGCATATGACATTTCCTGGCCATCACTGGATCAAGTGGAAAAGAAGCCCAGAAGCAAAGACCTTCCTTCATTGGCTGGGATTGTGTCCAAGAAAACCTTGCCTTTCTGCAAGATCACCACCTGGTCCGAGTGCTTCCCCATTGCAGCCTGCAATCTGGAAGAATACCATTCCTTAGGCTGCTGCATAGCGGCTCTTCCAGCATTTCAGGGAAGAAGCTACTCCTCACAGCCCCTCCTTTCCTGCCAGGGGTGAAATGCTCTTGGTTCGGACTGGCTCAGGAGAGTAGGTAGCGATGGCGGCAGGTAGTTCAGAGAACCAGTAGCAAAAATCCCTGCCTCTGCCCCCCATGCCCAGCTGAGCAGTGAGATCATCAGAGTCTTTTTTTTCTTTTAAATGGCTCTGAGGAGCCAAGCTCTGACGATCCCAGCTTAGTTGCCTGCCGATCAGGCAACCCAGCTGGGATTGTCGGAGCCTTTTGAAAGCATTTTTTTACATGGTTTTACATGTAAAAAATGGTTTTAAAAGTAAAAAAAAAAAAATGGCCACGCCCACCCAGTCACATTACCCCCCACCACCAAGCCACGCCCACAGAACCAGTAGTAACAAATTTAAGATTTCACCCCTGATCTCTATCCTTACAGGGTTGTCTCCCCATGGCTCAAACATAAAAAATATATGAGGGAGAGGGGAGAGTCTCAAGTTTAAATATGATAAAAAGACCCTGTTCTTTTCTCAATGTCCCATTTATATGCAAACTTTCCAAAGTGTGTAAATATTCAAACACACAAATACAGCACAGAATTTTGGCTTTTTTCCTTTTTTTCTTCTTCTTTTTTTTAAAAAACTTTTTTGATTTATATGCCGCCCTTCTCCGGAGACTCAGGGTGGCTTACAATGCGTTAAGCAATAGCCTTCATCCTTTTGTATATATTTATACAAAGTCAGCTTATTGCCCCCACAAACTGGCTCCTCAATTTACCCACCTTAGAAAGGATGGAAGGCTGAGTCGACCTTGACTTCTGTCCTTTGGTGGCAAATAGTCAGTGACGCAGCCAGTGGGAAGGAAAATCTCCTGTAATACATAGCAAACTGTGATCCACTGGGATAATAGTCCAACCAATTAGTCCATATAAGACAAGTGTCTTATAGAAACCAATCTATGATGATCCATTTAGTCTTGTTTGACTCTTGGTGATTCTACGGGATGGTATTCTCTACATCTTCCGTTCTTGCGCTACTTCTTCAAGTTGTTCTATGCTTTGGTTGGTCTAAGCTTTGATGGTGACCAGCCATTATGTTCTTGGTTTCCCTTAACCGCTAACTCTTCCAAACATAATTGCTTTCTCCACTGAATTTCCCAGTGTGACATGACCAAAATACGTAAGACCAAAAATGATGAGTACCAAACATATTTTTCCCATAAGCAATAATGTAACAAGACAGCCGACCTCACCAAGTTCTAGTTTATACCTTGAGTACTAAACAAACAAGGAATATCAGGACAAAAAAAAAATCTGTTTTGTGATTTTGCCTTCTGGTGATGTGTCTGGTGTCGTAAAACTCTTACAGGGGGCAAAGAAGCAGAGGCAGGCAGGAGGCAGAGGCACATGCTCAGTTCCCTTCTGAAGGGAGGAGATGGCAAATTTTCAAATCCCTGTTTTATTTCGGCTATTTATGTCCCCTCCCCCATTCTGAAAACCGAGGACCTTGGAAACAGCCCTTCTCTGTAACAAGAACTGCCCTAAAAAATAACATCCTCCCTGAGACTTGTTGACTTCCATTCCTGACCTTTTTTAAAAGACCATTTAAATTTTGACTGTATCTCCAGGCATTGACTTAGAGGGGATCTGATTCCTTGTGCAGTACTATGGCTGCTTTCAAGCTTTGTGGAAGGAGGAACTGTGAGGAGCAGCTTCTTCCCTGAAATGCTGGAACTATGCAGCAGCCTATAAGCAGTGGTGAAATCCAAATTTTTTTACTACCTGTTCTGTGGCCGTGGCTTGGTGGCCATGGCTTGGTGGGCATAGCAGGGAAAGGATACCACAAAATCTCCATTCCTACCTCACTCCAGGGGAAGGATACTGCAAAATCCCCATTCCCTTCCCACTCCTGGGGGAAGGATATTGCAAAATCTCCATTCACACCCCACTCTGGGGCCAGCCAGAAGTGGTATCTGCCGGTTCTCTGAACTACTCAAAATTTCTGCTACCGGTTCTCCAGAACCTGACAGAACCTGCTGGATTTCACCCCTGAGCCTAAGGAATGGGATTCTTCCAGATTGCAGGCTGCAATGGGGAGGCACTCAGAGCAAGTGGTGGTCTTGCAAAGAGGCAACACTCCAGGTTTTCTTGTCCTCTCTGAGACAGAATCCCAGCCAATGAAGGAGGGTCTTTTCTTCTGGGCTTCTTTTCCACTTGATCCAGTGGTGGCTATTTACCTTCAGATAGTTGCAGCCAGGCCTTGCACACCTCAGCCCATTTCTTCTGCTGCAGCTAGCAAGGCTATTTTTAAAGCTTCTGTAGCCAATAACAGAGCTTCGGGTCGATCCAGAGCTCTGTTATTGGCTGCAGAGGCCTTCAGGAAAGCTTTGCTGGCCTTACCGAATGAAGAAGTTCCTGAAGGCTTCTGATAGCAAAAAAAAAAAAAAAAAAAGGCTGGGGTTGATGCATGCAAGCGTGGTGAATCAGTGGACTATATCCAACCCCCCAAAAAATCAGCCCTGGTGCTGATGATGGTGACTGACGAGCAGGAAGAGGAGGAGGAGGAGGAGGAGGAGGAGGAGGAGGAGGAGGAGGAGGAGGAGGAAGAGGAAGGGGGATTTAAAAGATCTTGTCCCAAAAAGTATTTCATTAACCTCATTGTGTGGATTGTGATATGGTCCATATTCAACTGGGACCAAGAAAAGAATGAGGAAGGCTGAGTACTTCTAGCATGTTAGCAAGATACAGATATGATACAGCCAAGAATACAATACAGCCAACCATACATATTTTTGCGATATTCAAGAATAAATGATTTCAGGATGACTTCTTTCTGTGAATAGGAACTCTTTGCAAGCTTCCATTTTAAGAAAATAAGAAAAGGTCTTCTAGATCAAGCCAGTGCCCATATTTATGACAAAATGACTGATCAGATACCTCTAGAGTGTCCATAAGCAGAAGATTTAAGAACTATCTCAACTTTTGACTGGGTGTTTTTGTCTAACCTCCCCACTCTTCCTTACAACATCCATAGCATAGTGAATTAGAGAACAGAATCTGCAATTCTGTTGGAATTCTTTTTCTGGCAATATCATCAAACTGTACTTTAGCTCACTTTTTGTTTAACTTCCACATACTGTGTTTCCCCAAAAATAAGACCCTCTCTTATATATTTTTTGAACCTTGAAATAAGTGCTTGGCCTTATTGCCATGTGCTCAAAAGCTTGATTGGGCTTATTATCAGGGGAAGTCTTATTTTGGGGAAAACAGGGTAATAACTTAGTTAATCCAGACTATGCTCCTCCTAATACAACTTGAAGATGTCTTTCTATTCTCCTTATACTGTTGATGCTAAAATCCTGGGTCTGATACTGCAAAGAACCACAATTGTAGATAAACTATGATACAATTAAAATAATGGTATTTTAAAGCCACATCCCGCATATTGTTGTTGTTGTTGTTTTTGTTGTTGTTGTTGTTGTTTGGCATGCCAACAACATTCCTACTGCACAAGTATCCTGTTTAAAATACCTTGATGGGACATATAAGGGCTAAGAAACCTAAGGGCACAGGATAGATATACTATCTCAACTACTCAAAAGAGCCATGCAACTATGTTTTATTTTGCTGGACAAGAATGTACATTCTTGTATATACAACACTATTGTATAACTGCCCTTTAATTTTTTCAAGCAAAATCATTGGTTTATTCCTGCATGAAGAACTGTTTGGACCATTTCCTAGGTTTGTCCTGTTGGAAAACTTTGATAGTTGGATTTCCGCTTTTCATGTTTCTACATTTCTTCTGGTAATAAGATGCTCCTTTGTATTCAGGTCTGGCCTCAGAATGATTATGTAGCATTTGGGAATGAAGATGCAGCTGAGCAGCCCAACACTGGAGGACAAAATGGAGAAGACCTGCACAGCCACCATGTATTTCCCTTTGGTGCTCAGGTAGGAGGGCACAAAACTCACCCAGACACTGCAGAAGACCAGCATGCTGAAGGTGATCAGCTTGGCTTCGTTGAAGGCACCAGGAAGATTCCTGGCAAGAAAAGCCACCGTGAAGCAGATGAAAGCCAGAAAACCCAGGTAGCCAAGGGTGATATAAAACATGACAGCAAAGCCTTCGTTGCATTGCAGGATGATTACTCCTGGCTGGGAGTAGAGGTCAGAGTCGAGGAATGGGGGAAAAACTCCTAGCCAGATGGAGCAGATGATAATTTGGACAGCAGAACAAGAAAGGATGATGGAGTTGGCCAAACTCTTCCCCAACCACCTCTTCACTCGGTTTCCTGGTTTTGTAGCAAGGAAAGCAAGCACCACTGTGATTGTTTTGGCCAAGAGCGAAGAAATAGCAACTGAAAAAATGATGCTGAAAACAGTTTGTCGGAGAAAACAGGTGGCTTTCCTTGGTTGACCAATGAAGAGAAGACAAGACAAGAAGCAAAGTAGAAGGGAGATCAGGAAGATATAAGAGAGGTCCTGGTTGTTGGCTTTGACAATAGATGTTTCTCGGTATCGAATGAATATAATTAAGACAAGGACTGTAGTTAGGAAGAAAAGTAGAGCAAAAGAAACAAGGATGATGCCCAGATCTTCTTCATAAGACAGGAAGGTTATAACTTTGGGGATACATTGGACTCGTTCCTCATTTGGATATTGATCATGTGGACACTTGATGCATTTTTCTGTATCTGAGAAAACCAAAAACCAATATTTCTTTAACATTCTATCCCTTAGAGTTCAAGTAACATTTTTTGGGATAGCAGTTGATACCGGCACCTCATTGTGGACCACAGATACCTTCCAGTTATTTAGAATGGGAGGCCCATGTAGAGAGTATTGCAATAATCCTTCCAGGAAATGAATCTAAGACAATTCTCTAAATTTCTTTATATTTATACATAAGATATGAGTGTGGCCTACTGATGAAAGCAAACAAGCTAGAAATAGATCTATATAGGTCTCCCACCTAGCAGGAAGAGCTTGCTAGCTGCTATAAAAGAAAAAAGCCCAGAATCGAGTGGATGTGATTCTACTGAGCTGGTGCTGCAGAAAAACCTTGGTTACGTAGGAAAAACATGGCTAGAGGAAAAACACATATAAACCCTACGAAGAAGTAAGAAATATATCTATATCTATATCTATATCTATATCTATATCTATATCTATATCTATATCTATATCTATATCTATATCTATATCTATATCTATCTATCTATCTATCTATCTATCTATCTATCTATCTATCTATCTATCTATGTCTATGTAAGTTTTCACGGGTATATATGTGTGTATAGTTAATATTTCGGGTTTCTTCCTGTGTAATTTGCTGCTGCTGACGTATGCTGACTAGCCTGCAACTCTGTGTTCCGATTGGAGGAAGAAAAACTGTTGTCCTCCAATCGGAACACAGAGTTGCAGCCTAGCCAGCGTACGTCAGCAGCAGCAAATATAGATAAGCAACAGCTCCGGCCCCGCAACAGAGAACCCATAGATTCTACATGAAACAGAGCCTGAAGATGACAGGGTTGTGAGCCTGTTGAAACGTTGCTTTAAGAAAAACTTTTAAAGTCACTGGTAGGAATTTAGTTGAGGTTTTAAAGGACCTTGCAGAGTGCTCTATGAGGATTTTTAGAAGATTTTAAACTGGGATTTTAACCAGGATTTTAAATATTTTAACCAACTTATTTATAATGACGCAGGAAAACACCCGAGATTTTGCACGCACACACACACACACACACACACAATGTTTTTATTAATAATTCAAATTTAAAAACAATGGACATGGTTTGACATCTCTGGTTTCTAACATTTCTGTCAAATTCAAATTAATAAGTAATATATTCCTTAATCTGTATAAAATTTACATATATCTGACTTTATTACCTGTCAAGCGTACTACATAATCTTATTTGCGAGTTCAATATACATTGACATATACATTTGTAGACATTCAGTACACTCTCTTCTTGGCGTTCTTCCTCTTGTCTAACCATTCATAAAATTTAGTCCAGATTTCATAATACATTGATCCCAAAGTGAGTCTGTCCATTTCTGCACAATTGAAGATTTTGCACAGCACTTCTAACTCTGATGGTGTTTCTTTACTCTTCCATTTCTGAGCAAATGCTATTTTTACAGCTGTTAATATATGTAATATTAGGTATATTACATTTTTATTATATTTACTATCTATCATTCCCAATAAGAAAAATTCTGGTTTGACTTCTATTTTAATCATTAAAATCTCTTCTAGCCAGGTCTTTACTTGCTGCCAAAAGTGTTTTGCTTTTGAGCACTCCCACCACATATGATGATAGGACTCTGCGACCATCTCACATTTCCAACATCTTGAAGAATATTTTTTCTTAATTTTTTCCAATCTTCTGGGTGGGAAGTGCCATCTGTAAAACATTTTATATAGGTTTTCTTTATATGAATCCACCAATGTAATTTTGATATTTTTTCCCATAGATTCTGCCAAATATCCAAATCAATACTATAACCAAAACATTTACTCCAGGTTATCATAATCTCCTTTATTTGTTTTTCAAGCATGTCTTGTTCTAATAAATTGTGGTATAATTTCTTTATAGCCTTTCCCTCCATATTTAATTGAATTTTATCCAATTCTGTTTGTGCTATTTTTATACCCCATTCCTTTTTGTCCTTCATAAATTTAGATTGTATTTGTAAATAAGCCCACCTTTCTAATTCGATTCCTTCTTCCTTTAAATTATTTCTTGAATTCAATTCTCCTTTCTCATTTAATAATTCTTTATATGTAACTACCCTTCCTACTTTAATAAGATTTGGATGTGTGAACATTTCTACTATCAATATCCAATTGGGGATTTCTATATAATTACTTCTTTTAGTCTTGATCCAAGTATCTAAGAGTACCTTCCTGATGTAATGCCTTTGGAAGCACTGGTGAACTTTATACTTCTCCTCCCAGAGGATAGCGTGCCAGCCTATTTGAAGGTCATGTCCTTCTAATGTCAATAATCTTCTATTTTTAAGATGTAACCAATCACTTACCCATACCAAAATTGCTGCTTAATGATAATTTTCCCAATCGGGAAGGCCAAATCCCCCTTTTTCTTTTGTATCTTGTCATAATTTTAATTTAATTCTTGGTTCTTTGCCCTGCCATATAAATTTTGATATAATTCTATTTAAATTTGTAAAGAAATCTTTTTTTAAGCTGATTTGGTATACATTGAAATAAAAATAATATTTTAGGTAAAACAGTCATCTTAATAGTGGCAATAATCCCCATCAAAGAAAGTTGTAGTTTTTTCCATCTTTCAAAATCAGTTTTAATTTGTTCAATTAATTTATCATAATTCTCTTCTTTGAGCATAACACATCTTGGAGTCAATTGAATTCCTAGGTATCTATTTTTTTTTTTTACTATCTGAATATCAATTTTTCACTGTAACTCTTTTTTTTCCTCCTCCATCATGTTTTATCTTTGTTTATCTTTAGGCCTGCTACCACCCCATATTCCTCCAGTACTTCCATCAGCCATACACCAGACTGCATGGACTCTTCAATAATAAAGACAAGATCGTCCGCAAACACTTGCACTTTAAAAATTTCATTTCTAATCTTTAAACCACTCATTTGATCATCTTCTCGAATTACTCTCTTCAAAATTTCTAATGATAAAATAAACAGTAGCGGCGATAGAGGACAACTTTGTCTTCTACTTTTTTGGATTTGAAAATTCTTCATTGTTTCCCCATTGATTACCACTTTAGCCTCTTGTTCAGAATAAATTGCTCTACACATCCTTATAACCTTTTCACCAAATTCCATATAATTTAATTGATTTAATATAAATTCCCATTTGACATTGTCAAGCACTTTCTGTGCATCAGCAAATATTAGTACTATCTGCTTCTCATTGTGAAGCTCATAGTATTCTATGATGTCTAACATGATCCCAATATTATTCCTTATATATCGTCTGGGCAGAAAGTCATTTTGATCAGAATGGATAAAATTTTCTAAGAATTTCTTTAATCTTTCAGCCATAATTGTCATAAAAAATTTATAATCTGAATTCTATAGAGATATTGGTCTGTAATTTTTAATAAACATCAGGTCAGAATTTTCCTTCAGATCCCAAGTAATTTTTGCTTCTTTCCACGAGGCTGGGATCTTTGCTTTATATAAAACTTCATTATATATTTCTAACAATATTGGACTTAATATCTCCTGATGATTTTTATAAATCTCTGACGGCAATTCATCGGGGCTTGGTTTTTTATTAGCTTTTTGTTTCTTAATTGTCTCCAATAATTTTTAATGGTGTTATATCTTTATTTAACGTCTCCTTGCATTCTACTGATACTTTAGGCAGTCCCGTTTCCTGAAGATATTGCCATATCTTATCTTCATCTATCTTTTCCTTATCTTCATACAAATTTTTGAAAAACTCATAGGCTACACTTCTCTTCCCTTCATTTTGATGTATTAATTTGCCCTCGTCATTGTGTAATTTATTGATCCATCTTGTATCCCTCTGTTTTTGTAATCTATACTCTAGCCACCGCCCCGGCTTATTTGCGGTTTCAAAAAAAAATTGTTTGATACTTTATATTTGCTGGGCCAAACTCTCCTTCTCAATAATATTTAATTTATGTTTAGTGTCATCTATTTCTTGTTTCAACTCTTGTTTTTGTGGTTCCTTTTGTAAGTCCTTCTCCAATCTACTAAGTTCCTCTTCTAAACTTTTCCGTCTTTGCCTTTTTTGTTTATTTTCTTTGGCCATATGAGCTATTGCAATTCCTCTCAAAAAGGCTTTTGCAGTGTCCCATGAATTTTGGTTATTGGAGTCTCCCATAAATTATTTGGTTATAATTCCTATTTATTGTCTTGAAAAAATAAGCACATGTGTTCATCCATTTTCAATTTAAACTCATTCTGATTCAAAATTGCTTATTTAAAAGTCCATCTCTTTATCTTCTTTTGTCCTTTCCATGTAATTCCAATCCGGTTATGGTCTGCCCATGAGTTGATGTGGATTTTAATTTCCTCAATTTCCACATCCAATTCTGTTGATACCCATGCCATATCAATCCTGGACCATGAATTATGTCTGCCCGAATAGTATGTATATTGTTTTTCTTTTCCATTCCTTTCTCTCCAGCTATCTTTAATACACAACTCCTCCACCATTTTAAAGAATGTGTTGGGCAGAATCCTTCTAACAGTTTTCCTTCTTTTATCACTCGTATGATCTAATTCTCTCTCTACTATCACATTGAAATCCCCAACTATACAGATATGTCCATAATCTAATTCTCCAATCATATTATGTAATTTCTTATAAAATACTGTTTGGATTTTATTCAGCGCATATAGTCCCACCAAAGTCACTTTCTTCTCATTTAAAGTTATCTCTATTATTAGAATTCTACCCTCCTCGTCCTTACATATCTGCTTGGCTGGAATTCCTTCCTTAATGTATATCATAATTCCCCCTTTTTTGTTGAGATAGAGCTGTAAACATATTCCCCATCTTAGAACATTTTAGTACTTGTTGATGTGACCTCTTTATGTGTGTTTCCTGTAATACTATTATATCTAAGTGCATCGTACTCAATTTGTTGAAAAAGTTTTTCCTCTTTGTGGGAGCATTTAAGCCATTAACATTTAAGGATAAAAGCATTATTTCTTCTTGTGCCTCTCTACTTCTGTCTGGATCTTGTCGCCCTTGTCTGTCTGACTTCTTTATATTCTTTGTGTTTGCCTTCATCATATTTTTCTGTATCTATTTTTTCTTCCTTTCTGTTTCCTCTTTCTTTTATTAGGGCTTCTGTTACTTCTAATGTCTGTTCTCTTGGTTCACATTCTTGTCTTGATTCTCTTTCCTCTACTTCGTCATCACTGCCAAAATTTTGCCTATAAAATTCTTCCACCTGGTCTATTGTGTCCAGTTGAAATATTTTTTCCTGCTATACTGCCATGATCCATTCTGGTATCAACCATCAGAAGTTAATATTTAATCCTGTTAATTTAGAGGTTAATATTTGATAGGGTCGTCTTAGTTCTCTCACTCTCCTAGATACTTGTTTGAGTACCACCAGCTGTCTCCCTCTGTATTCCAATGGGTTGTCTCTCATTCTATGTACAATTTTGTCACGGATCAACTTCTTTACAAACCTAATATGTACTTCTTTAGGTAAATTGTGCTTCCTCGCATAATTGGTATGGATTTGATATATTTCATCCATTTCATTCACCATTTCCTATTTACCAATTCCAAAAGCTCCTGCCAACATATCTGCCATCATTTCTGGTAAATCCTCATCTTCTTTCACATTCTGGAATCGTAGATAGTGGACTGCCTTTTCTGTTTCTAACTGGATAACTGTCATTTCCAGTTCTTTATTAGCTTGCATTAATTTTCCAATCATTTCATCCTCACGTTTTTCTTCCCTTCCCATTCCTTCTTCTATCTCTTGTAATTTTTGCTCATTTTTCACAATTTGTTATTGGAAGCATTCAAATTTACCATCTATCAATTTCATCTTTTCTTTAAGTTCTCCAGTATCGCTTCTCACTTCTCCTATCTCTGTTTTCAAGTCTTCATAGTTCTTGAGCATTACCTCTAGCGTGGATTGCAATATTAACTGTAGGTCCTTAAATGAATTTGAACTTATTTACAGACCTCTTATTTCCCTCCAACACACCCTAAATATCACTTAGCTTATTCTTTTCCTACTTATTACCAAATCTATATTCTTATTCTTATATCTATTTTACTCACTCTTAGCACACTAAGGTCAATAACTTATAATTTCTAAATATTTAAGTCAATCTACAGTTCAAAATGATCAATCCAAAACATCAGTCAGTATCAAAAATTCATTAACAATAGCATGTATAAGTCATCATATTATGGCGTTAATAATATCAATAATATTAATAATTAATGAGAGTAATAATAAAAACAATTTCCAACTAAATTTCTCTATATATTTAAATACCAAACTACAAAGCTATAAATACTACCACATCCACAATCATATTCAATCTCTCTATAATTTATAAATTAATTAGTAATAAATTATTTCCCACGTTTTTCTCCTGCTTTCTTAAATATAGTTTTCAAAGTCTTTTTTACAGTACTCTTTTCCTCTTCTATAGGATTTTCTAGTTCCTTCTTAGCCGGCCGACATTTCCCTTGCCTCCTTTTGTAACTCAGTAACTCAGCATTACTCAGCGTTTAGTCTCTCTTCACAATGTCAGTATCCTTCGATTTGTCAGTATTTCACTTTCAGTCTCCACCTTCGGATTGTCTATTTTCTTGATTACCAGTTATAAGGAAAGGGGAAAAAAAAAACCCTCCTTGAGCCTTCCCCTTCACTCCACCAATACGATCTGTCAAGATGCAGTAATTCTTTTTACACCCAAACTTGCCTTTCACCGCTATATTTTGGAGGGAGCTCCAGTCACTCTCCTCCTTCTTTTTCTTCCCTCTTTAGAAATCCTCCAGATAGATCTCTCACCCTGGATCACTCCTACGAAGTTGCCAAAATCGCTTTAAACCAGATCAGTTTCACCATCATCCCGCTTTTCAACCAGCTATTGTTGTCCAACCATCCACTGTCACTTCCATTCGGCCACCATTACAGGCCATCTCCTTCCCCTGATCAGCTTCTCCAAGACTTTTCTGCCACTCGCTTCTTCGACTGCCGCCAACAGCTCCACCGCAGAATGCCTCTTTCTTCCGATCCCCCTCCAAGCGATCTGGGACTCCACAAAGTCACCAATCAGTTGGAATTTGCTGAAAAAACAACTCTCTATAACAGAGCATTGCTTTCCACAGCTATCTTTCTTGACAGCTGGCCCCGCCTCCTCAATGATCTCTAAGTTTCAAAGAACTCAGATGGTCCTAGAAATATAAATGTGGAAGGACAGATAAAAACTAAAAAGCAGTATTTTCTCTGGCAGTAGCAGAACCTGTCCAATATGCCATAATTTGCCAATCCCTATCAAGGTTTTTCTCAGTTTTCGTTTTGATAAGAAATTATGCAGTTTGAAAATAAACAAAGATCAGTTGAAATTCATTCAGTCCTTTAACTTTCACTTTAATGAAAATTGCTCTAGATCAGGGGTGTCAAACTCACATAGTCACAGCGATGTCATGTGATGTATTGGGACTTTTTTCTGCTTTTCTAAAATGGGCATGGGCATGGCCAGCACATGACGCATCCAGCCCATGGGCCATGAGTCCTGCTCTAGATGAATCCACTTCCTCAAGGCCTGTCTTTTCTTTTGTGTCACCCACCTTCCTGAGTGGAGATGGTCCCCTCCGGACAAGGAGCACAGTCGTAACAGCAAAATGGCTCTCCTTCTCGCTTCTGCTTGACAAATCCAGGATGACATTTTTCCCCACATTTGGACTGAGGAAGAGACTAAATAGGAAAACAATGAATTCCAAAGAAAATATGATAGCACTAACCATCCTGACATGCTGACATGCTCTTGAAATAAGAGCAAAAGTGACTGCTCAGTTTCTAGATCAGTAGTGATATGAGATAGAGATGAGGTTATGAGAATGTGTCCCTCAAAAAGTGTAAATTAGGAATCTTTTGTTGCAGCACATATGAGCCGTGTGTGGCTCAGCTAGGGATCCTTTCTCTTGAAGAACTACAATTAGGTAACAACAACTGGCTTGAAAAAACAAACCCAGATTTGTTATTAGTTAAATTTGGAGCCTCCTTTTTTCCCCAGAATGACTTAAGATAGCCAACAATCAAGACAGTTGCATTCAAGGGGTTATAAATGAGGTAACCTCTTACAAGCCAAAGCCCAAATCTAAGCAGCATTTCCTTTTCAATTGTCTTTTATTATTTCAGATATTAGAAAGGCTTTTCTTTGAGTCAAAATCATGTTCCAAATTCTTCAGTTTTCTGGGTCAGGACATTATTTCTCAGCATTCCAGTCATTCTTATTCCATGTGAACAAAATGTCTTGGATCTTCTTCATAGGAGCAGAAGGCCTATTTCACTGCCCCAGTATGGTGAAATATTAGAATGGATATCACTGGTCAGGTGTGGGTTTCTTAAAAAACTCTTGCCCTGCCTTTTTTTTTGGACACTGGCCCCAACAAGGACAATGTGAATCTAATTCCAAATTTTATTTCTCACTGGAACCAAAAGGATCTCCATCCAATCTTGTTCTCAACCCTGAAAATGACCTGGCTTTGGTCATTTTGAAGCTTCAGTGCTGCCACAACTGGAGCTATGGGAAAGTTGGGAGAAGAAGAGATAGCTGGGGTGCTGTAACCAAAATAAAATACTTTCTCATGTGAACCAAGGACATTCTCACCATGTGTCCAAAAGGAGGGGACTAGAGTCATCTAGCAACTAGACTGTATCCTGGTTGGACTATGTGACTGATTGTTTGGAGAAAATGAAAGAACTTTTACTTTTAATTAGGTAAAAACCACGGGAACATTTATAGTTGGTTTTCACCAGCTTGTGCCAATATGGCATGTCGGATAAACCTATTATTTGAGGAATCCAACTGCCTCGGAGTTTTGATTGCTATGGGTGTGTTACTTGGAACCCTGACACTTGATTCAATCTTCAGTGCAAACCTGAACTCAGGCACTGGTCAATAAATTTACCTTCTTGTTTGCTATTTGAAGACAAAGAATAAGTGAATCACAATCCCTAGCATTTGACCTATCTTACCATTTTCATGCAGCTTCTCCATTTCAACACTGAACCATGGTGCATAGGCTTAGCCCAAAGAAATGGATCGGAACTCTTTGGAAAATAGAAAAGACAGCAATATTTCTCCTACCCTGTTGTGCAACTTTAGCCATGACAGATAATCTTGGTTGACAGTAAGTCCCTGTCTTTCAATAGTCACCAATTGGTCTTTCATGGGATTCTTTTTGGGGAGATATACCCAACTCATGATCTTCATATCTGCCTTTAAATCCCCATTTTGGTCCAAGTAAAGTTTGTAATGGGAAAGATTGCAAAATTCATTCTTCTCCAGAAAGGGATGGAACTAGAATGGGAACATCAAGCAATTTCAACATCAATAAACATTGTAACTTATTCCTTTTTGTCTGTTCTCATTTGAATCTTTCTTCTACACTTGTAAATATTCTTAGGAGAACAAGTTTCTGTCTTTAAAAATGAAAAAGAAAGGTTCAGCAAAATTTGTCAATCATGTATTGACAATACATGTTTTGAAAACAATATGATTGAAACATGTTGTCGATTATAAGAAACATTCTAAAGCAGGTCATAAATAAATTGCACAAAGAAAGAGAGCATTCATGAACTCCTTGAAAGCAACAGGTGATTACGAGAAAACATGGATTCATCAAGAAGAAAGTTGCCAGGCTAATCTCCTCCTAGGTACACCAGATTATAAACATATCCAAATGAGATAATCCATCCATCCGTCTATTGTCTGTCTATCTATCTATCTATCTATCTATCTATCTATCTATCTATCTATCTATCTTAAGGCCCAGCTAGATATCCAAGACAAGGTTCTTTCTATTGAAGAACTAAAATTAGTTAACAAAAACTGGTATGGAAGAACAAACTCATATTTGTTATTAGCTGGATTTGGAGCCTCTTTGTTCCCCCAGAATGACTTAAGGTAGCTAACAATAAATTAGAAGTAGTAGTATTTTTTATTTTATTTGATAATAATCATATAATAAATTTAAAGAAAATGTCATTAATGATTTTGATGAAATGGAATTGCATGGCTACCGGTGGTAACTGATAGGAAACTGGGTGTCTAAATGTCTAAGTTAGAACCAGACATAACATGAAAATACATCTTCATGATTTATCAAAATAGGCTAAAAAAAAAAAACGGATGGAATTTAAGAGATATTAGAAAATAGAAAGTCTTCCTCATAGAAGAAAAGTGAAATGTAGAGCAAGAATGGTGAATGATACCAAACTTGATAAAAAAAATTGTGAAAATGATCTCAAAATAGTAGTCGATTTGCAAACTAAATGTGAATCAGCGGTGTGATGTTAATGGAAAGAAAGCAAATGCCTCCATAAACATCTCAGGAAATGAATATTGATTTGGCGGGGGAGACCCCAATGGTCCCTTGCAGGCACCATGTTGCATATTGAATAGTGTGTTGCATATTGAATAGGAGTGACCATAGCCTTCACTCAGATCCGCCAATCCAGTGGGAAAATACTCAAACCCCATTGGCCAACCTGTCTGACAGTTCCCTATAAAAGAGCAAGCAGTCAGACGAGCAAGCTGCTCTTCTGCATTTTTTTTTTAAAATTTGATTGATATGCTGCCCTTCTCCAGAGACTCAGGGCGGCTTACAGTGCGTTAAGCAATAGCTTTCATACTTTTGTATATTTATACAAAGTCAGCTTATTGCCCCCACAAACTGGATCCTCAATTTACCTACCTTAGAAAGGATGGAAGGCTGAGTCAACCTTGAGCCTGGTGAGATTCGATCTTACCTTAATTGCAGACAGCTGGTGTTAAATTACAGTGCTTCTGTCTGTTGAACTAAACCAGGTGCATTGATCAACTAATAAAGAACAGTTGTTACTGTTAGCACTGAGTCCTGTCTCTTCCATTGCCTGATCGAACACACCACACTTGGAAAAAAATATTGCTGAAAAACTGAATTGGCTATAGGAAAAGTAATGAAATCAAGTAGGAGCTGCTTTTACCTTCATTTATGAAGGTAAAATTCTGTAATGCTAATCACAAACCCATACATATAGGAATTTTTTAAAAATGCATGCATCATTTAAAAATTAACTATGTTTAATATCAAACTATATCTTTCATAATTCCCATTTTTGGGAACATTATTGCCTGAGTGATTAAATTGGCCAAACTTATTGGAGTTCTGTAACACATATAGGTTGATACAGTTCTCCTCCTTTGGAAAATTCCAAAGGAACTAAGTTTGATGGATCCTGGTTGGGACCCCATACCTGCCATGGCTGAAGCCTTGGAGCCCCCAAACTCCCTTTGTCCTTCTTCTTTTTCCTCCTAGATCTGGAGGAATAGGCAGCATTCAAGGCATGGGCCAGAGTATTAATGGCACTGTAAAAACGGTGGAAATTCGTGGCTTGCACTGTGTTTTTTTTCTTTTGGGTCTCTAGTTGTGATTTCTCAGTGCATGTTTTCCGGCCTTTGACAGAAAAGACATGTTTTGAAAGAGAACAGACATATGACTGATGTCCAAAGGGTGGATCCAAAAAGAATCTGGGTATAAAAGCATCCTTTATTGGCCCTTTTTTTATCTCATAATCAACAGTACAGATATTATTTACATGTTTGAGAGCTCTGTGCTCTCTCAGTGGATATAATCCATTGAGTGTTGTGATCCAGATTTTCCCTTCAATGGGTCCCGGCAAATGCCTAAGTATAAAATCAAAACAAAGAATTCTCTCAACAATGGCACCATATTCTATGTAGTGAACATAGACATTGACTTGTCTCCACTTAGAGAAGGCATCACCATGGAGTGCTGTAAATTGAGTTGTTGAGAATTGTTGTGATATAACAACACAAATTCCATTCCTGATAAGCATCGGAGTAAAAATCCTCATGAAATTATCTCCATTTTCTGAATCTGAAGCAAAGAGACCAATCAAGGTCCATCTGAAATGAAGGAGCACTTGGACAATTCCTGGGTAGAGGATCCCTTTTTTTGGGAAAAGTTGGTGATAAAATGGCAATTGACTTTTATCATGCAGTGAATCTGAAAATAATTCAAAACTGATCTGAAAAAGCAATGAAGAATATTGTGTTATATTTCAGGTCAGATCAATTTCAAAATATTAACTTGAAAGTAATCCAGATTGGTTCATTTAAACATATTCAAGAAGTTTATTGTTGATTAGTCATTAAGCCATATGAAAATAAAGAATAAAAAGAATAGCATTAACAAAACTGTATATAACAATAGCATAAAACAAAATTGGTTAAAAAAAATAAGAATAAAGAATGCAAATCATATTTCTGTGTGATCCCTACAATTTATGGCAATCAGACCAACATGTTCATATGTCAACTGAAATGTTTTGTTCAAATAAAGAGCCATATTGACTGTTCTTCTTTAATATTGACTAAACGAATGGATGTTATGAATGAAGTAATGACAAAAAAGACAATACCCCAATCATGGACCGAGGCATATATTACATTGATTCACAAAGAAGACACAGACCCACAACAAATTAAAAATTGTAGGCCTATATCCCTGCTAACCTCAGACTACAAAATCTTTGCCTCAATATTGGCAGAAAGACTCAAGAGATACTTGAGTAACTTTATACAATCAGATCAAAATGGATTCCTCCCAAAAAGACAAATTAGAGACAATATAAGAATAATCCTAGACACTTTAGAATGCTGTGAAGCGCATCCTGAAAAGCAGATGGCCTTGATATTTTTAGATGCACAAAAAGCTTTTGACAATGTAAATCGGTGATTTATGATGCTTCAAATGGAAGAGATGGGCTTTGGCAGGAAATTTATCCAGGCAATTGAAGTTATATATTCTAAGCAGACGGCAAAATTAATGATAAATGGAGAAATGACTGGTTCTATTGAGATAGAAAAAGGTACTAGACAAGGATGTCCGCTGTCCCCATTGCTGTTTATTCTGACTTTAGAAGTTTTAAATAGAAATATTAGAGAAGAAAAAGAGATAAAAGGTATGAAAATTCGAAGAGAAGAATATAAATTGCAAGCTTTTGCAGATGACCTGGTCTTTATCATTGAAAAACCATTAACATCAATAAATAAATTGATAGAAACTATTGGAGAGTTTGGGAAAGTACCGGTTTGAAAATTAATAAAGATAAAACCAAAATAATGACTAAAAATATTTTGAAAAAGCAAAAAGAAGAACTGATGGAGATTTCAAAGATGCAGGTCACAAATAAGGTAAAATATTTGGGGATATATTTGACAGCAAGGTGTAGTTCGCTTAAAGAAAATAATTATAATAAGCTTAAATAGCAGATAGGACAAGATTTGGTAAAATGGGGAAATTTGCAGTTATCTTTGATTAGTAGAATTGGAACTATTAAGATGAATATTTCGCCTAGGATTTTGTATTTATTTGAGACAATTCCAATAAAATTGGATAAGGAATTCTTTGTAGATTTGAATAAAATGATGCTGAAATATATTTGGCAGGGAAAGAAGGCAATAATAAAATTAAAGTTGTTACAAGATGCTAAAGTGAGGGGTGGATTTGGCTTGCCTAATTTTGAACTGTACTATCAAGCATCTAGTTTAATGTGGATTAAAGAATGGATAACTTTGAGAAACACCAGATTATTGAATTTGGAGGGACATGATTTGTTGATGGGGTGGCATGCTTTTTTATGGTATAAAGGAACAAAAATACAGGGGCATTTTAGAAGACATCAGATTCGAGAAGCTTTATGGTTGAACTGGGAGAAAGTTTTAAAAAAATTACTATTTGAAGATTCCAGTCTGGGTATCTACAATTGAAGCTTTTTCTTACTCAGTAATATTTTAAAGGGAACAAATTGTAAGATATAGTGATTTATTGGATGAAAAGGGTGAACTTAAATCAAAGCAAGAACTAGAAAATCAGGAATGTAAGATGGATTGGTTTTCATACATGCAAATACGTACTAGATATGAAGAAGATTTTAAACAAGAAGGTTTGTACAATGATTTGACTAATTTAGATAAGATTTTAATGGGTTCTGATGATCATGTAATTAAAAAGCTATATGGATATTTGTTAGAGATAAAGCTGGAAGAAGAACAAGTTAAAGAATCTATGATAGCATGAGGGAAAAACTTTGGGCATGGTATTGATTTAGAGAAATGGCAAAAATTGTGGTCATATAATTATAAAATGACAATGTCTACAGCATATAAAGAGAATTTGTATAAGATGTTTTACAGGTGGCATTTACCCCCGAAGAGAATAGCCAGAATGATCCAGAATAAATCGGAGAAGTTTATTTATTTATTTATTTACCAAAAATAAATGTGTTGGAAGTGTCATCAGACTCCAGGATCTTACTACCATATGTGGTGGACATGCGTAGATGCAAAGAAATATTGGACTAAGATACACATGTGGTTGGAAAAAAATGATAGAGACACATTGACTTTAAAACAGAGATATTTTTGTTGGGGATCGTGCCAAAGACATATAATAAAGAATTGCAATATTTAATTGTGAACCTTTTAACAGCAGCTAGAATTATATTTGCCAAAAACTGGAAAAGAGAAAAGATATTTACTGATGAAGAAATTATTAAGAAAATGATGGAATGTGCTGAAATGAGTAAATTGACATTTGAAATAAGAGAACAGGAAGACAAACAATATTATTTGATATGGGATTTATTCTACCAATGGATGGACAATAAAAAATGGAGATCAATATGAAATAAGTAGACACTGAGATAAATTAAGTGAAATATTTTTTTTTGGAAATAAATTTTTGGATATATAGCGATATTTTGAAGGGAGGAAGGAGCACAAAAAGATGTTAACTGATTGATAAACTGTAATTTTTGGATTGGTGATGTTTTTTATGTTTAATTTGTTTTTTGTTTTTAAAAATAAAAAAAAATTGTTTAAAAAATAGTATAAAACAAAATTGGTTAAAAAAATAAGAATAAAGAATGCAAATCATATTTCTGTGTGATCCCTACAATTTATGGCAATCAGACCAACTTTCATATGTCAACTGAAATGTTTTGTTCAAATAAAGAGCCTTATTGACTGTTCTTCTTTAATATTGACTAAAAGAAAAATTATTGTTTTAATATAAGGATCCCACTAATATCTGGGGTCCAAGATATTGATCTCTTTTATAACTGACTTTGAAATAATAGATCTGTTTTGCCTATCTCTGGAGCTCGGCAAATACAAGTCTGATCATTATAAGTGACTTGATTAAATCTTTCATATTTAACCATTGTGTTCAGTACTCAAATATTACTTGAGCAAATATCACCTTAAAATGTTTAGGCATTTCTGCATTAAACACTTGCCAAGTAAATAAGTAAGCTTTTTATTGCGATCAGAGACCAAATTAAAATACACATAGAAGGGGAGTATATTTTACAAATATAGATAGATCATGTGACAAAGCTTACTACTTGCCAATTTGAAAGTACATTTGTAGTGGCCCATGATTATGGTTGAATGTTTCTTTGATTCAGTATCAGAATTCTTTGTACAGCAATTTTTTTAGCGAATTTTCCGTTTACACAAGAATGAGAAAGATCACAGGTAAAAATGCCTAACCATAACACCTAGAATGGCCATGGTGAAAAGCAGTTCTTCAATTCCAAAGTGAAAATATGGTTGGATCTATCACACACCAACCCACCACCACATTCCATTTAAATACAAAAATACAAACCTGTGGGATTTTGTAGGTGGCTCCTAATCTTGACATCTGGATGGAAATGTCATCGGCAGCTCCATCAACAAGAGTCAAAATGTTGTCCATCCTTCCACAGCTGTAGTTGGGAACATTGGCTTCGCCAGTAGAGAGCATGTCCAGCAAGGCTTCTGAAGTCATAAGTATGTTCAAATAGTTGTCATGGATGTTGTAGCCAAGTGTGAGATTGTGCAGGAGCCCAGGAG
This sequence comes from Arizona elegans, assembly GCA_022577455.1. Taxonomy (NCBI): domain Eukaryota; kingdom Metazoa; phylum Chordata; class Lepidosauria; order Squamata; family Colubridae; genus Arizona; species Arizona elegans. The sequence goes on from JAKOOJ010000012.1 coordinate 16,178,271, forward strand.
TCTTGCTCACCGCTTGAATATTAAAAATATAGCGTGGTGCTCGAAAGTTTTCGTAAGGTAAACTAACATAAAAAATGTTCATGTTATCATCATCATCAACAGCAATAACAAAATACTTTTTGGATTGTATTCTCTTTGTTTCCACAAGTCTTTTGAGTCTTAAGCCAATACTGATCCACAACCAGAGGCAAATGATAATTACTCACCACCATTTCATTTTAATGAGTGTTGGGGAGATGAGATGGAAATAGTGTTCCACTAAGTTTAAGAATCACAAATAAATCATTATTTGTAGCAGAACTGATTTTCATTCAATCACTAAAGAGGAAACATTGTAATAGGAAGAGCTTGTTTCATAACAACCCAGAAGAGCAGGGAATGCTCAAATTAAAACATCACTTATTCCTATAAGGATCAAGCATTGAATAGTGGTCATAAAAATATGGACATGGGCTCGGCAGAGACAACTACAAGCCTTTCAATTACTACTTTAAACCAAAGTTGGTATTTATGTTATCATTCAGTATTAAACCAGGAAAGTTGTAGAATCTGGATTTTTTTTCAGTTTTTTATATATATATAAATTATATATATATAATTATGTAAATTTAATAAGACAAAAGAGAAGCAATGGAAATAAAAATGACTCAAGAAATTATGCCTACAATACACACATAAGCATAATAAGAAGAAAAGAATGAGGGTGTTAGAGCTGCAAATACAGAGAATGACTTACATGTCAAACGGACAATAAGGAGCCCTATTGAAAGGCAATGTTGTTGTACGGAATGATTTTGTTCCAGTGTTGATGATACTAATGAGATGGTCTCCTGTCCTGTAATAGCTCCATGGCTTTTTTTCATCTTGGTACTTGAAATTCAATGGACACTTCATTCTAAGCTTCCCAGAGACTGGCTGGGATACCAACAGAATCAAAAGCAGAAGATGCATGGTTTATGGGGCTGAATTAATCTCCTTCCTGTTTCTAAAAAAGAACAAGAAAAGGAATTAGGTTAATTCAAAGCACCTTCACCATATAGAAATTCTAGTGACTTTCCTGATTCAGACAGAGACAAACCAAGCTTCACCTGGAAAAGGAGAGAAAGTACATTCAAGAGCACAGTCTCTACCTGTCTCAAAACCTGTGCCACAAAGTGTGTGGCTGAGGCATTTATGCTTTTCTAATGTAAGATTTCCTTCCATGATGTTTACTTCAAAACCAGCGATTGAAAAAGTAGCAGAAGAGGTCTCATCTGAATTTTGAAAATTACAGTGAAAAACAGCTTCTCCTCTGGGGATCCTATAATTCTTCAGGGCTCCGTTTGCAGAGAAAGAGCTGGAGAAAAAAAGAACATCTTAGTGAAAAATCATAAATCCATCCTTTGGGGCAATGTTCTATAGTGGTTGTGGTCCTTCCTGTCAGGTCTTGTCCAGAAAGTGATGCTGGATAAAGATACTTCAACAGCCAGATAATGACTTCTGCTGTCCTTCAATGTAGCAACTTGTCTCCAGAGACCACTGGGGAAAATCATCCAGAATCATGTATTTTGGTGACATTCTAGGTTGGTGGAACTTACCTCAAAAGTTGCCTCTATTCAAATGCCAATTAAGCAACCAGTACCTTGAACCCAGGGGTGAAATTCAGCAGATTCGGACAGGTTCTGGAGAACCGGTATCGGAAATTTTGAGTAGTTCAGAGAACTGGCAAATACCACCTCTTGCTAGCCCCAGAGTAGGATGGGAATGGAGATTTTGCAATATCCTTTCCCCAGGAGTGGGGAGGGAATGGGGATTTTGCAGTATCCTTCCCCTGGAGTGGGGTGGGAATGGAGATTTTGCAGTATCCTTCCACCAGGAGTGGGGAGGGAATGGGGATTTTGCAGTATCCTTTCCCTGGAGTGGGATGGGAATGGAGATTTAGCAGTATCCTTCCTCTGCCATGCCCACCAAGCCATGCCCACCAAGTCACGCCATGCCCACCAAGGCACACCCACAGAACTTGTATTAAAAAAAGAATGAATTCCACCCCTGTTTGGAACCAATTACCTCCTGAGGTCCGGACCCCCCTACCCTATTGGCCTTCTGCAAAGCGGTGAAGACCTGGCTCTTCCGGCAGGCCTGGGGCCGTTGATCTTGTTATAATGATCTTGTGAGACCCAGCCATGAATAGGAGTGCATGTGTTTTAACGTTTTTAAAGTTTTTTATGTTTTAATGTTTTTCTTTTTAACATTTTTTATGGGATTGTTCACATTGTTTTATTCTTTGTTGTAAGCCGCCCAGAGTCCCTTGGGAGTTGGGCGGCATAGAAATGTGACTAAATAAATAAATAAATAAATAAATAAATAAATAAATAAATTGGGACAACTTTTGAATAGCGGATCAGATGTCACCAAGTATGACCCATATTCAACCTATCATGATCAGGATAGTTCTATCTATTTGGTCAGCTTCCCTCTCTCACTCAAATCCCCAGTTAACTCTTGTAGGCTCAAGGTGTGCATATCAATGTTCTCCATCTCCAGATAAGAAAAGTAACCCCAAGAGAAAAAGTGGCACAGAGACATTAAAAACCAGAGACTCCCAACCACATCAATCAAGCATCTGGAAATCTTTTTTTTGGGGGGGGGGAATTCACACACAGTCTCAGAGATGGGTAGGCCAAACCAAAAAGAAGAGGGTCCACAAGGTCCCCCTCAACCAGTTCCAGGAAGGATATGGCAAGAAATCATGTCACACTATGGACCATGCTGTGGAAATTGCTGCCATCAAAGATGTAGGTCTCACAGCCCTCTGTATGTTTAGTAAAATTAAAAAATGTCAAAATATAAAGTTTCTCAGTCCTTACACAAATATGGAAGGACAATGGAGAGAGCATCAAGGGAAAAAGAATAGAAAGTTCAAACCCTTCTATAACTTTCTCCAGGGGTGGGCTGCTGGGGATCGCAGGGGTTTGGGAGAACCTCTAGCTAAGATTCTGTGCAGTTCGGACAACCCCTAAATCCCAGTCCGGGCTGGCTCTGCCCACCTTGCCCTGCCCCCCCCCCCAGGAATCCCTATGTGGCCCATTTTGGATGCAGGTAAGGGCAGGACATATATGGAGGCTCAGGGAGGGTGGACGTTACTGGAAATTCAAAAAGGCTGGAAACCAGCCTCCCGAGGGACTCTGGAGCCTGGGGAGGCCATTTTCGCCCTCCCGGAGGCTTGACAAAAGCCTCCAGAGTCTGGGAAGGGCAAAAATGTCCCCCTCGTGGTGCAGGAGGCTGACTAGACCACGCCTACCATGGCCATGCCCACCCAGCAACCAGGCAGAGAACTCCTTGCATGATGTGGCTTGGTGGGCATGGCTTGGTGGGCATGGCAGGGGAAGGATACTGCAAAATCTCCATTCCCACCCCACTCTGGGGCCAGCAAGGGGTGGTAGTTGCCAGTTCTGTGAACTATTCAAAATGTCCGCTACCAATTCTCCAGAACCTGACAGAATCTGCTGAATTTCACCCCTGGGTTCAAGGTACTGGTTGTTTAATTGGCATTAGAATGGATTAGGGATGGATTTATGATTTTTCAATAAGATGTTTTTTTTTTTTTTCTCCAGCTCTTTCTCTGCAAATGGAGCCCTGAAGAATTTTAGGATCTCCAGAGGAGAAGCTGTTTTTCACTGTAATTTTCAAAATTCAGGTGAGACCTCTTCTGCTACTTCTTCAGTGACTGTTTTTGACGTAAACATCATGGAAGGAAATCTTGCATTAGAAAAGGATAAATGCCTCAGCCATACACTTTGTGGCACAGGTTTTGAGACAGGTAGAGACTGTCCTCTTGAATGTACTTTCTCTCCTTTTCCAGGTGAAGCTTGGTTTGCCTATGTCTGAATCAAGAAAGTCAGTAGAATTTCTATATGTTGAAGGTGCTTTGAATTCATCTAATTCATTTCCTTGTTCTTTTTTAGAAACAGGAAGGGGGTTGATTCAGCCCCATAAGCTATGGATCTTCTGCTTTTGATTCTGTTGGTATCCCAGCCAGTCTCTGGGAAGATTAGAACGATGTGTCCACTGAATTTCGAGCACCAAGATGAAAAAAAGCCATGGAGCTATTACAGGCCAGGAGACCATTTCATTAGTATCATCAACACTGGAACGAAAACATTGCGTACAACAACATTGCCTTTCAACAGGGCTCCTTATTGTCCGTTTGACATGTAAGTCATTCACTGTGATGGAGTTGCGTTCCCTGTATTTGTAGCTCTAACACCCTTTTCTTCTTATTACGCTTATGTGTTTATTGTAGGCATAATTTCTTGAGTCATTTTTATTTCCATTGCTTTTCTTTTATCTTATCTTATATTTAAAAAATCTAAAATCCAATAATGGGACAAAATAAAAATCCAGATTCTACAACTTTCCTGGTTTAATACTGAATGATGACATAAATATCAACTTTGGTTTAAAGTAGTTAAATATTTTTATGACCACTGTTCAATGCTTAATCCTTATAGGAATAAGAGATGTTTTGATTTGAGAAGTTTCTGCTTTTCTGGGTTGTTCTGAAACAACCTCTTCCTATTATAATGTTTCCTCTTTAATGATTGAATGAAAATCAGTTCGGCTACAAATAATGATTTATTTGTGATTCTTAAACTTAGTGGAACACTATTTCCATCTCATCTCCCCAACACTCATTAAAATGAAATGGTGGTGGGTAATTATCATTTGCCTCTGGTTGTGGATCAGTATTGGCTTAAGACTCAAGAGGACACAAAGAGTATAAAATTCAAAAACTTTTTGTTATTGCTGTTGATGATGATGATAACATGAACATTATTTTAATGTTAGTTTACCTTATGAAAGCTTTCGAGCACTACGCTATATTTTTAATATTCAAGTGGTGAGCAAGACTCCTGGGCTCCTGCACAATCTCACACTTGGCTACAACATCCATGACAACTATTTAAACATACTTATGACTTCAGAAGCCTTGCTGGACATGCTCTCTACTGGAGAAGCCAATGTTCCCAACTACAGCTGTGGAAGGGAGGACAACATTTTGACTCTTGTTGATGGAGCTGCCGATGACATCTCCATCCAGATGTCAAGATTAGGAGCCACCTACAAAATCCCACAGGTTTGTACTTTTGTATTTAAGTTGAATGTGGTGGTGGGTTGGTATGTGATAGAGCCAAACATATTTTCACTTTGGAATTGAAGAACTGCTTTTCACCATGGCTATTGTAGGTGTCATGGTTAGGGATTGGGATTGGGATCCACAGTGTTTAGGAGGCAAAGATCAAAGCAGTGATGTCCTCTCATGACATCATCTTCATCATTGCGTTGGGTCTTCTGCTGCAACTTGGGAATGCAAGGAGACACTCTGTGTTCAATCAAAGGATTCTCTGTCCAAAAGGAAAGTGCAGCCAAGATGGGAAATTATCTTTTATATACAATCTTAACAAAAAACCATATTTTCAATTGTAAACAAATCCCAGATTCCTGAAAATAATCCAAATGGATTGTCTTGCTTATACAGTGTTTCCCCGAAAATAAGGCCCTGTCTTATATTTTTTTTGAACCCCGAAATAAGTGCTTAGCCTTATACGTTGGGATCCGTGGAGCAAGATGGGGCTCTTCTTGCCATTTTACCTGATTTCCAGGTCTGTCTCCTTAACACTAACCAGAGGAAATGGCAAGGACCGGTTGCGCATGCATTTAAATATTTTGGGGGAGGGCTTATTTTTTGGGGGAAGCTTATTTTAGTGCATGTGCTCAAAAGCCCAATTGGGTTTATTATCGGGGATGTCTTATTTTAGGGAAAACAGGGTAGCTGATTAAACACATATGTCTTATGCACTCATTAAGGACTACTATCATTAATCAACCACCTTATTTTCAATTATTACAAACTTATTAGCTAAGATGTCAAATATTTTACTTTAAAATAAACATTTTACCCTAAAATGTTTGTGATGAAATTCAATATAAATGGCTTCAGGTCCTCTTGAATAGGGTTGAGAATGGGTGGGCGAACAAATAATCTCTTGCTGAAGAACAAGTAGGGTTTAGACTGAATGTTTGCTGACCAAAAGCCCTCAGTATGTAATCCTCAATGGAATTTAATTTACATGGAGGGAAGCATGCGGTGTGGTACCTCAAGATTCTATCTTAGGCCCAGTGCTCAATTAATGGTATTGTATTAAATCTATGGAAACCAAAAGACTCCAAAATTCTGTGTTTTAGAAGAGACAAAATGTCAGAGAAGGACTTCTTTACCTGTGATCTTTCTCATTCTTGTGTAAATGGATAACAAGCTAAAAAGAATTCTGATATCAAAGCCAAGAAAGATACAACCATACTCACGGGTCACTACAAATGTACTTTCAAATTGAAAAGTGTTTCAATGCAGAAATGCCTAAACATCTTAAAGTGATATTTACTCATGCAAGGTTTGAGTATTGGACACAATGGTTAAATATGGAAGGTTTAATCAAGTCACTTATAATGAACATAATTGCATTTGCCAAACTCCAGAGATAGGCAAAACACATCTATTATTTCAATGTCAGTTATAAAAGAGATCAATATCTTGGACCTCAGATTAGACCAACAACCTATTGGGATTCTTATATTAAACAACATATTTTTCGTTTAGTCAATATTAAAGAAGAATAGTCAATATGGCTCTATTTGAACAAAACATTTCAGTTGACATATGAACATGTTGGTCTGATTGCCATAAATTGTAGAGGTCACACAGAAATATGATTTGCATTCTTTATCCTTATTTTTTTAAACCAATTTTGTTTTATACTATTGTTATATACAGTTTTGTTAATGCTATTCTTTTTATTCTTTATTTTCATATGGTTTAATGACTAATCAACAAGAAACGTTTTGAATATGTTTAAGTGAACCAAAATGGATCATTTTCAAGTTAATATTTTGAAATTGATCTGACCAGAAATATAACACAGAATTCTTCATTGCTTTTTCAGATCAGTTTTGAATTATTTTCAGATTCATTGCATGATAAAAGTCAATTGCCATTTTATCACTGGCTTTTCCCCAAAAAAGGGATCCTCTACCCAGGAATTGTCCAAGTGCTCCTTCATTTCAGATGGACCTTGATTGGTCTCTTTGCTTCAGATTCCGAAAATGGAGATAATTTCATGAGGACTTTTACTCCTATGCTTATCAGGAATGGGATTTGTGTTGTTATATCACAACAATTCTCAACAATTCAACTTATAGCACCTCACAGCGAAGCCGTTTCTATGTGGAGACAAGTCAATGTCTATGTTCACTACATAGAATATGGTGCCATTTTTGAGAGAATTCTTCCTTTTCATTTTATACTTAGGCGTTTGCCAGGACCCATTGAAGGGAAAATCTGGATCACAACACTCAATGGATTACATCCACTGAGAGACCACAGTGCTCTCAAATATGTAAATAATATCTGTACTGTTGATTTTGAGATTAAAAAGGGGCCAATAAAAGATGCTTTTATACCCAGTTTCTTTCTGTATCCACCCTTTGGACGCCGATCATTTGTCTGTTCTTTTTCAAAGCACCGCTTTTCTGTCAAAGGTCGGAAAACATGCACTGAGAAATCACCACTGGAGACCCAAAAGAAAAAGGACATGGTGTGGGGCATGAATTTCCACCGTTATTACAGTGCCATTAATACTCTGGCCCATGCCTTGAATGCTGCTTATTCCTCCAGATCTAGGAGGAGAAGGAAGAAGGGCAAAGGGAGTGTGGGGGCTCCAAGGCTTCAGCCATGGCAGGTATGGGGTCCCAATAAAGATCCATCAAACTTAGTTCCTTTTGAATTCTCCAAAGAAGAACCATATCAACCTATATGTGTTAGAGGAACTTCTACAAGTTTGGAAAAATTTAATCACTCAGGCAATAATTGGAGAAGCCTAAGATAATTTAATTTTGTTTTAATGTATTTAATATTTGTATTGTGTGTTTTTAATTCTGGCTGTTCACCGCCCCGAGTCCTTCGGGAGAGGGGGCGGTATAAAAATTTAATAAATAAAATAAATAAATAAATAAATAATGTTCCCAAAAATGGGAATTATGAAAGATATAATTTGATATTAAACATGATTAATTTTTATTTTTTTAGTTTTCATAAAACCTTTATTAAAATTTAAAATATTAAAATACTAATACAAATATATCTGTAACAAAAATACGTCCATGATAGTTGTGCAATTCAACGTCATTTCAACAGCACGCAAATCTTAACTCTATTCATATAGTCTCAGATATTCCTTCTTGATCGAATATATGTAAACACAATTTATGTCTTATTTTGATCTATTTCCTATTTTGATCTATATATTTCCTATTTTTATTTTCTATACATTGATACAAGTTTTCCCAGGTTGAGTAATATTCCGAGTCTTCCTTTTTATTTAATTCTATAGTAAGTTTGTCCATTTCTGCACACTCAAAAATGTTCCAGATTATTACACAATCTGTCGGTGTAGTGGACATTTTCCAGGTTTGTGCAAGTACAATTCTCGCTGCTGTAATAATATAAATGATCAAATATCCCTCTGCGCATGTCCAAGATGGCCACTCCCAGCTGAGCGGCGGTGATACTCGGGGGATATCCCCCATTTTTGGGGGGTTTCGGGGGCTGGACCAGCTAATTGACCCCCACATCTGGTGAAGGGAGCTTCTCACCAGTCTGTGTTATCTTTTTGAGAGCTGGCAACTCTCCAGGACATGATGGCCGGGAACGAGACGGAGGCGGCTGCACTGCGGCTTTACGAGTGGGGAGAGCGCCCTCGGCGTCCTCGGCGTCTCCCCGCAGCTGCCAAACTAGTGGAACGGGCGGGTGGCGGCGTCAGCGATGCAGCTCCTCCCTGGAGATCCAGGGACTCCAAGGGGATGGCAGGGGCTTCCTGTTAGACCCAACGGTGGATGGAGGTGTTCTAAGAGCTGGCATCGTCGGGATTGGCACTCGCTTTAACACTGGGACGAGCGGCTGGGAGAGATAACATCAGAGAGGCCGGAAAGGGACAAGAGCCTGAATAGGGAGAGAGAGAGGCACTCTGACCATGATTTGAATCAGACCATCAATGTTTGTTTCCTGGAACTGCCGGTTACAGCTATGGATGGGAGGCCCACCTGGAGGGGACCCACTCCTGGTCCTTCCAGAGGCTCCCCCCCTTATTTGGATGGGGGGTGAGCTAGAAACGTTGTTGTTTGATGATCGCAAAAGACCTTGGGCCAGGCTTTTATGCCTTACGTGGTCTGTTAGCCTCCAGGAGGCCACTTATCATCTGGAGATGCCTCTGAATAATATAATACGATACTTGCTATGATATGATACAATACCTGCCTCCCATGGACATGCACATCTATAGCCTCCTGATTCACCTCCCTACTCGCCTAAGGTGCAGCCGCTAGAGTTATCGGAGTCTTCTCTGGGCCCGTGAACCTGTAGATTGGTGGTTTGTTATCAATGCCCCCAATTGTAAGAGGGAAATATTCGGATTTCAAGGCTTTCATGGTGCCGGTCGATGACTGTGGTTTCTGGCCCTTCCCAGCTTTCGTGAGAGGACAGCTGGTGTTAACATCTGGCCTTGAAGCTGCCTAAGACTCCATCCACTGCTGTGAGAGAGCAGTGGAGTTTACTGACTTGGAATTGATTGAATATACCGTTCCAGACTTTGGACTATCTTGATTACCCCCAGGCCATTGATTTTCCCCCGATTGATTGATTGATTAATTAATTAATTGATTGATTAGATGTATTCGCTAACAGAGCTTCTTGTTCTGCGAGACTCCCCCCTCTCGCAGATGTGGCCCTCTACTTTATCAAGGGCCTACTTTTATGATGGGCGTTGGCACGCCGAGAGGCGGCATGTTGCAAAAAGGGGATTGAGGGTTTTTTTAGGGAAACTTTTTGATAGATTTTTCAGGGATTTTAAGGGGCGGGAGAGTTGTGTGGGTTTGGGGGTTAACCCGCAGGGGGAGGGGTCCGGCCCAGCTGTCAATGGGGCCATGGAGGGTACAGATTCCGGGGGTAAGGGGGACATTAGAGTCCATTCTGTTGAGGGCTTTTCCATCAACACATTGAGTGGGAGGGGCAGATATGGCGGGAGCAGGGGGCCGTATCATGTGGTGGGGGTGCGCACTCGCTATCTTTGAGTGGTGGCACGCCCTGGTCCCCATAGCTCTTCTCGCACCCCAGGCTGTTCAGTCTCTCAGGGCCCGAGCCTTCGGCTGCTGTTGTGCAATGCCAGGTCCATGGTAAATAAAGCCCCCCTCATTTGTGATCTTATTCAAGATGGGGGAGTGGACCTGGCAGGTATTACGGAGACCTGGTTGGGCCAAGAGGGGGGAGTCCCCCTCATAGATATGTGCCCATCAGGCTTCCATGCATTCCATCAGCCGAGAGCCCAGGGCAGGGGCAGGGGTGTGGCGGTTATTATAAAGGAAGGTCTTGATCCGAGGGAGACCACTGTTCCACAGATAGCCAGATGTGAGTCCCTTTTTGTGAAGTGGGGCCATGGAGTACAGATGGGCTTGTTGATCACGTACCTGGCTCCCTGCCATGTGGCAACGGCCCTGTCCGAGCTGCTCAACATCATAGCCAAGGTGGCGGTCGGTACCCCCAGACTTTTAGTCATGGGGGATTTCAACCTGCCATCTATCGGTGAAACGTCTGAGGTGGCTCGAGAGTTCATGGCTTCCATGACGGCCATGGACCTTACTCAGTTAATTCATGACCCTACTCACATAGGTGGACAGACTCTGGACTTGATTTTTGTGTCTGGTCAGTGGTTGAGTGGCCTTGATATAGGGGATATAGTCATCGAACCCTTGTCATGGTCTGACCACTCGGTCCTTCGACTGGACTTTCTAACCACTACACCTCACTGCAGAGAGGCGGGACCGACCAGGTGATTCCGCCCCAGGCGCCTGATGGATCCTAATAGGTTCCAGACAGAGCTTGGACCATTTCCTGAGACTCTGGCTCATGACTCGGCTGAAGACCTGGTGGCCGCCTGGGATAGTGCGACTGCCAGGGCTTTGGACCGTGTCGTGCCTTTGCGGCCTCTGACCCAGCACCGAACTCATCTAGCTCCTTGGTTCTCTGAGGAGCTGAGGGAGATGAAGTGCCAGAAAAGATGCCTAGAGAGTAGTTGGAGGACCAGCCCCTCCGAATCCGACCGAACACTGGTGAGGTCTCATATTAAGACCTACCTAGTGGCGATAAAAGCGGCGAAATCCAGCTATTTTGCCGCTCTTATCGCGTCATCAGATAATCTCCCAGCCGCCCTGTTTAGGGTGACCCACTCCCTCCTCCATCTAGAACCGCGGGATGATCCCTTGCAGGGTCGAGCTGAGGACTTTTTGCAGTATCTGTATGACAAGATCGCTCAGATTCGGGAAGGCCTGGCCTCTGACTGGGTAAGTCCAGACGGGATGACTGAGGCAGGTCTTGAGAGTGTTATCTGGGAGGAGTTTGATCCTGTTGCTCCCAAGGACGTGGACAGGATCCTGGGACGGCTGAACGCAACCACATGTTTATTGGACCCATGTCCCTCCTGGTTGGTACTGGCTTCCCGGGAGGTTACACGAGGCTGGCTCCAGGGGATTGTTAATGCTTCTCTGAGTGAGGGGGTCCTGCCGACTGCTTTGAAAGAAGCGGTGGTGAGGCCCCTCCTCAAGAAGCCCTCCCTGGATCCGGTTATTTTGGCTAACTATCGTCCAGTCTCCAACCTTTGCTTCATTGCGAAGGTTGTTGAGAGTGTGGTAGCGCGGCAGCTTCCCCGGTACCTGGATGAAGCTGTCTATCTGGACCCGCTCCAATCTGGTTTCCGGCCTAGGCACAGCATGGAAACAGCATTGGTCGCGTTGGTGGATGATCTCTGGAGGGCTCGGGATAGGGGTTGTTCCTCTATCCTGGTCCTATTAGACCTCTCAGCGGCTTTTGATACCATCGACCATGGTATCATGTTGCACCGGTTGAAGGGGCTGGGGGTGGGGGGCACCGTCCTGTGGTGGTTCTCCTCCTACCTCTCGGACCGGTCGCAATCCGTGTTGACAGGGGGGCAGAGGTCGACCCCGAGGCGCCTTGTTTGTGGGGTGCCACAAGCGTCGGTCCTCTCACCCCTTCTGTTCAACATTTATGTAAAGCCGCTGGGCCAGATCATCCGTGGCTTTGGGGTGGAGTTCCATCAGTATGCTGATGACACTCAGCTGTACATCTCCACCCAGGCCACCCCAACGATGCCCTTGAAGTGATGTCCCAGTGCCTGGAGGCATGCGGGCCTGGATGGGAGAAACAGGCTCTGACTCAACCCTTCCAAGACCGAGTGGCTGTGGCTTCCGGCGTCCCGATATAGCCAGCTGGTGCCATCGCTGACTATTGGGGGCAAATCACTGGCCCCCATGGAGAGGGCTCGCAACTTAGGCTGTCTTTAGAAGAGCATATGACAGCCGTGGCGAGGGGAGCTTTCTATCAGGTTCGCCTGATATGCCAGTTGCATCCCTTTCTGGATCGGGACTCTCTATGCACAGTCACTAAAGCACTCATCAATTCCCGCCTAGACTACTGCAATGCTCTCTACATAGGGCTCCCCTTGGGGTGGACCTGGAGGCTGCAGTTGGTCCAGAATGCGGCTGCGCGGGGGATTATGGGAGCAATAGGGTGCTCACATATAACACCTCTCCTGCGCGAGCTGCACTGGCTTCCTGTGGTCTTCTGGGTGCACTTCAAGATGTTGGTGACCACCTTTAAAGCGCTCCATGGCTTAGGGCCAGGGTATTTGTGAGACTGCCTTCTGCCACCAATTGCCTCCCACCGACCGGTTCGCTCACACAGAGAGGGCCTCCTCAGGGTGCCGTCGGCCAGGCAGTGCTGGCTGGCAACCCCCAGGGGGAGAGCTTCTCTATGGCAGCGCCTGCCCTCTGGAATGACCTGCCTCCTGAGATACGCACGATATCAGACCTCCGGACTTTTCGTCGGGCCCTGAAGACATACTTGTTCCATCTAGCTGGGCTGGCTTGATCCCATCCTCTCAGTTTTAATTGAATTTGGTTTTAATTGGGTTATTTTAATTACCGGGCCGAAATTATTTAATTGTTTTTAAACTGTTTTTAAATTTTATATGTTATGTTTTATCTCGGCTGTGCACCGCCCTCAGTCCCGCAGGAGAAGGGCGGTATAGAAATATAATAAAATTAAATTAAATTTAATTTAATTTAATCTTTTTAGGACATTTTCCTTTAATGATCCCCAGAAGAAACAGCTCAGGCTTCAATTCTATTTGGCAATGTGTAATTTCTTTTAACCATTTTTGAATTTTAATCCAGTATTTTTTGATTTCTGGGCAAAGCCACCATACATGAAAAAAGGTACTTTCTGCTTTTTTACATTTCCAGCAGTTAGGGTTTAGATTGGGGTACATTTTTGAAAGTCTTGTTGGGGCTAAGTGCCACTGATAGAACATTTTATACTGATTTGCTTTATATGCGGCAGATTTTGTTAATGTATAATTTTTCTTCCAAATTTTTCCCAATCTTCTAACTCAATATTATGTCCCACATTTTTAGCCCAAGCTATCATTGGCCCCTTTACGATTTCCTCTTCCAAATCAAAATTTAATAAATAATTATATATTTTAGATAGTAATTTTTCTTCTGGGCCTTTTCATAACTTGTTTAGTTGTGTTAAATTCGGTTCAAATCCAAATTCCCCTAAATCTTTTTTGTATCTCAATTGTAGCTGGAGATAAGGCCACCAATCTATAATTATTCCCTGCTCTTTTAATTCTTGGTTGGATTTTAATCTTCCCCCGTAATCCAAAATTTGATTTTATATATATATATATATATATATATATATATATATATATATATATATATATATATATATATATATATATATATATAATTTATTTATTTATTTATTTTATTCGATTTCTATACAGCCCTACTCCCGAAGGACTCAGGGCAGTGCACAGCCAAACAATAAAACACATCCATACAAAATTTAAAAATAGAATAAAATCAAATTAAATAATTTTGGCCCCGACAAATTTAAAAACCCGAACTATTTAAAACCAATTTTAAAATTGAATGTATAAAATACTAAAAGATATTTAAAAATTAAAAATCTTTTATGAAAGAGGGAAAAAATTAGGCCAGGCCCTCCTGGTGAAATAATAAGGTCTTTAAAGTGCAGTGGAAGGTGCGCAGATCCAGGATACTCCGTATCTCTGGGGGGAGCTCGTTCCAGATAGTAGGTGCCCCCACAGAGAAGGCTCTCCCCCTGGGGACCGCCAGTCGACATTGTTTGGCTGATGGCACCCGGAGAAGCCCCTCTCTATGGGAGCATACCGGCCAGTGGGAGGCTATTGGTGGTAGTAGGCGATCCCGCAAGTACCCAGGTCCTAAGCCATGGAGCGCTTTAAAGGTGGTAACCAAAACCTTGAAGCGCACCCGGAAGACCACCGGGAGCCAGTGCAGCTCGCGCAGGAGAGGTGTTACATGGGAACGCCATATCGCTCCCATTACCACCCGCACGGCCGCACTCTGCGCCAGTTGGAGCCTCCGGGTGCTCCTCAAGGGGAGCCCCATGTAGAGAGCATCGCAATTACCATTTTACCAAGGTCTAATGTATTAGGGTGAATCATTTGAAATAGATAGAACAATTTTGGCAAAATATTCCTTTGGATTGTTGTGATTTTCCCTAATAATGACAGTTGTAATTTCCCCCATCTTTCCAAATCTTTCCTTATTTGTTGTATTAATTTTGTGTAGTTATCCTTTTCTAATGCTGAGCATCTTGCTCTTAGCCAAACACCTAGATATTTCACTTTTTTTACAATTTGAAGTCCCATTCTTTTCTCGAGTTGTCCCTTTTGTTTCTCCGATAAATTCTTGACTAATATTTTAGTTTTTTCTTTGTTAATTTTGAGGCCTGTGACCTCCTCATATTTCTCTATCTCTTGCAATAATATTGGTCCAGATTCCAATAGCTCCTCTATGACAGATACCATTTCATCTGCGAATGCCTGCAATTTGAATTCTTCCTGTTTAATTTTAGTTTCTTTTATTTCCACATTTAGTCTAATTCTTTGTAGTAGTGTCTCTAGGATCAGGATAAAGAGCAGAG
The DNA here is from genome assembly GCA_022577455.1 of Arizona elegans. NCBI lineage: Eukaryota > Metazoa > Chordata > Lepidosauria > Squamata > Colubridae > Arizona > Arizona elegans. Next base: position 16,193,410 of record JAKOOJ010000012.1, read on the forward strand.
GTGACATTGGACAGCCCTGCCTAATTCCTTTTGTTATCTTAAATAGGTTTCTGGCCTCCCCATTTATTATTACCCTTGCCTTTTGCGTAGAGTAAATCGACTCAATCATCTTTTCAAATTTATCTCTGAATTTCATGGCTTTAATTTGTTGGAACATAAATTCCCAATTCACATTATCAAAAGCTTTTTGAGAATCCAGGAAACAAAGGCCACTTGTCTCTCTGGTGCACCTTGTAATATTCCAGTATATTAATAATTATTCTAGAATTATTTCTAACTTGTCTCATAGGGAGAAATCTGTTTTGGTCTGTATGTATCTTCTCATTTAGTATTTTTTTTATCCGTTCCGCCATAATAATCATAAAAAATTTATAATCCAAATTTAACAGTGAGATTGGTCTATAATTCTTAATTTGTTTATTGTCACTGCCTTCTTTAGGGCTCAGGGTAATGTATGTCTCTTTCCATGATTCTGGCACCTTTGCTTCCCTCAAGACTTCATTACATATTTCCTATAGTAATAATTCTATTGAATCTCCTAAGTGTTTATAAATTTCCCCTGGCAACCATCTGGTCCTGGGGTTTTATTACTTTTCTGCTTTCGAATTGCTTCTTTAAGTTTGAATAATGTTATTTCCTTATTTAGTACTTCCCTTTCTTCTTCTCTCAATGAGAACACAATTTCTTCCTTCAAATAATCACTTAATTTCCCCTGTACTATTTCTTCCTGTTTATAAAGCCTTTCAAAGAATTCTTGTGTAATTTTTTTCTTCTTCTCCATATTACTTTCCATGATTCCATTTTCATCCTGTACCTGATGTATTATTCTTTTCCCCTTTTCCCTATTTAATTGATAGGCCAGCCACCTCCCTGGTTTATTAATATATTCAAAATAATTTTGTTTTGAGAATTTTAAATTTCTTGCCAATTCTTTTTGGTCCAAAATATTTAATTTATATTTAACGAGGGCCATTTTATTTTTAGTTTGTTCGTCCCCAGGATCTGTTTGTAATTGATTTTCTAACTTTTTAATTTCCTCAGACAATATGTTATAATCTCTCAATTTATCTTTATTTCTTTTTGCAATATATGCTATTGTAATCCCCCTTCAATACACTTTTGTGGTATCTCAGAGGTTTTGTAATGAGGTGTGGTGTTTCTTGTTGTTTTTAAAAAAATAACTCCAATTCTTTTAAAATCCTTTGGATATATTCTTTTTCTTTTAAAATTTGTGGATTCAATGTCCATCTACCTTTCTTCCTTATTTGGCATAATCTCTACTGTTTCAGTATCTTTAACCAAGTCTCCATTTATCCAGGCCATCTCAATTCTTGACCATGATCTGTGGGAATTAGAATAGAAGGTGAATTTTGTTTCTTCTGGGTTTCGGGTTCTCCATATATCTAATAGGTCTAATTCTTCTGCCATTTTTTAAAAAAACTTTTGGTAAGGTGTGAGAAAAATAAGAATTATTCCTGTAAAAGCATAAGCTGAGTTACGCCATTTTAAAATCATGTTAAGGCTTTGTTTTACCTTGTATAACCTGATTATATAATTTAGCTGACATTTAAGAACATGAGAAAGGAAGTGTGTAATTCCTGTGTTTTTTAGAGGATGTTTATCTTACAGGAAATATGCTCTTGGGTCAACTTGCCCTCATTAATTAAAGGAAGTATGCAATTGATGTTTTTGAGAGGTATTTCTGTTGGAAATTGGGGAATTTCCAGGGTGGAATTATGTACTACATATGTTATATAAGATGTTATGTAAGATCTGAAACTGATTCCCAAGGTACTTTATTGACGTGTATTCTGATGTTCCTGAAGACTATAAAAACTCATGTAAATCGTTTTATTTCCGTCTTTCTCTACTTCTGAGAGAAAGGCCCTTTGCAAAGAATAAACTCTGTTCCAGGTTTATTGTACTCTGCCTCTTCTTTAAAATGGTAATGGGATTTACCTGTCGACCACAATTGGCGCCCGAACAGGGACTGAAAACATTCTGTCTGGAAGGGAACTCCCTGATACGTGCGCACAAACACTGATTTCAGTGAGATGGGGTTATTTCCTTTCCAGCCGGAATTGCTTTTCTATGAACCTTGAGGCAGAGACCTGAATGCCTGGACAGAGAGGAACATTCCTGAAGACTTTGGTGCACCAGGAGTGAGTATATGTTTTCTTTTTGGTGGTTTGGATTGGTGTATGTTTGTGTGTGTATGGCCTGTATGATTTGTGTGTATAATTAGTGTAATACAGGTTGGGGAACGTATGGGGCCTTTACTAGGGAAAGGTGCTGCTGAGACTGAAATATCCTCCATCCCCCATATCTCCATTAGGGAAATTGTTAATACAGTGGTCAGAGGATTGGTTGAAAGCTTGTACAAAGGTATTAGTTAAGGTGACTATGATTAATTATTGTAAGGAGGTTTGGCTGACGTTTGTTTTGATACAGCCTAATTATAGGTGGAGTAGGTTTGGGGAGTCAGACCCATATTGGATTAATGCTTTGAAGAACATTTTGGTGAAAAAAGAAGTTGAAAGCTCAATTGTTATATGTTGAACCTCAGTTCCATGTTCAGTAGTTTAACCCCGAGAATTTCTAGAGTTTTGTATGGGAAGGAAGAAGAAGAGGAAGGTTGGAATCCTTTAGCTTATGCTACATGCCCACCTCCCCCTTCTTTGTATAGTCCAAGTTGTGGGTGAAGTTGATGTTGCTGCTGGGAGCAGAGAGGAAGAGACTTCAGCAGGGCAGTAATATAGACAGCTGGAGAAGGAGTTGGGTGAATTGTTAGTAATTGTGAAACAGAATCCATCCACTTCTCCTCATGTTACATGTTCACAAACTAAAGGAATGTTTCCTTTAAGAGGAATGCCGAATGGTATTGCGGCTTTTGTGAATGAGTCTTTGACATCTTCTGATCTGGAAGATTATAAAAGAAACATGCCGTCTTTCTAGGCAGATCTGATCAAGTTGTCTGAGTCATTGGATTTATTCCTGAGACCCAATCTGTATACTTTTGCAGAGTTACAGCATATATTGGGTTATTTGTTCTCCCCTGAGGAGAGGTCACAAATTCGAAAGGAAGCTATGGCTTTTTTTGGGGGGGGATAAAAACCAAGTGGGGGCTGTTCAGCCCGTTGCTGTAGATGTTAAGTCTCCATTAGTTGATCCTGGTTGGAATAATAATAATTTAGCTGATCGGGAGCAAATGGAGGGAGTTAAGACAGCTGTACCTCAAGGAAGAAACTCTAACAAAAGTTTTTGGAGGTGGAACAGTTGTGAGAAGAAACACCGTCTGTGTTTCTGGAAAATATTAAGGACAATTTGAAAAAGCACACTGGTCTTTCTCCTGAAACGCCGGCTTATGAGTCCTTAATGAAAATGAAATTTGTGACGAAATCATGGCCAGACATACAGAAGCTACTACTGATATTGCTGCTCTGTTGAAAGAAGCTCAAAAGGTCTATGTGAATAGGGACGAGGCAAAGACTAGAAGAGGAGAAGAAAGAAAGAAATGATGAATGATGGTGTCTGTGTTGAAACAGACAGGAGAGGGAAAGGAGTTAGGTAGAAGAGGAAAAGGTTTTGTGAAACTTTGGTTGCAATGTGGCGACAGTGTCCTGGAATTGGGAGAGGATTACTCCAGTGGAAAAAAGTCTAGTGTTGGTGGATTGGAAGGTAAAAAGTGTTTTGTGTGTGTAAAGGAGAGGCATTTTGCTAGGATTTGTCCTGAGAAGAGGATGATTAGTGGGTCCAGAAGAGGAAGATCATGTGTCTAATAGATACGGGTGTGACTAGAACCTCTATTTGTAAATTGCCTAGAGGAGTGCATCCCACTCCTTATTCCAGGTTTGCAAATGTTGTTAAATGGTATATGTGTGTGTGTGTGATGAGAGTTGTTTAGGCAATAGAGCTCATTGTCTTGTAAAATAAAAATAATACTGAGAATGATAATAAAGTTCCCTGAAGTATTTATGCTGACTAATTGGCAGGGAAAAGGCATGTGTGTGTTGGAATACACTAAAAGGTCTGATTGCAGAATAAATATGAGTGTGTGTGGTAAGCTCTTAAATGGGGGTGGTAAAGTGATCCTGATATTTGTGAATGCCTGTGCGTTGAGCCCCTGAGAAATCTCCCTTTGTATATTGAAATAGTGAGTGGCAAGAGTTTGTTGTTGTAGTTGTTGTTATGTTGTAATAGCAAGTGTTTGAATGAGCAAGAGAGATATGAGAGAGATCCTGTGGAGAAGTAGGATTAGGAAGAGGTATTTGCGATGTTGATTGGGGACAGGAGTAGTATTTTTCCTCTCTATATTTCCCCATCTTTTTGTTCTGAACAAGAGAAGTAGAAAAGGGGGGAGGGAAGGTGCGGTTTGTTTTCCCTTTTACACATTTTTTTTCCTTTGCTGAGTTTGTCTGAGAGAAAGGAAGGGCAGATGGGTGATTTGATCCTGCATTGTTTCTGACTGCATTGGCAGCTATGTAGATGTATTTCCTGTCCTGCTTTAGAGAAGTGACATTGAAAGTTTGAAACAATTATTTTTGGGAGTAGAGACCCGGAGTATCTCTATTAGGTGATTTTCTTTTGCTTATTGAAGTTTTTATTACCCTCTTTTATGTTTTTGTGTCTGTGTATTTTGAATGATTTTGAATGCTGAGAAGGAGATTTCTGGATACTGGATAGTCTGGGGAATAGTTGACCGTGTTATTTTAGCTTAGTGTTGTCCAGATAAAGGATGTTCCCTTGAGGGAAGAATTACTGGTAGAAAGTAAAGATGGATTTTTGGTCTGGTTAGTTAGGAAGTTACTTGTAAGTTAGTCTGTATAGACTTGTGAATTTAGATTAAGCTTTGCATTTCTTTGAAGTTTGTGGAAATAGTTTAGCTAATGTTGATAGAGGTGTGGTGTGATTCCTCTGAAGTGGGGAAAGTTGAGTATTTATTGAGACTTTATTGATTTATTGATAGTTAATTTTAAACTAAGTTGTTTGGAAGAAAGGTTGAAGAGTTGAAGAAAGTAATAATATAGTGTTGCTCCAGTGTTATGTTTGCCTGGTTTAAGGAAATAATTTCCACTTGTAGTAGCGGAAGATGGTATAGCCAAAGGAGTGTTGGTTCGCATGTGGACTGGGAACTAAAAGGTGGTATACGAATGCTAGGTTTTTAAAATTGTCTCAAGAGAGTTTGGTTCTCTTGACCAATAGGAGAGAGAGATGGGACAATGTGGATGAATAAATGAATTGAGAATGGGATGAGACTGGATGGTTATGCAGTTGTGAATGGAGACACTATTGAGATATTGGAAGCTGGAAAGTTACCGTTTGGATGGTCAGTGCAGATATGTGAGGTTTTTGCTTTATTGTAAGCATTGCACATATTAATTAATGAGGTAGGGAATATTTATGCTGATTTGAACTATGCTGATGGTATTTTACATACTTTTGGGATAATCTGGATGGAAAGGGGCTTGATATTTAGTAAAAGGAATTGCAATAGGTGGAACTTATCACAGCTGTTTTAAAGGCAGCTGAGGATCCTTCTAAACTTGATATTATATAAATAGTGGATGAAGGGGTGTGTAAGTGAATGGGAAATGGATGCCTAAAGATGGAGTGCAAATTTTTACTAAAGTTGTGATGTGGAATGTGATTGAATGAGTGCATGAGGGAACCATTGGGGAACGCAAGCACTTATTGATTTTATTAAATGTATATGCATATATGTGTCTAGGGGTGTGTATACAATAGTTATATAAATGGTACGGAAATGAATACATTGTGTATGTAAAAAAAAAATATGTAGAGATTTGACCATTTGGCCTTTTCAATGAATCTAAGTAGATTACATTGAAATGCTGGTGATGTGACTATTGATATATGTAATAATAATAGTGGATTATTTTACTGGATAGGTTGAAGCCTTTCTTTGTGTAAAGACAGGTGTTCAGAAGATTGTTAATTCATATTGGAGCGAATAATACCCAAATATGAATTGGTTGATCTTATTGATAGTGATAAGGGTATACATTTCATTGTCCAAGGTGATGAAGGTTATGGAACGATTAGGAATTGATTGGCAATTACATTTATTGTTTACGCTAAGTTCTACAGGGCGTTGTGAATGTGCTAATCAGATAAGTAAATCTATGTTATAAAAATTAATGTTAGAGCTTCAACTACCTTGAATGAAGTGTTTGCCTTTAGCTCTATTAAGAATAGGAACTAGTCCTAGGAAAGATCTGGGGATATTTACATATGAAATGATGTTTGGATTGCCATATGTGGGGAAAGTTAAGATGCCTAGGATAGAATTGAAGGATGTTTTTTTGAAAATATATACAGGGACTGTCCCAGTGTTTTTCTCATTTAAGGTAAAAAGGACAGAATCCACCTCTTGATTTCCAAGCACATGAATACAAAAGTGGAGACTGGGTCCGATAAAAGCCATTACTGAGAAGAAGTTGAAGCAGGTGTGGAAAGGACCATTCCAAGTTCTGTTAACTACAGGGTCAGCTGTTAAGGACTAAGGAACAAGGTTGGGTATACTATTCCAGAGTCGAGAGACTGGTGGCTTTGCATTATGGAAGGACGGTTGCTACGGAACCTGCAAACCCTCTTAAACTGACTTTTTGATGACAAACCTTAGACGATTGGAGACCAATGGATGGGAGAAGAGTTTTATGAAGAATTTTGTATTTGGCTAGGAGTGGTAATAATTCTTGTTGTGTTTTTGATTGTATTGAGGAAAGATATTATTGATGGGTGTAAATCTATGTTTTGGTATCCAGTGAATGTAAGTTCTCCTTGATTGATTGATGTATTGGAGGTAAGATAATAATCTTTTATCTCTTTGAATAATATGTTGGGGGAGCTAGTTCACTAGGAATAATGGGTTTTTTTGTGGTAATGTTTGTTATTCTACAAGTGTGGATAGGAATGGGGATTTTGGCTGTGTTGCCTAGTTACCCTATAACATGGTAGCAGCTATGTTTCCATACTGAATTCGAGCACCGTTATTCTTTTATAGAAACACCACTAACCCTAACAGACACCACTGAGGAAGCTGAGATATGTATTAAGTCATCTTTTGAAGATGGTGTGTGCCAAGTGCAAACGTACATATGGGATAGTTCCTCAATACATTGGCCTTACAAATAGAATGGAATTTTTATATAACCAATGCACTGAGATATTTGGTAATTATACACCTTCATACAAGAAGTTTTGGATTTTGGAGAAAGGGTTACATTTTCTATGTTTAAGGATATAAGTTCCCTCCAAGTTAATGTTTTTATGTGGTAACATGGCATTGCCCAAATTACCTATTGTATGGAGAAGAGTTTCTATACTGTTACAGGATATTCATAGTTTACAGGAATAAAAGATAATGAAGAGGAGAAGGGGGGATTGTGAGAAAAATAAGAATTATTCCTGTAAAAGCATAAGCTGAGTTACGCCATTTTAAAATCATGTTAAGGCTTTGTTTTACCTTGTATAACCTGATTATATAATTTAGCTGACATTTAAGAACATGAGAAAGGAAGTGTGTAATTCCTGTGTTTTTTAGAGGATGTTTATTTTACAGGAAATATGCTCTTGGGTCAACTTGCCCTCATTAATTAAAGGAAGTACGCAATTGATGTTTTTGAGGGGTATTTCTGTTGGGAATTGGGGAATTTCCAGGGTGGAATTATGTACTACATATGTTATATAAGATGTTATGTAAGATCTGAAACTGATTCCCAAGGTACTTTATTGACGTGTATTCTGATGTTCCTGAAGACTATAAAAACACGTGTAAATCGTTTTATTTCTGTCTTTCTCTACTTCTGAGAGAAAGGCCCTTTGCAAAGAATAAACTCTGTTCCAGGTTTATTGTAGTCTCTGCCTCTTCTTTAAAATGGTAATGGGATTTACCTGTCGACCACATAAGGTATTCCTTTTTATTTTTGTTTTTTGGTTATTTGCATAATCCTTTCAACAAGCCCTTCAAAGGGAACAGTAAGAGATCATAAATGAATTGGACAGTGTGTATAGGGTCCATACAAGTTACGCTAGACGCCATAAACTCCCTAGGGAAGTTCACATAAGATTTGCCCAAAAGAAAGTGAGAGACATTATATACACGATTACAAGAGAGGAACTGATGATGTATAAAGGGAAAAAAATTATCACCTTGAAACAAATCATAGGAGGGTGCGTGAACAATGGAAGGACTATCGCTTCTCAATTAAGACTCAATTAAACACAAGGAATATACGGTTCTAATGGATTATCCCAGAGGGGACATTAGTCTCCTGGAATGAAAAAAAGATTAAAATTGACAATATGGGGAAAGCTCAAGAACTTTATGACCAGCTGGTAGGCTCAGAGGAAGAAAATAGCAGCAGGGAGGAATTGGAATTGGCCAGCCAATATGAACAATGACAAGAGACTCAAGAGAAAGATCAAGAGGATAGAAGGAAAGAGGAAAAGGAACACTAAGAAGAAAAGGGGGTAAGAATGAGGATTCAAAGAAGCACCAAGTGGTACAAAATTAAGAATGGAAGAGGAACTGAAATTAATATCACTAAACGTGAATGGCTTAAATGCACCATCCAAAAGAAGACAGATATTTTCAAAATTAGTTAAACAAAAAGTAGATACTCTGTGCCTCCAGAAGGTGCACATTAAAAAACAAGATGAAAAATATTTATAATATGATAAATTGGGGAAACTTTATTCAACATTAGCAGAAGAAAGAAAAGGAGGGGTGGTGATATACATTAGAGAGGGGATAATAGCTAAACATATATATATACAGACACAAGAGGAAAAATGTTAATAATTGAAATATTAATGGGTCAAAAATATTTTGTTAGTTGTTATATATACGCCCAATAAGAACCAAAGGGATTTTTATAAAAATATGTATGATAAGATAATAGAAATAGGGAATGACAATGTTTGTTTGATTGGTGACTACAATGCAATAGTGAACATTAAACATTTTTAATTTTTAAATGATGCATGCATTTTAAATAAATTCCTATATGTAGAGGTTTGTGATTAGCGTTATATAATTTTACCTTCATAAATTTGAAGGAGACCATCTATCTCAACCTCTCTTCTCTGCAGGAATCCTAGTTAAATCTTTTCTGACTGATGGCTGCTCAGTGTTTGCATGAAGACAGTCAGTGAAGGGGAGATTGAAATTCTCTGCCTCTCTGGCTGAACACTAAAACTACACTTCTTTTAATATGTTTTTTCCCCTTTTATTCAGTCAGAATCTTCTTTACTGTAACTGACTTCATTTTTCCATGTCCTATGTCCTACAGTCTGGAATAACATTGAACAGATCTTAAGTGTTTGTGTGACATCATTCAGTTATTCTCCATCTAAGAGCTTCAATTAATTGGAAAAGATGTTCCCAGACTCCTCCTGATTTTCCCCTCCTGTAGACCAACATGGTTCTTCTCTCTGTTGTCTTTCCTCAATGCTAGAAGCAGCTCCTACTTTATTTCATTACTTTTCCTATAGCCAATCCAGTTTTTCAGCAATATTTTTTCCCACGTGTGGTGCCTGCAAGAGGCAGTTGGGGTCTTCCCCCCCACCCCCAAATCAATATTGATTTCCTGAGATGCTTATGGAGGCATTTGCTTTCTTTCCATTAACATCACACCACTGATTCACATTTAGTTTTGAAATGACTACTATTTTGAAAGTAGATCATTTTCACAATTTTTTTTATCAAGTTTGATATCATTCATCATTATTGCTCTATATTTCACTTTTCTTCTTCTATGTGGAAGACTTTCTATTTTCTAATATCTCTTAAATTCCATTCAGGTTTTTTTTAGCCTATTTAGATAAATCATGAAGTTGTATTTTCATTTTATGTCTGGTTCTAACTTAGACATTTAGACATCCAGCTTCCTATCAGCTATGACCAGTAGCCATTTAATTCCATTTCACTGAAATCTTTAATGACAGTTTCATTAAATTTATTATATGATTATTATCAAATTCAACAAAAAATACTACTACTTCTAATTTATTGTAAGCTACCTTAAGTCATTCTGGGGTTCTAGACTAACCAACTAAAAATTAGTAAACTACCTAATTTTAGTTCTTCAACAGAAAGGACCTTGTCTTGGATACCTATCTCGGCCTTAGATAGAGAGAGGTAGGTAGATCGGTAGGTAAGTAGATAGAGAGAGAGATAGAGAGAGATAGAGAGATAGAGAGATGGATGGATGGATGGATGGATGGATGATATCATCTGGATATGTTTATAAGCTGGTTTACATAGGAGGAGATTAGCCTGGCAACTTTCTTCTTGATAAATCCATGCTTTCTTGTAATTACCTTTTGTTTTCAAGGAGTTCATGAATGTTATCTTTCTTTGTGCATTTTTTTTATGACCTGCTTTAGAATGTTTCTTATAATTGACAAAAATTTTCAATCATATTGTTTTCAAAGCATGTATTGTCAATACGTGATTGCCAAATTTTGCTGAACCTTTCTTTTTCATTTTTAAAGACAGAAACTTGTTCTCCTAAGAATATTTACAAGTGTAGAAAAAAGATTCAAACAAAAAGGAATAAATTACAATGTTTATTGATGTTGAAATTGCTTGATGTTCCCATTCTAGTTCCATCCCTTTCTGGAGAAGAATGAATTTTGCAATCTTTCCCATTACAAACTTTACTTGGACCAAAATGGGGATTTGAAGGCAGATATGAAGATCATGAGTTGGGTATATCTCCCCAAAAAGAATCTCATGAAAGACCAACTGGTGACTATTGAAAGACAGGGACTTACTATCAACCAAGATCACCTGTCATGGCTAAAGTTGCACAACAGGGTAGGAGAAATATTGGTGTCTTTTCTATTTTCCAAAGAGTTCCTATCCATTTCTTTGGGCTAAGCCTATGTACCATGGTTCAGTATTGAAATGGAGAAGCTGCATGAAAATGGTAAGATAGGTCAAATGCTAGGGATTGTGATTCACTTATTCTTTGTCTTCAAATAGCAAACAAGAAGGTAAATTTATTGACCAGTGCCTGAGTTCAGGTTTGCACTGAAGATTGAATCAAATGTTAGGGTTCCAAGTAACACACCCATAGCAATCAAAACTCCGAGGCAGTTGGATTCCTCAAATAATACGTTTATCCAACATGTCATATTGGCACAAGCTTTCTGGATCAGGACTCCTTACGCATGGTCACTCATGCCCTCGTCACTTCCTGCCTGGACTACAGTAATGCTCTCTACATGGGGGTCCCCTTGAGGAGCACCCGGAGGTTCCAACTGGTGAAGAGTGCAGCCGCACAGGTGGTTATGGGAGTGATGTGGTGTTCCCATGTAACACCTCTCCTGCGCGAGCTGCACTGGCTCCCAGTGGTCTTCCGGGTGCACTTCAAGGTTTTGGTTACCACCTTTAGAGCGTGCCATGGCTTAGGACCCGAGTACTTACGGGACTGCCTGCTGCCACCAGTAGCCTCTCACCGGCCAGTATGCTCTCATAGAGAGGGGCTCCTTAGGGTGCCATCGGCCAAACAGTGTCAACTGGCAGCCCCCAGGGGAAGAGCCTTCTCTGTGGGGGCACGTGCTATCTGGAATCAGCTCCTCCCGGAAATACAGAGGATCTCGGATTTACGCACTTTCCGCCATGCCCTCAAGATCTTTTTATTCCAACAGGCTGGCCTGGCCTAACCTCCCTTTTTAATTGTAAATTTTAAATTTGTCTTAAACTTTAGGGGTGTTTTAATCTGTTCTGGGCCAAACTTATTTAATTAGGTTTTTATACTGTTTTTAAATTTTGTAATCTGTGAGTTCTATCTCTTGGCTGTTAACCACCCTGAGTCCTTTGGGAGTAGGGCGGTATATAAATCTAATAAAATAAAATAAATAAATAAAATAAATTCTGGGAAAGAAAAGAGGCTCCAAATTTAACTAATAACAAATCTGGGTTTTATTAACTAAAGTTGTTGTTACCTAATTGTAGTTCTTCAAGAGAAAGGATCCCTAGCTGAGCCACACATGGCTCATGTGTGCTGCAACAAAAGGTTCCTAATTTACACTTTTTGAGGGACACATTCTCATAACCTCACCTCTATCTCATATCACTACTGTTCTAGAAACTGCGCAGTCACTTTTGCTCTTATTTGTCAGCATGTCAGGATGTCAGGATGGTTAGTGCTATCATATTTTCTTTGGAATTCATTGTTTTTCTACTTAGTCTCTTCCTGAGTCCAAATGTGTGGAAAAATGTCATCCTGGATTTGTCAAGCAGAAGCGAGAAGGAGAACCATTTTGCTGTTACGACTGTGTTCCTTGTCCGGAGGGGACCATCTCCACTCAGGAAGGTGGGTGACACAAAAGAAAAGACAGGCCTTGAGGAAGTGGATTCATCTAGAGCAGGGCTGTCAAATTCATGGCCCATGGGCCGGATGCGTCATGTGCTGACCACGCCCATGCCCGTTTTAGCAAAGCGGAAAAAATTCCAATACATCATGTGTCATCACCATGAGTATGTGAGTTTGACACCTCTGATCAAGAGCAATTTTCATTAAAGTGAAAGTTAAAGGACTGAATGAATCTCAACTGACCTTTGCTTATTTTCAAACTGCATAATTTCTTATCAAAACAAAAATTAATAAAGACCTTGATAGGGATTAGCAAATTATGGCATATTGGAAAGGTTCTGCTATTGCCAGAGAAAATACTGTTTTTTAGTTTTTTTCTGTCCTTCCACATTTATTTTTCTAGGAACACCCTGAGTTCTTTGAAACTCAGAGAATTGTGTTAGGATTATTGCAATGCTCTCTACATGGGCCTCCCATTGTCAATAACTGGAAGGTATCACTGGTCCACAATGAGCTGGTATCAACAGTTATGGGTGCAGCTCATTACACCAAATTACCACTGGTCCAAGTAGTCATTCCAGATTATTTGCAGTACTACCATTCTCTTCCAGCCATCTACATTTCAGGCATCCTCTGATCCAGTGTTATTCTTAGTAAGTATGCCTTCTAAGATGAACTGATTCATTATTTACCAGGAAAATTCTGCAGAATACATAGGAAATCATATTGGTCCTAGGACCGTGATGGGGAACCTCTGGCACGCGTGCCACAGGTGGTCTGCAGAGCCATATCTGTGGGCATGTGAGTGTTGCCCTAGGTCAGCTCAAGCATGCATGCACGCACCAGCCAGCTGATTTTTGGGCCTTCCAGGCTCACCGGAGGTCAGGAAATTGGATGTTTCCGGCCTCCAGAGAGCCTCCAGGATGGTGGGGAAGTCTGTTTTCTCTCTCCCAGGCTCCAAAATGTCTCTAGAACCTGGGGAGGACAAAAAACAGGCCTACCAGGCCCACAGGTAACCTTTTTGCCGTCGTGTGCCAATAGCGGGGGAAGCAAAAAGGGGGGGGTCGCACATGCACAGGTGGGCAGGGCGTGGGGGACATTGAATTATGAGTGTGGGCACACACACACACACGACCCCCCCTGCACTCCCCCCACATTTGGCACACGACAGCCAAACGATTAACCATCACTGTCCTAGGATTTCCCCAATTTCATAGACTTAGATTTGCATGGTTTAGAAAATGATGTTGTTCCTATCTTCTTTTTGAGGAGATACTAAGAAATAAATTTTACAAAATGCTGCTGGTATCAACTGCTATCCCAAAAAAAACTTACTTGAAATCTAAGGGATAGAATGTTAAAGAAGTATTGGTTTTTGTTTTTCTCAGATACAGAAAAATGCACCAAGTGTCCACATGATCAATATCCAAATGAGGAACTAGTCCAATGTATCCCCAAAGTTATAACCTTCCTGTCCTATGAAGAAGATCTGGGCATCATCCTTGTCTCTTTTGCCCTACTTTTCTTCCTAACTACAGTCCTTGTCTTAATTATATTCATTCGATACCGAGAAACATCTATTGTCAAAGCCAACAACCGGGACCTCTCTTATATCTTCCTGATCTCCCTTCTACTTTGCTTCTTGTCTTCTCTTCTCTTCATTGGTCAACCAAGGAAAGCCACCTGTTTTCTCCGACAAACTGTTTTCAGCATCATCTTTTCAGTTACTATTTCTTCTCTCTTGGCCAAAACAATCACAGTGGTGCTCGCTTTCCTTGCTACAAAACCAGGAAACCGAGTGAAGAGGTGGTTGGGGAAGAGTTTGGCCCACTCCATCATCTTTTCTTCTTCTGCTGTCCAAATTGTTATCTGCTCCATCTGGCTAGGAGTTTTTCCCCCATTCCTCGACTCTGACCTCTACTCCCAGCCAGGAGTAATCATCCTGCAATGCAATGAAGGCTCTGCTGTCATGTTTTATATCACCCTTGGCTACCTGGGTTTTCTGGCTTTCATCTGCTTCACAGTGGCTTTTCTTGCCAGGAATCTTCCTGGTGCCTTCAACGAAGCCAAGCTGATCACCTTCAGCATGCTGGCCTTCTGCAGTGTCTGGGTGAGTTTTGTGCCCTCCTACCTGAGCACCAAAGGGAAATACATGGTGGCTGTGCAGGTCTTCTCCATTTTGTCCTCCAGTGTTGGGCTGCTCAGCTGCATCTTCATTCCCAAATGCTACATAATCATTCTGAGGCCAGACCTGAATACAAAGGAGCATCTTATGACCAGAAGAAATGTAGAAACATGAAGAGAGGAAATCCAACTATCAAAGTTTTCCAACAGGATAAACCTAGGAAATGGCCCAAACAGTTCTTCATGCAGGAGTGAACCAATGATTTTGCTTGGAAAAATTAAAGGGCATTTATACAATAGTGTTCTATATACAAGACTGTACATTCTTGTCCAGCAAAATAAAAGATAGTTGCGTAGCTCTTTTGAGTAGTTGAGGGTGTATCTATCCTGTGCCCTTTATTTCCCTTAGCCTAATATGCCCCACCAAGATATTTTAAACAGGATACTTGTGCAGTGGGAATGTTATTGGTATGCCAAAAAAAACAAAAAAACAAAAACAAAACCATGCAGGGTGGGGCTTTAAAATACCATTATTTTAATTGTATCATAGTTTATCTACAATTGTGGTTCTTTGCAGTATCAGACCCAGGATTTTAACATCAACAGCATAAGGAGAATGGAAAGACACCTTCCAGTTCTATTAGGAGGAGCATATTCTGGATTAACTAAATTACTACCCTGTTTCCCCCCAAATAAGACATCCCTTGATAATAAGGCCAATCAGGCTTTTGAGCACATGGCAATAAGGCCAAGCACTTATTTCAAGGTTCAAAAAATATATAAGACAGGGTCTTATTTTGGGGGAAACACAGTATGTAGAAGTTAAACAAGAAATGAGCTAAAGTAAAGTTTGATGATATTACCAGAAAAAGAATTGCAACAAAATTGCAGAATCTGTTCTCTAATTCAGGAGTCCCCAGCTTTTGGACCTCAGGGACCACCAAGTTCAGAATTTTAAATCCCGCGGACCACTAATATGAATCCAGTGCACCGCTTGCTGAAGCGCCTGGATTCCCAGTGATGTGATGGGGTTCTTCAGGCACTCTCCCTCCTCTCTCTCTCTCTCTGTCTCTCTCTCTCTCCCCCTCTCTCTTTCTTTCTCTCTCCCCCTCTTTCTTTCTCTCTCTCTCCCCCTCTCTCTTTCTGTCTCTCCCACTCATTCTCTCTCATTCTCTCTCCCACTCATTCTCTCTCATTCTCTCTGATTCCCTGTCTCTTTCTTTCTCTCTCTCTCATTCTCTCTCTTTCATTCTGTCTCTCTCTCTTCCATTCTCTCTCTCTCTGTCTGTCTCTCTGATTCTCTCTCTGATTCTCTCTCTCTGATTCTCTCTCTTTCATTCTGACTCATTCTCTTTCTCTTTCATTCTCTGTATCTCTCGCTCTCATTCTCTCTCATTCTCTCTCTCTTTCATTCCCTGTCTCTTTCTCTCTCATTCTCTTTCTCTCTCTCTCATTCTCTCTCTCTCTTTCTCTTTCATTCTCTCTCTCTCTCTCTTTCTCTCTCTGTCTCATTCTGATTCTGTCTCATTCTCTCTCACACTCTCTCTCCTTCTCTCTCTCTCCTTCTCTCCCCCTTCTCTCTTTCTCTCTATCTCATCTCTCTTTCACCTGTTTTCACCACGCCCACTAAGCCACGCCCACAGAACCGGTAGTAAAAAAATTGGATTTCACTACTGCTTAGGCTGCTGCATAGCGGCTCTTCCAGCATTTCAGGGAAGAAGCTACTCCTCACAGCCCCTCCTTCCACAAAGCTTGAAAGCAGCTATAGTACTGCACAAGGGGTCAGATCCCCTCTAAGTCAATGCCTGGGGATGCAGTCAAAATTTAAATGGTCTTTTAAAAAAGGTCAGGATTGGAGGTCAACAAGTCTCAAGGAGGATGTTATTTTATAGGGCAGTATTATATTTTGCAGTATCCTTCACCTGGAATGGGGTGGGAATGGAGATTTTGCAGTAAACCTCAGGGAAGAAGCTACTCCTGTGTATCTGACCAGATACCTCTAGAGTGTCTACAAGCAGAAGATGTAAGAATGATCTCAACTTCTGACTAGATGTTTTTGTCTAACCTCACCACTCTTCCTTACAACATCCATAGGATAGTCAATTAGAGAACAGATTCTGTACTTTACCTCATTTCTTGCTTAACTTCTACATACCATGTTTTCCCAAAAATAAGACCCTGTCTTATATATTTTTTTGAACCTTGAAATAAGTGCTTGGCCTTATTGCCATGCGCTCAAAAGCCTGATTGGGCTTATTATCAGGGGATGTCTTATTTCATTTTATTTTTTCATTTTATTTAATTTGTATACCGCCCTACTCCCGAAGGACTCAGGGCGGTGAACAGCCATAAAATAAAACATATAGATACAAAATTTAAAATGGAGATAAAACTAATTAAATAAATTTGGCTGAAACATTTTAAAACCCCAATAAATTTAAAACCAAATTTAAAATTTAAAATTCCATTTTAAAAAGAGGAAAGGTTTAGGTCAGGCCAGCTTGATGGAATAAGAACGTCTTAAGTGCGCGACGGAAGGTACGCAGATCCGGAATTCTCCGTATCTCCGGGGGGAGCTCGTTCCCGATCGTAGGTGCCCCCACAGAGAAGGCTCTCCCCCTGGGGGCCGCCAGTCGACATTGTTTGGCCGACGGCACCCGGAGGAGCCCCTCTCTATGGGAGCGTACTGGTCGGTGGGAGGCTATTGGTGGCAGCAGGCAGTCCCGTAGATAGCCAGGTCCTAAGTCATGGAGCGCTCTGAAGGTGATAACCAGAACCTTGAAGTGCACTCGGAAGACCACCGGGAGCCAGTGCAGCTCGCGCAGGAGAGGCGTTACATGGGAGTGCCACGTCGCTCCCATCACCACCCGCGCGGCTGCACTCTGCGCCAGTTGGAGCCTCTGAGTGCTCCTCAAGGGGAGCCCCATGTAGAGAGCGTTACAATAGTCCAGACGGGAGGTGACGAGGGCATGAGTGACCATGCGTAACGAGTCCCGATCCAGAAAGGGACGCAACTGGCGAATCAGGCGGACCTGATGAAAAATCCTCCCAGTCACGGCCGTCAAGTGCTCTTCTAAAGACAGCCGTGAATCCAGGAGGACGCCCAAGTTGCGAACCCTCTCCGTGGGGGCCAGTGCTTCACCCCCAATAGTCAGCGATGGCACCAGCTGACTATATCGGGACGTCGGAAACCACAGCCACTCGGTCTTGGATGGGTTGAGCCTGAGCCTGTTTCTCCCCATCCAGATCCGTATGGCCTCCAGGCACCGGGACATCACTTCAAGGGCATTGTTGGGGTGGTCTGGGGTGGAGATGTACAGCTGGGTGTCGTCAGCGTACTGGTGGTACTCCACCCCGAAACCACGGATGATCTCGCCCAGCGGCTTCACATAAATGTTGAACAGAAGGGGCGAGAGGACCGATCCTTGTGGCACCCCACATATAAGGGGCCTCGGGGTCGACCTCTGCCCCCCTGTCAACACAGACTACAACCGGTCGGAGAGAAAGGAGGAGAACCACCGTAATACGGTGCCTCCCACCCCCAACTCTTCCAACCGGTGCAGCATGATACCATGGTCGATGGTATCAAAAGCCGCTGAGAGATCTAATAGGACCAGGACAGAGGAACAGCCTCTGTCCCGAGCCCTCCAGAGATCATCCACCAACGCGACCAATGCCGTTTCCGTGCTGTACCCAGGCCTGAAGCCCGACTGGAACAGATCTAGATACGTCATTTCATCCAGGTACTGGGGAAGCTGTCGTGCCACCACACTCTCAACAACCTTCGCCACAAAGCGAAGGTTGGAGACTGGACGATAATTAGCCAATGTTGCCGGGTCCAGGGAAGGCTTCTTGAGGAGAGGTCTCACCACCGCCTCTTTCAAGGCGGTGGGAAAGACACCCTCGCCCAATGAAGCATTTATAATCCCCTGGAGCCAGCCTCGCGTCACCTCCCGGGAAGCCAGCACTAACCAGGAGGGTCCAACAAACATGTGGTCGCATTCAGTCTACCCAGAATCCTGTCCACGTCCTCAGGGGTCACAGAATCAAACTCATCCCAGATAACATTCTCAGGACCTGCCCCCGTCATCCCCGCTGGATCTACCCAGTCGGAGTCCAGATCTTCCCGAATCTGAGTGATTTTGTCATACAGATACTGAACAAAATCCTCGGCTCTTCCCTCCAAGGGGTCCTCCCGCGCTTCCTGGTAGAGCAGGGAGCGGGTCACCCTAAACAGGGCGGCCGGGCGGTTATCTGATGATGCAATAAGAGCAGCAAGATAAGTGCATTTTGCTGCTTTTATTGCCACTAGGTAATTCTTAATATGAGATCTTACCAGTGTCCGGTCAGATTCAGTACGACTGGCCCTCCAACTACTCTCTAGGCATCTTTTCTGGCGCTTCATCTCCCTCAGCTCCTCAGTAAACCAAGGAGCCAGGTGAGATCGGAGCCAGGTCAGAGGCCGCAAAGGCACGACTCGATCCAGAGCTCCAGCGGCCGCCCTATCCCAGGCGGCCACTAAGTCTCCAGTCGAGGCGTGAGCCAGAACCTCAGGAATTGGCCCAAGCGCCATCTGGAACCTATCAGGTTCCATCAGGCGCCTGGGGCGGTACCATCTCATCGGTTCCGCCTCCCTGCGGTGCGGTGCAGCGGTTCGAAGGTCAAGGCGAAGGACAGAGTGATCCGACCATGACAAGGGCTCGATGACTATGTCCCCTATCTCGAGATCACTCAGCCACTGTCCAGAGACGAAAATCAGGTCCAGTGTGTTTCCCCCCGTGTGCGTAGGGCCATGAATTAGTTGGGTTAGATCCATAGCCGTCATGGAAGCCATGAACTCCCGAGCCACCTCAGATGTCTCACCCACGGATGGCAGGTTGAAATCCCCCATGACCATAAGTCTGGGGGTATCAATCGCCACCGCGGCGATAACGTTGAGTAGCTCGGGCAGGGCTGCTGCCACGTGGCGGGGAGCCAGGTACGTGATCAGCAAACCCCTTTGAACCCCATGATCCCACTTCACAAGGAGGGTCTCACAACCGGCCGTCTGAGGAACAGTGGCCTCCCTCGGCCTAAAACCTTCTCTAATAATAACCGCTACTCCCCCGCCCCTCCCCTGTGACCTCGGTTGATGGAATGCGTGGAAGCCTGGTGGGCACATTTCTACCAGAGGGACCCCTCCCTCCGGGCCCAACCAGGTCTCCGTAATACCCGCCAGGTCCGCTCCCCCCTCCTGAACCAGATCACAAATGAGGGGGGCTTTATTTATTATGGACCTGGCGTTGCACAACATCAGTCGAAGGCCCGGGCCCTGAGGATCTGTACAACCTGGAGAACGAGTGGAGCCTTGGGGGCCGGAGCATGCTACCACTCGGAGACAGCGGGTGCGCGCTCCCTTAACATGATATGGCCCCCTGCTCCCGCCATATCTACCCCTCCCACTCACAGTACTGATGATAGAGACATAATCTGGACAAGGTCGACCCCCCCATCACCTCCGGATCCCCCATCCCCTCCACCGCGCATAGTGGCCAGGCCTGACCCTCCCCTTGGTGGGTCTTCCCCCAAACCCACAACCCTAATGCCAATTTTTCCCTCCGCCCCCTGGGACCCCTTAAAAATTTACCCAATTTACTTAAAAAACCCCTCAACCCCCTCTTCGCGGCATGCCACCTCTCTGGGTTCCAAAGCCCGTCATTGAGGTAGGCCCTTGATAATGTGGAGGGCCAGACCTGCGAGAGGGGGGAGTCTCGCAGCGCAAGAAGCTCATTGGTTGAATACATCCACAGATTGGGAAAGGGTGAAGATGGTGTCTGGCCAGGGTTCCATAAAGTCTAAAAGTCCTGAGGACAAAAGGCAGCAACAAAGAACATGGGTAACTGGACTCCACTGTCCTCTCACGACAGTGGGAGGAGTCCCATGCCATTCCGATAAATCTAGGGGATGTTCCTCCCAGACATCCTCTCACGATGTCAGGCCAGATGGAATGTGCTATGGAGAAATTCAAAAGCTGTCCCCTCTAATAGGGATGGTAGTAGTAACCCAGACTCCCTGGGAACCCACTTCAAGCTGTCCGTTTGTCATATAGTCCGGGGTGGATGGAATAAGCCAGTCCAGAAGGCAAAAGTAGATAGTAAGACCAGGGGCAGAGTTCGATGACACCCAGAAAGATGGAAAAAGTGGCTTATGAGGCAAAAGGCAGCTGGGGTAATGACTATAATGAGGCCTACACAAGCCAAAAAAAAAGGGGGGGTATGGCCCGAGGCAGCCCACGGCCAGCCCTCAGCCATCCTCCAGCCTCTCCCACTCCCTGGTCTTTAGTCATTTTTATCCCCAGTCTGCAGCCCCAGTTCAGGGGGGCCTCCGGATTCGGCCAGGAAATGGGTCCATAGAGCCAGCCCCTGACAGGTCCGGGCTGTTGGCAATTTGCCTCTCCCCACATTTGGCTGCTGCCCCCTTGCCTCCACCAGCGTCCAAGGCAGTCCAAGCCTCGTAGGCACCAGTGCCACAGCCAGTGGAAAACAGGGTAATAACTTAGTTAATCCAAACTATACTTCTCCTAATACAACTGGAAGGTGTCTTTCTATTCTCCTTATGCTGTTGATGCTAAAATCCTGGGTCTGATACTGCAAAGAACCACAATTGTAGATAAACTATGATACAATTAAAATAATGGTATTTTAAAGCCCCATCCTGCATATTGTTGTTGTTTTTGTTGTTGTTCTTGTTCTTGTTCTTGTTGTTTGGCATACCAACAACATTCCTACTGCACAAGTATCCTGTTTAAAATACCTTGATGGGACATATAAGGGCTAAGATTACCTAAGAGCACAGGATAGATATACTATCTCAAAAACTCAAAAGAGCCATGCAACTATGTTTTATTTTGCTGGACAAGAATGTACATTCTTGTATATACAACACTATTGTATAACTGCCCTTTATTTTTTTCAAGCAAAACCATTGGTTCACACCTGCATGAAGAACTGTTTGGGCCATTTCCTAGGTTTATCCTGTTGGAAAACTTTGATAGTTGGATTTCCTCTCTTCATGTTTCTACATTTCTTCTGGTCATAAGATGCTCCTTTGTATTCAGGTCTGGCCTCAGAATGATTATGTAGCATTTGGGAATGAAGATGCAGCTGAGCAGCCCAACACTGGAGGACAAAATGGAGAAGACTTGCACAGCCACCATGTATTTCCCTTTGGTGCTCAGGTAGGAGGGCACAAAACTCACCCAGACACTGCAGAAGACCAGCATGCTGAAGGTGATCAGCTTGGCTTCGTTGAAGGCACCAGGAAGATTCCTGGCAAGAAAAGCCACTGTGAAGCAGATGAAAGCCAGAAAACCCAGGTAGCCAAGGGTGATATAAAACATGACAGCAGAGCCTTCATTGCATTGCAGGATGATTACTCCTGGCTGGGAGTAGAGGTCAGAGTCGAGGAATGGGGGAAAAACTCCTAGCCAGATGGAGCAGATAACAATTTGGACAGCAGAAGAAGAAAAGATGATGGAGTTGGCCAAACTCTTCCCCAACCACCTCTTCACTCGGTTTCCTGGTTTTGTAGCAAGGAAAGCAAGCACCACTGTGATTGTTTTGGCCAAGAGAGAAGAAATAGCAACTGAAAAAATGATGCTGAAAACAGTTTGTCGGAGAAAACAGGTGGCTTTCCTTGGTTGACCAATGAAGAGAAGAGAAGACAAGAAGCAAAGTAGAAGGGAGATCAGGAAGATATAAGAGAGGTCCCGGTTGTTGGCTTTGGCAATAGATGTTTCTCGGAATCGAATGAATATAATTAAGACAAGGACTGTAGTTAGGAAGAAAAGTAGAGCAAAAGAGACAAGGATGATGCCCAGATCTTCTTCATAAGACAGGAAGGTTATAACTTTGGGGATACATTGGACTCGTTCCTCATTTGGATATTGATCATGTGGACACTTGATGCATTTTTCTGTATCTGAGAAAACCAAAAACCAATATTTCATTAACATTCTGTCCTTTAGTTTTCAAGTAACATTTTTTGGGATAGCAGTTGATACCAGCAGCATTTTGTAAAATTCATTTCGTAGTATCTCCTCAAAAAGAAGATAGGAAGAACATCATTTTCTAAACCATACAGAGCTAAGATCTATGAAATTAGGGAAAATCCTAGGACCAATCTGGTTTCCTGTATATTCTGTAGAGTTTTCCTGGTAAATAATGAATCAGTTCATCTTAGTAGGCACACTTACTAAGAACCATACTGGATCAGAGGACGCCTGAAATGTAGACAGCTGGAAGAGAAAGGTAGTCCTGCAAATAATCTGGAATGACTACTTGGACCAGTGGTAAATTTGGTGTAATGAGCTGCACCCATGTCCATACCACCTCATTGTGGACCAGAGATACTTTCCAGTTATTTAGAATAGGAGGCCCATGTAGAGAGTATTGCAATAATCCTTCCAGGAAATGAATCTAAGACAATTTTCTAAATTTCTTCTTTTTTAAAATAAAATATTTTTTTATTAATAATTCAAATTTAAAAACAATGGACATGGTTTGACATCTCTGGTTTCTAACATTTCTGTCAAATTCAAATTAATAAGTAATATATTCCTTAATCTATATACAAATTTACATATATCTTACTTCATTACCTGTCAAGCTTACTACATAGTCCTATTTGCAAGTTCAATATACGATGACATATACATTTGTAGACATTCATTACACTCTCTTCTTGGCATTCTTCCTCTTGTCTAACCATTCATAAAATTTAGTCCAGATTTCATAATACATTTATTCCAAAGTGAGTCTGTCCACTTCTGCACAATTGAAGATTTTGCATAGCACTTCTTCCTCTGATGGTGTTTCTTTACTCTTCCATTTCTGAGCAAATGCTATTCTTGCAGCTGTTAATATATGTAATATTAGGTATATTACATTTTTATTGTATTTACTGTCTATCATTCCCAATAAGAAAAATTCTGGTTTGACTTCTATTTTAACCATTAAAATCTCTTCTAGCCAGGTCTTTACTTGCTGCCAAAAGTGTTTTGCTTTTGAGCACTCCCACCACATATGATAATAGGACTTTGTGACCATCTCACATTTCCAACATCTTGAAGAATATTTTTTGTTAATTTTTTCCAATCTTCTGGGTGGGAAGTGCCATCTGTAAAACATTTTATATAGGTTTTCTTTATATGAATCCGCCAACGTAATTTTGATATTTTTTCCCATAGATTCTGCCAAATATCCAAATCAATACTATAATCAAAACATTTACTCCAGGTTATTATAATCTCCTTTATTTGTTCTTCAAGCATGTCTTGTTCTAATAAATAGTGGTATAGTTTCTTTATAGTCTTTCCCTCCGTACTTAATAGAATTTTATCCAATTCTGTTTGTGCTATTTTTATACCCCATTCCTTTTTGTCCTTCATAAATTTAGATTGTATTTGTAAATAAGCCCACCATTCTAATTCGATTCCTTCTTCCTTTAAATTATTTCTTGAATTCAATTCTCCTTTCTCATTTAATAATTCTTTACGTGTAACTACCCTTCCTACTTTAATAAGATTTGGATGTGTGAACATTTCTACTATCGATATCCAATTGGGGATTTCTATATAATTACTTCTTTTAGTTTTGATCCAAATATCTAAGGGTATTTTTAAGATGTAACCAATTGCTTACCCATACCAAAGTTGCTGCTTAATGATAATTTTCCCAATCAGGAAGGCCAAATCCCCCTCTTTCTTTTGCATCTTGTCATAATTTTAATTTAATTCTTGGTTCTTTGCCCAGCTATATAAATTCTGATATAATTCTATTGAAATTTGTAAAGAAATCTTTTTTAAGCTGAATTGGTATACATTGAAATAAAAATAATATTTTAGGTAAAACGGTCATCTTAATAGTGGCAATCCTCCCCATCAAAGAAAGTTGTAGTTTTTTCCATCTTTCTAAATCAGTTTTAATTTGTTCAATTAATTTATCATAATTCTCTTCTTTGAGCGTAACACATCTTGGAGTCAATTGAATTCCTAGGTATCTATTTTTTTTTTCCATCTGAATATCAATTTTTCCCTCTAACTCTTTTTTCCCCCTCCTCCGTTTTATCTTTGTTTATCTTTAGGCCTGCTACTGCCCCATATTCCTCCAGTATTTCCATCAGCCATACACCAGACTGCTTGGACTCTTCAATAATAAAGACAAGATCGTCCGCAAAGAAAAAGCCTGAAGTACAGTGGACTAAAGCACTGTTATTAACATCTGCTGCTTGCAATTCCTGCAAGTTCGAATCTCACCAGGCTCAAGGTTGACTCAGCCTTGCATCCTTTCAAAGGTAGGTGAAATGAGGACCCAGATTGTGGTGGCAATAAGCTGACTTTGTATAACTATACAAAAGTATGAAGGCTATTGCTTAACGCATTGTAAGCCGCCCTGAGTCTCTGGAGAAGAGCAGCATATAAATTAAAGCAAAAAAAAAAAAAAACAACCCTGCACTTTAAAAATTTCATTTCATGGAGCAGAAACAAGATGTGCCTACTTATAAAGAGCTTCTTATTTTGGAAAGAGGTATATTGCAATTAAAATCTTTAGATGTATTAAAGGAAGAAAGGAAAATTCAAACCTGACTTCAATATGGGCAATTGTATACTAGGTGGAAAGAAGATCAGAAAATTGGTATTGTACAAAATGAAGAAAATTTAATAAAACAAATCAGAGATCAAAGTCCAATGCATATTAAAAGGTTGTATAATGCACTGATAGAAAGAGATTCAGAAACTGAGTTAGTGAAGGATTGTATGATAAAATGGGCACAAAACTTTGGGGAATCAATATCTATGGATGTATTGGAGAAAATATGGGTTAGAAATGTGAAGTTTACTCAAGCCCAAAATCTAAGAGAAATTTTTTACAAAATGTTTTATAGATGGCACTTAGATCCCCAAAAGTTAGCCTGTATGTACCTGAATTTACAACCTACATGTTGGAGATATAAATGTGATGATGCAACGTATTTTCATGTATGGTGGACATGTAAGAAAATTAAGGCATTTTGGATTAAGATATGGTGGATTATACAAAATATTCTTAAAAGGAAGATAAAATTTACTCCACAGTTGTTTTTACTGGATATAATTGAAGGATGTACAGTTATAGAGACTAATTTGATTTTGAATTTAATAACGGCAGCCAGACTTTTGGTGGCGCAATACTGGAAGAAGGAAGAAATACCTACTTTTGAAGAATGGACATTAAAAGTAGCCAATCTGGCAGAGATGGCTAAAATTTCTGCATATTTGAAGGACCGTTCGAATGAAAGATATGTACTGGAATGGAGAAGATGGATTGACTATATACAAAACAAATACGGGACTAAAAAGTTGCAAATAGCTTATGAATGAAATATTTAGATGATTTTTTTTTCTACTTTGATATCTTAGTACCTATGGCGGAGTTAAAGAGTAAGGGGAAGTTAAGAGTTTATAGTTAGTTTGCTTATGTTAGATTATGTTTGTTAAATGCAACCCTGTATTTTGCTCTGGGAAGTTGGGGGAGGGGGAAATGAGAGGGGAAGGGGTGGGGGAAGGGGGGGAATTTATTTGTAAAACATTTTAAAACTTTTCAATAAAAAAAAATTCATTTCTAAACCACTAATTTGATCATCTTCTTGAATTACTCTATTCAAAATTTCTAATGATGAAATAAACAGTAGCGGTGATAGAGGACAAGCTTTTATCATCCCTTTTTGGATTTGAAAATTCTTCATTGTTTCCCCATTGATTACCACTTTAGCCTCTTGTTCAGAATAAATTGCTCTACACATCCTTAAAACCTTTTCCCCAAATTCCATATAATTTAATTGATTTAATATAAATTCTCATTTGACATTGTCAGGCACTTTCTGTGCATCAGCAAATATTAGTAGTATCTGCTTCTCATTGTGAAGCTCATAGTATTCTATGATGTCTAACATGATCCCAATATTATTCCTTATATATCGTCTGGGCAGAAAACCATTTTGATCAGAATGGATAAAATTCTAAGAATTTCTTTAATCTTTCAGCCATAATTGTCATAAAAAATTTATAATCTGAATTCTATAGAGATATCGGTCTGTAATTTTTAATAAACATCAGGTCAGAATTTTCCTTCAGAACCCAAGTAATTTTTGCTTCTTTCCACGAGGCTGGGATCTTTGCTTTATTTAAAACTTCATTATATATTTCTAACAATATTGGACTTAATATCTCCTGATGATTTTTATAAATGTCTGACGGCAATTCATCGGGGCCTGGTGTTTTATTAGCTTTTTTTTTCTTAATTGTCTCCAATAATTTTCAATGGTATTATATCTTTATTTAACATCTCCTTGCATTCTACTGATACTTTAGGAAGTCCCATTTCCTGAAGATATTGCCATATGTTATTTTCATCTATCTTTTCCTTATCTTCATACAAATTTTTGAAAAACTCATAGTCTACACTTCTCTTCCCTTCATTTTGAGGTATTAATTTGCCCTCGTCATTGTGTAATTTATTGATCCATCTTGTATCCCTCTGTTTCTGTAATCTATATGCTAGCCACCGCCCCGGTTTATTTGCGGTTTCAAAAAAAAAATTGTTTGATACTTTTTATTTGCTGGGCCAAATTCTCCTTCTCAATAATATTTAATTTATGTTTAGTGACATCTATTTCTTGTTTCAACTCTTGTTTTTGTGGTTCCTTTTGTAAGTCCTTCTCCAATCTACTAAATTCCTTTTCTAAACTTTTCTGTCTTTGCCATTTTTGTTTATTTTCTTTGGCCATAAAAGCTATTGCAATTCCTCTCAAAAAGGCTTTTGCAGTGTCCCATAAATTTTGGTTATTGGTATCTTCCTTTTTATTGTCTTGAAAAAATAAGCACATTTGTTCATCCATTTTCAATTTAAACTCATTCTGATTCAAAATTGCTTTTTTAAAAGTCCATCTCTTTATCTTCTTTCGTTCTTTCCATTTAATTCCAATCAGGTTATGGTCATGAGTTGATGTCGATTTTAATTTCCTCAATTTCCAAATCCAATTCTGTTGTACCCATGCCATATCAATACTGGACAATGTATTATGTCTGCCCGAATAGTATGTATATTGTTTTTCTTTTCCATTCCTTTCTCTCCAGCTATCTTTAATACACAACTCCTCCACTATTTTAAAGAATGTGTTGGGCAGAATCCTTCTAATAGTTTTCCTTCTTTTATCACTCGTATAATCTAATTCTCTCTCTACTATCGCATTGAAATCCCCAACTATACAGTTATGTCCATATTCTAATTCTCCAATCATGTTATGTAATTTCTTATAAAATACTGTTTGGACTTTATTCAGCGCATATAGTCCCACCAAAGTCACTTTCTTCTCATTTAAAGTTATCTCTATTATTAGAATTCTACCCTCCTCGTCCTTACATATCTGCTTGGCTGGAATTCCTTCCTTAATGTATATCATAATTCCCCCTTTTTTCTGTTAAGATAGAGCTGTAAACATATTCCCGAGCTTAGAACATTTTAGTACTTGTTGATGTGACCTCTTTATGTGTGTTTCCTGTAATACTATTATATCTAAGTGCATCGTACTCAATTTATTGAAAAAGTTTTTCCTCTTTGTGGGAGCATTTAAGCCATTAACATTTAAGGATAAAAGCATTATTTCTTCTTGTGCCTCTCTACTTCTGTCTGACTTCTTTATATTCTTTGTGTTTGCCTTCATCATATTTTTCTGTATCTATTTTTTCTTCCTTTCCATTTCCTCTTTCTTTTATTAGGGCTTCCGTTACTTCTAATGTCTGTTCTCTTGGTTCACATTCTTCTCTTGATTCTCTTTCCTCTACTTCGTCATCACTGCCAAAATTTTGCCTATAAAATTCTTCCACCTGGTCTATTGTGTCCAGTTGAAATATTTTTTCCTGCCGTACTGCCATGATCCATTCTGGTATCAACCATCAGAAGTTAATATTTAATCATGTTAATTTAGATATTAATATTTGATAGGGTCATCTTAGTTCTCTCACTCTCCTAGATACTTGTTTAAGTACCACCAGCTGTCTCCCTCTGTATTCCAATGGGTCGTCTCTCATTCTATGTACAATTTTGTTACGGATCGACTTCTTTACAAACCTAATATGTACTTCTTTAGGTAAATTGTGTCTCCTCGCATAATTGGTATGGATTTCATATATTTCATTTGTCTCATTCGCCATTTCCTCTTTACCAATTCCAAGAGCACCTGCCAACAGATCTGCCATCATTTCTGGTAAATCCTCATCTTCTTTCACATTCAGAAATCATAGATAGTGGACTGCCTTTTCTGTTTTTAACTGGATAACCATCATTTCCAGTTCTTTATTAGCTTGCATTAATTTTCCACTCATTTCATCCAGACATTTTTCTTCCCTTCCCATTCTTTCTTCTATCTCTTGTAATTTTTGCTCATTTTTCACAATTTGTTATTGGAAGCATTCAAATTTACCATCTATCAATTTCATCTTTTCTTTAAGTTCTCCAGTATCACTTCTCACTTCTCCTATCTCTGTTTTCAAGTCTTCGTAGTTCTTCAGCATTACCTCTAGCATGGATTGTAACATTAACTGTAGGTCCTTAAATGAATTTGAACTTATTTACAGACCTCTTATTTCCCTCCAACACACCCTAAATATCACTTAGCTTATTCTTTTCCTACTTATCACCAAATCTATACTCTTATTCTTATATCTATTTTACTCACTCTTAGCACACTAAGCTCAATAACTTATAATTTCTAAATATTTATGTCAATCTACAGTTCAAAATGATCAATCCAAAATATCAATCAGCATCAAAAATTCATTAACAATAGCATGTATCAGTCATTATATTATTGTATTAATAATATCAATAATATCAATAATTAATGAGAGTAGTAATAAAAACAATTTTCAACCAATTTCCTCTATATATTTAAATACTAAACTACAAAGCTATAAATACTACCACATCCACAATTATATTCAATCTCTCTATAATTTATAAATTAATTAGTAACAAATGATTTCCCACGTTTTTCTCCTGCTTTCTTAAATATAGTTTTCCAAGTCTTTTTTACAGTACCCTTTTCCTTTTCTATGGGATTTTCTAGTTCATTCTTAGCCGGCCGATATTTCCCTTGCCTCCTTTTGTATTACTCAGCATTACTCAACATTTAGTCACAATGTCAGAATCCTCTGATTTGTCAGCATTTCATTTTCAGTCTCCACCTTCGGATTGTCTATTTGCTTGATTCCAAATTATAAGCAAAGAAAAAAAAAAACTTCCTTGATCCTTCCCCTTCACTCCACCAATATGATCTGTCAAGATGCAGTAATTCCTTTTACACCCAAACTTGCCTTTTGCCGCTATCGTTTGGAGGGAGCTCAAGTCACCCTCCTCCTTCCTGGGGCCTCTTTCTTTTTCTTCCCTCTTTAGAAATCCTCCGGATAGATCACTCACCCCAGATCACTCCTACGAAGTTGCCAAAATCGCTTTAAACCAGATCAGTCTCACCGACGTCCTGCTTTTCCACCGGCTATTGTTGTCCAGCCATCCACTGTCACTTCCTTATGGCTGCCATTACAGGACATCTCCTTCCCCTGATCAGCTTCTCCAAGGCTTTTCTGCCACTTGCTTCTTCAACCATTGCCAAGAGCTACACCGCAAAATGCCTCTTTCTTCCAATCCCCCTCCAAGGGATCTGGGACTCCACAAAGTCCACCGATCAGTTGGAATTTGCTGAAGAAACAACTCTCTATAACAGAGAGTCACTTTCCACAGCTTTCCTTCTTGACAGCTGCCTCCTCAACAATTCTCTAAGTTTCAAAAAACTCAGATGTTCCTAGAAATATAAATGTGGAAGGACAGATAAAAACTAAAAAGCAGCATTTTCTCTGGCAGTAGCAGAACCTGTCCAATATGCCATAATTTGCCAATCCCTATCAAGGTGTTTCTCAGATTTCGTTTTGATAAGAAATTATGCAGTTTGAAAATAAACAAAGATCAGGTGAAATTCATTCAGTCCTTTAACTTTCACTTTAATGAAAATTGCTCTAGATCAGGGGTGTCAAACTCACATAGTCACGGCGATGTCATGTGATGTATTGGGAATTTTTTCTGCTTTTCTAAAACGGGCATGGGCAAGGCCAGCACATGACGCATCCGGCCCATGGGCCATGAGTTTGGAAGCCTGCTCTAGATGAATCCACTTCCTCAAGGCCTGTCTTTTCTTTTGTGTCACCCACCTTCCTGAGTGGAGATGGTCCCCTCCGGACAAGGAGCACAGTCGTAACAGCAAAATGGTTCTCCTTCTCGCTTCTGCTTGACAAATCCAGGATGACATTTTTCCCCACATTTGGACTGAGGAAGAGACTAAATAGAAAAACAATGAATTCCAAAGAAAATATGATAGCACTAACCATCCTGATATGCTGACATGCTATTGAAATAAGAGCAAAAGTGACTGCTCAGTTTCTAGAACAGTAGTGATATGAGATAGAGATGAGGTTATGAGAATGTGTCCATCAAAACGTGTAAATTAGGAATCTTTTATTGCAGCACATATGAGCCGTGTGTGGCTCAGCTAGGGATCCTTTCTCTTGAAGAACTACAATTAGGGAACAACAACTGGCTTGAAAGAACTAATTTGTTATTAGTTAAATTTGGAGCCTCCTTTCTTTCCCAGAATGACTTAAGGTAGCTAACAATCAGGACAAACAGTTGCATTCAAGGGGTTTTTAGATGAGGTACCCTCTTACAATTCAAAGCCCAAATCTAAGCAGCATTTCCTTTTCAATTGTCTTTTATTATTTCAGATATTAGAAAGGCTTTTCTTTGAATCAAAACCATGTTCCAAACGCTTCAGTTTTCTGGGTCAGGACATTATTTCTCAGCATTCCAGTCATTCTGACTCCATGTGAACAAAAATTCTTGGACCTCCTTTTAGGAGCAGAAGGCCTATTTCACTGCCCCAGTATGGTGAAAGATTAGAATGGATATCTCTGGCCAGGTCTGGGTTTCTTAAAAAATTCTTGCCCTACCCTTTTATTGGACACTGGCCCCAACAAGAACAAGGTGAATCTAATTCCAAATTTTATTTCTCACTGGAACCAAAAGGATCTCCATCCAGTCTTGATCTCAACCCTGAAGCTGACCTGACTGTGGCCATTCTGAGGCTTCAGTGCTGCCACAACTGGAGCTGTGGGAAAGGGAGGGAGAAATAGAGATAGCTGGGGTGTTGTAACCAAAATAAAATACTTTCTATTGGGAACCAAGGACATTGCCAACAGGTGTCCAGAAGGAGGGGACTAGAGTCATTTAGCAACTAGACTGTATCCTGGCTGGACCATGTGACTGATAGTTTGGAGAAAGTGAAAGAACTTTTACTTTTAATTAGGTAAAAACCACAGGAACATTTAGAGTCAGTTTTCACCAGCTTGTGCCAATATGACATGTTGGATAAACTTATTATTTGAGGAATCCAACTGCCTCGGAGGTTTGATTGCTATGGGTGTGTTACTTGGAACCCTGACACTTGATTCAATTTTCATGCAAACCTGAACTCAGGCACTGGTCAATAAATTTACCTTCTTGTTTGCTATTTGAAGACAAAAAATAAGTGAATCACAATCCCTAGCATTTGACCTATCTTACCATTTTCATGCAGCTTCTCCATTGCAACACTGAACCATGGTGCATAGGCTTAGCCCAAAGAAATGGATCGGAACTCTTTGGAAAATAGAAAAGACACCAATATTTCTCCTACCCTGTTGTGCAACTTTAGCCATGACAGGTGATCTTGGTTGATAGTAAGTCCCTGCCTTTCAATAGTCACCAGTTGGTCTTTCATGAGATCCTTTTTGGGGAGATATACCCAACTCATGATCTTCATATCTGCCTTCAAATCCCCATTTTGGTCCAAGTAAAGTTTGTAATGGGAAAGATTGCAAAATTCATTCTTCTCCAGAAAGGGATGGAACTAGAATGGGGACATCAAGCAATTTCAACATCAATAAATATTGTAACTTATTCCTTTTTGTGTGAATCTTTCTTCTACACTTGTAAATATTCTTAGGATATTTACAAGGAGAACAAGTTTCTGTCTTTAAAAATGAAAAAGAAAGGTTCAGCAAAATTTGTCAATCACGTATTGACAATACATGTTTTGAAAACAATATGATTGAAAAATGTTGTCGATTATAAGAAACATTCTAAAGCATAAATTCATAAATAAATCGCACAAAGAAGAGAACATTCATGAACTCCTTGAAAACAACAAGTGATTACGAGAAAACATGGATTTATCAAGAAGAAAGTTGCCAGGCTAATATCCTCCTAGGTAGACCAGATTATAAACATATCCAGATGATATCATCCATCCATCCATCCATCCGTCTATCGTCTATCGTCTATCGTCTATAGATCGTCTATCTATCTATCTATCTATCTATCTATCTATCTATCTATCTATCTTAAGGCCCAGCTCGGAATCCAAGACAAGGTTCTTTCTATTGAAGAACTAAAATTAGTTAACAACAACTGGTATGGAAGAACAAACTCATATTTGTTATTAGTTGGATTTGGAGCCTCTTTGTTCCCCCAGAATGACTTAAGGTAGCTAACAATAAATTAGAAGTAGTAGTATTTTTTATTTTATTTGATAATAATCATATAATAAATTTAATGAAAATGTTATTAATGATTTTGACGAAATGGAATTGCATGGCTACTGGTGGTAACTGATAGGAAACTGGGTGTCTAAATGTCTAAGTTAGAACCAGACATAAAATGAAAATACATCTTCATGATTTATCATAATAGGCTAAAAAAAAAAAAAACCTGAATGGAATTTAAGAGAAATTTAAGAAGAAAAGTGAAATGTAGAGCAAGAATGATGAATGATACCAAACTTGATAAAAAAAAAATTGTGAAAATGATCTCAAAATAGTAGTCAATTTGCAATCTAAATGTGAATCAGCGGTGTGATGTTAATGGAAAGAAAGCAAATGCCTCCATAAACAGGAAATGAATATCGATTTGGCGGGGGAGACCCCAACTGCCCCTTGCAGGCATCATATTGCATATTGAATAGGAGTGAGCATAGGCTTCACTCAGGTCCCCCAATCTGGCGGGAAAATACTCAAACCCCATTGGCCAACCTGTTTGACAGTTGTTCTGCCCCAGCTCCGGATTTCCCTGGATATTGACACACACCAATGGTCCTTATCAAATTTATTAAGTAGCAAGAATAAAAAACACCAGCAAAGATTGGCAACCAGCCCATAAAGCAAGATATGATAAACGAAAATACTCTAATTATAAATACGAGTTGTTTCCAGCAAAAAAGCACTAGCTGCGGGTGACTTAAATAGGCCAAGGGAGTGGCCAATTATCCTCAAGCCCTACTCTTGAGTAGACCTCCTCCTCCTGAGTAGCCACTCCTGCCTTTTGGCAGCCCAGTGTGCTCGAGCATTGAGGAGAGGCTCCTCCACTTCGCTCTCTCCACTTGAGGGAACCTCTGGAGGTTCTTAAGGCCCTGACTGAGTCTCTGCCTCTGGCACCACATCCTCTTCAACCTCCTCGCTGTCCGACGTGAGCGCTAGCTGTGCGGGCTGCTGGCGTGACACCACACCAGCCTCCTCTTCATTGGGATCAGCCACGATCCACGCAGGCCACTGGTGGGCCACAACAACAGTTCCCTATAAAAGGGCAAGCAGTCAGACGAACCAGCTGCTGGATTGCATTGATCTACTAATAAAGAGCTGTTGTTACTGTTAGCACTGAGTCCTGTCTCTTCCATCGCCCGATCTAACTCACCAGACTTGGAAAAAATGTTGCTAAAAACTGGATTGGCTATAGGAAAAGTAATGAAATCAAGTAGGAGCTGCTTTTACCTTCATTTAAGAAGATAAAGTTCTATAATGCTAATCACAAACCTATACATATAGCAACTTATTTAAAATGCATGCATCATTTAAAAATTAACAATGTTTAATATCACACTAGATCTTTCATAATTCCCATTTTTGGGAACATTATTGTCTGAATGATTAAATTGGCTAAACTTGTTGGAGTTCTGTAACACATATAGGTTGATACAGTTCTCCTCCTTTGGAGAATTCCAAAGGAACTAAGTTTGATGGATCCTTGTTGGGACCCCATACCTGCCATGGCTGAAGTCTTGGAGCCCCCAAACTCCCTTTGCCCTGTTTCTTTCTCCTCCTAGATCTGGAGGAATAGGCATCATTCAAGGCATGGGCCAGAGTATTAATGGCACTGTAATAACGATGGAAATTCATGGCCTTCACCGTATTCTGTTTCTTTTGGGTCTCCAGTGGTGATTTTTCAGTGCATCTTTTCCGGCCTATGACAGAAAAGACATGTTTTGAAGAAGAACACACAAATGATTGATGTCCAAAGGGTGGATCCAGAAAGAAGCTGGGTATAAAAGAATCCTTTATTGGCTCTTTTTTAATCTCAAAATCAAGAGTACAGATATTATTTACATGTTTGAGACCTCTGGAGTCTCTTAGTGGATACAATCCATTGAGTGTTGTGATCCAGACTTTTCCTTCAATGGGTCCCGGCAAAAGCCTAAGTATAAAACGAAAAGGAAGAATCCTCTCAACAATGGCACCATATTCTATGTAGTGAACATAGACATTGACTTGTCTCCACTTAGAGAAAGCATCACCATGGGGTGCTGTAAATTGAGTTGTTGAGAATTGTTGTGATATAACAACACAAATTCCATTCCTGATAAGCATAGGAGTAAAAGTCCTCATGAAATTATCTCCATTTTCTGAATCTGAAGCAAAGAGACCAATCAAGGTCCATCTGAAATGAAGGAGTACTTGGACAATTCCTAGGTAGAGGATCCCTTTTTTTGGGAAAAGCCGGTGATAAAATGGCAATTCACTTTTATCATGTAGTAAATCTGAAAATAATTCAAAACCTATCTGAAAAAGCAATGAAGAATTCTGTGTTATATTTCAGGTCAGATCAATTTCAAAATATTAACTTGAAAGTAATCCAGATTGGTTCACTTAAACATATTCAAGAAGTTTATGTTGATTAGTCTTTAAGCCATATGAAAATAAAGAATAAAAAGAATAGCATTAACAAAACTGTATATAACAATAGTGTAAAAAAAATTGGTAAAAAAATAAGAATAGAGAATGCAAATCATATTTCTGTGTGATACCTACAAGTTATGGCAATCAGACCAATGTTCACATGTCAATTGAAATGTTTTGTTCAAATAAAGAGCCATATTGACTGTTCTTCTTTAATATTGACTAAACGAAAAACATGTTGTTTTAATATAAGGATCCCAATAGGTTGTTAGTCTAATCTAGGGTCCAAGATATTGATCTCTTTTATAACTGACTTTGAAATAATAGATGCTTTTTGTCTATCTCTTGAGTTCGGCAAATACAAGTCTATTCATTATAAGTGACTTGATTAAACCTTCCATATTTAACCATTGTGTCCAGTACTCAAACCTTGCATGAGTAAATATCACTTTAAGATGTTTAGGCATTTCTGCATTGAAACACTTGCCAATTTGAAAGTACATTTGTAGTGGCCCATGAGTATGGTTGCATCTTTCTTTGATTCGATATCAGATTTCTATAGCAATTTTTTTAGCGAGTTTTCCGTTTACACAAGAATGAGAAAGATCACATGTAAAAATCCCTAACCATAACACCTAGAATAGCCATGGTGAAAAGCAGTTCTTCAATTCCAAAGCGAAAATATGGTTGGATCTCTCACACACCAACCCACCACCACATTCCATTTAAATAGAAAAATACAAACCTGTGGGATTTTGTAGGTGGCTCCTAATCTTGACATCTGAATGGAGATGTCATCGGCAGCTCCATCAACAAGAGTCAAAATGTTGTCCTTCCTTCCACAGCTGTAGTTGGGAACATTGGCTTCACCAGTAGACATCATGTCCAGCAAGGCTTCTGAAGTCATAAGTATGTTCAAATAGTTGTCATGGATGTTGTAGCCAAGTGTGAGATTGTGCAGGAGCCCAGGAGTCTTGTTCACCACTTGAATATTAAAAATATAGCGTGGTGCTCGAAATTTTTCATAAGGTAAACTAACATAAAAAATGTTCATGTTATCATCATCATCAACAGCAATAACAAAATACTTTTTGAATTGTATTCTCTTTGTTTCCACAAGTCTTTTGAGTCTCAAGCCAATACTGATCCAAAAGCAGAGGCAAATGATAATTACTCACCACCATTTCATTTTAATGAGTGTTGGGGAGATGAGATGGAAATAGTGTTCCACTAAGTTTAAGAATCACAAATAAATCATTATTTGTAGCAGAACTGATTTTCATTCAATCACTAAAGAGGAAACATTGTAATAGGAAGAGCTTGTTTCATAACAACCCAGAAGAGCAGGGAATGCTCAAATCAAAACATCTCTTATTCCTATAAGGATCAAGCATTGAATAGTGGTCATAAAAATATGGACATGGGCTCGGCAGAGACAACTACAAGCCTTTCAATTACTACTTTAAACCAAAGTTGGTATTTATGTTATCATTCAGTATTAAACCAGGAAAGTTGTAGAATCTGGATTTTTTTTCAGTTTTTTATATATATATAAATTATATATATATAATTATGTAAATATAGTAAGACAAAAGAGAAGCAATGGAAATAAAAATGACTCAAGAAATTATGCCTACAATACACACATAAGCATAATAAGAAGAAAAGAATGAGGGTGTTAGAGCTGCAAATACAGAGAATGACTTACATGTCAAACGGACAATAAGGAGCCCTATTGAAAGGCAATGTTGTTGTACGGAATGATTTTGTTCCAGTGTTGATGATACTAATGAGATGGTCTCCTGGCCTGTAATAGCTCCATGGCTTTTTTTCATCTTGGTACTTGAAATTCAGCAGACACTTCATTCTAAGCTTCCCAGAGACTGGCTGGGATACCAACAGAATCAAAAGCAGAA
This sequence comes from Arizona elegans, assembly GCA_022577455.1. NCBI lineage: Eukaryota > Metazoa > Chordata > Lepidosauria > Squamata > Colubridae > Arizona > Arizona elegans. The sequence continues at coordinate 16,230,906 of JAKOOJ010000012.1, forward strand.
GATGCATGGTTTATGGGGCTGAATCAATCCCCTTCCTGTTTCTAAAAAAGAACAAGAAAAGGAATTAGACAAACTCAAAGCACCTTCACCATATAGAAATTCTACTGACTTTCCTGTTTCAGACAGAGACAAACCAAGCTTCACCTGGAAAAGGAGAGAAAGTACATTCAAGAGCACAGTCTTTACCTGTCTCAAAACCTGTGCCACAAAGTGTGTGGCTGAAGCATTTATGCTTTTCTAATGCAAGATTTCCTTCCATGATGTTTACCTCAAAACCAGCGATTGAAAAAGTAGCAGAAGAGGTCTCATCTGAATTTTGAAAATTACAGTGAAAAACAGCTTCTCCTCTGGGGATCCTAAAATTCTTCAGGGCTCCATTTGCAGAGAAAGAGCTGGAGAAAAAAAGAACATTTTATTGAAAAATCATAAATCCATCCTTTGGGGTAATGTTGGTGGAACTTACCTCAAAAGTTGCCTCTATTCAAATGCCAATTAAGCAACCAGTACCTTGAACCCAGGGGTGAAATTCAGCAGGTTCGGACAGGTTCTGGAGAACCGGTATCGGAAATTTTGAGTAGTTCAGAGAACTGGCAAATACCACCTCTTGCTGGCCCCAGAGTAGGATGGGAATCGAGATTTTGCAGTATCCTTCCCCCAGGAGTGGGGAGGGAATGGGGATTTTGAAGTATCCTTCCCCTGGAGTGGGGTGGGAATGGGGATTTTGCAGTATCCTTCCCCCAGGAGTGGGGAGGGAATGGGGATTTTGCAGTATCCTTTCCCTGGAGTGGGATGGGAATGGAGATTTAGCAGTATCCTTCCTCTGCCAACGCCCACCAAGCCATGCCCACCAAGTCACGCCATGCCCACCAAGGCACACCCACAGAACTTGTATTAAAAAAAGAATGAATTCCACCCCTGTTTGGAACCAATTACCTCCTGAGGTCCGGACCCCCCCACCCTATTGGCCTTCTGCAAAGCGGTGAAGACCTGGCTCTTCCGGCAGGCCTGGGGCCGTTGATCTTGTTATAATGATCTTGTGAGACCCAGCCATGAATAGGAGTGCATGTGTTTTAACGTTTTTAAAGTTTTTTATGTTTTAATGTTTTTCTTTTTAACATTTTTTATGGGATTGTTCACATTGTTTTATTCTTTGTTGTAAGCCGCCCAGAGTCCCTTGGGAGTTGGGCGGCATAGAAATGTGACTAAATAAATAAATAAATAAATAAATAAATAAATAAATAAATTGGGACAACTTTTGAATAGCGGATCAGATGTCACCAAGTATGACCCATATTCAACCTATCATGATCAGGATAGTTCTATCTATTTGGTCAGCTTCCCTCTCTCACTCAAATCCCCAGTTAACTCTTGTAGGCTCAAGGTGTGCATATCAATGTTCTCCATCTCCAGATAAGAAAAGTAACCCCAAGAGAAAAAGTGGCACAGAGACATTAAAAACCAGAGACTCCCAACCACATCAATCAAGCATCTGGAAATCTTTTTTTTGGGGGGGGGGGAATTCACACACAGTCTCAGAGATGGGTAGGCCAAACCAAAAAGAAGAGGGTCCACAAGGTCCCCCTCAACCAGTTCCAGGAAGGATATGGCAAGAAATCATGTCACACTATGGACCATGCTGTGGAAATTGCTGCCATCAAAGATGTAGGTCTCACAGCCATCTGTATGTTTAGTAAAATTAAAAAATGTCAAAATATAAAGTTTTTCAGTCCTTACACAAATATGGAAGGACAATGGAGAGAGCATCAAGGGAAAAAGAATAGAAAGTTCAAACCCCTCTATAACTTTCTCCAGGGGTGGGCTGCTGGGGATCGCAGGGGTTTGGGAGAACCTCTGGCTAAGATTCTGTGCAGTTCGGACAACCCCTAAATCCCAGTCCGGGCTGGCTCTGCCCACCTTGCCCTGCCCCCCCCCAGGAATCCCCACGTGCCCCGTTTTGGATGCAGGTAAGGGCAGTACATGTATGGAGGCTCAGGGAGGGCGGACGTTACTGGAAATTCGAAAAGGCTGGAAACCAGCCTCCCGAGGGACTCTGGAGCCTGGGGAGACCATTTTCGCCCTCCTGGAGGCTTGACCAAAGCCTCCAGAGTCTGGGAAGGGCAAAAATGCCCCCCTCATGGTGCAGGAGGCTGACTAGACCACGCCTACCATGGCCATGCCCACCCAGCAACCAAGCAGAGAACTCCTTGCATGATGTGGCTTGGTGGGCATGGCTTGGTGGGCATGGCAGGGGAAGGATACTGCAAAATCTGAATTCCCACCCCACTCTGGGGCCAGCAAGAGGTGATATTTGCCAGTTCTGTGAACTATTCAAAATTACCGCTACCGGTTCTCCAGAAGCTGACAGAATCTGCTGAATTTCACCCCTGGGTTCAAGGTACTGGTTGTTTAATTGGCATTAGAATGGATTAGGGATGGATTTATGATTTTCCGGTTTGCTGTTTGTCGCCGCCAGACGCTCCTTCGGGATCGTCAACCCCACTGCCTGTAAGAGCCGCCTTTACAGCAGAATGACGGCTCAAAAAAACTCCGTTTCCATGAGGAAACGGAGATAGAGCCGGCTGGGGTGGGTAGAGCTCTCTGCATAATCCCAAAAGTTTTTTATTTACTTTTGGGACGAAGCAGAAGAGACTCCCCATATCCCCAGCCGATGCTCCGGGCTTTGGGAGATCTCTGCTATATGCAGAGCTAGGTGGCAAAAGCAAGCCTGCAAATTTGATAAATTAATTAAAGAAGACGTGAGCTGGACCTGTGATCCTGAAGCGCAAGTATTTTATCTATTTTATAAAAGTTACTGAAGCTACTCAAGAAGGGAAAAAAGATTTTTAAAATGGCGACTGCCGCGGCTTGAAGAGAGGCTGAAAGGGAAAGTCCTTCCATTTTCTATTACAAAGTAGCAGAATGAATACTTCTGGTTACAATTGAAGGCAAAACTTCACTCTCGCGGGTTTTTTTTGTTTTGTTTTTTTCTTCTTCTGGAGATCTGATATTGATCTTGGTTGGAAAAAAGCTTTTTTCTCTTTTCTAGTAAATCTTGCCTGGGTGGAAAAATGGCATTGAGACTTATAAAGTTAGACAAACAGGCAGTGGGGGGGGGATTCCCCCATTAACAAATTACATGAACAAGTTCTAACTCTCCAGTCTCAGAAACCTGATTTTAATATAATAGAATTTTTCCTAGAGGAGATTGTAAGAAGGGATGAGATTGTGAATCAGCAACTTGAAAAATTTAAGCAGGAAATTAAAGAAATTGGTGAATTGGTGAAATCTAAGTTTGATTTTTTGGATCGAAAGATTTTAAAAACGGCTAACGGTTTATCAGACTTTATGATTCAGTTGGATGCAAATACTAAATTATTAGAGTCTAAAATGAAAGAAACTGAGGATAATTTGGATGATAAGATTCAAAAAATTAAAAAGGACTTGACAAATACTCAGGATAATAGTTTAGAAGACAAACCTAAAATGGAGGTTGATCAAAAGACTGGTAATGAAGAAAATGTACAACAGAGGATTGAAAGAGAAGTTTTAATGATCCAACATAATTTTACAGAATATGCAATTAGACTGAGAGGTCTGCAAGAAAATAATAGAGATGACTTAAGAAAAATATCTTCTGAAATTCTGGCTGGGATTTTAAAGGTTCAACCTGATGAAGTGTTTTGCAGGATTGACAGAATTTACAGAATAAACTCCTGGTTTACAAAGCAAAGGCATTTGCCTAGAGATGTGGTGATTTATTTTACAGATAAAGAAATTAGGAATAATATTGTGCAGAATTCCTTTAACTCTACTTTGCAATTTTGTGGAAGAAAGATTTGAATTTTTAAAGAGCTCCCACCTAAGATGTTAACGGAGAGGAAGAAATTTGGTTTTCTAGTGACTGAGTTAAAAAAAAGAAATATCCTATTTAGGTGGGATGTTCCAGTTGGTTTAATACTGAGACATCAAGGAGAAAGATACCAACTGAATACTGTTGAAAAAGCGGAAGAATTTTATCAAATTTTTTTGAAAATGAACTTAACATCTTTAGGCATAATACAGGACAAGCAAAAGGAGTTGGAAACAAAGGGAAAATATCAAATTACAGAGGCTGTGGTAGATAAATTGTCTTTGGATTCTCTGGATACCCCAGCTGGATTGTCTACAAATATGAGAGCAGTGTCATCCGACTCCAATGTGATGATTCATCAAGTCACGGATAAGTATGGAAACCAACCAGTTGACATACAAGTGTTGGAAAAGAAATATGAGATACAAAAACAAAACCAACAAGATCAACTTACAAAGCAGAATGAAAACCGATCAGTTGATATACAACTCATGGAAAGGAAACCAGGATGGAAATTAAACCCACAAAAAAAAAAAGAAAGAAAAAAAGAAATAGATCTCATAGAAATAGCAGTTTCTAAATCAAGCAACAGTGAAGCCAGGGACTTTAAAAAATGAATGAATATGTGAAAAGATAGTGGAGGCGAACTATTGGTTAATATTATCTTGAGGACAGTGACAGACCTCTGCAATGCCGTGATTTTGGGATGTGAAAAGAGCCTTACATTGTTGGATTTGAATTATCTACTTTGGATTTCTTTTATGTACCGATAAATATATTATAACTATCTTGAGTTACAAGGCAAGAGAGTTATGCTGGGGCATGCAGAAGATCTGGTTGTTACCCACTAGGATGATGGGAATTAATAATCCTGATGAAAGCCACAATTACAACTATATGGAATATAATTATAATGTCGCTCGGGTGGTTGTTTTTACTTTTATATTTATATGAGGATATTCATTACTGATGGGGGCAGAAGATGATTGAAGATTTTGAACAAACTGTTGCACCAGGATGCTATGTTACCCTATTATGGACGATGGACTTAACAATCCAGTGGAAAGACATCAAAGAATATATTATATGGATTATAAATTTAAAGTCATTGTCTTTTTTCTTTTTATATAATGGAATGTATACATAGATATATATATATATATATATATATATATATATATATATATATATATATATATATATTGTAGCAGGGTGGGCAGTGGATTATATTTAGGATTTAGGATTATTATTTAGAATTGTAGTGCATGGTAATTTTGCAGGAAAGTGTGTGGAATTAGGTTAGTTTACTGATTGATTAGTTTAAGTAAAGGGATTTTTAAGTGATATATTTAGGGGAGTGGAGGAAATGGATAGAATTGAAGAAATGTTAAATTAGGATGTAGGGAGAAGGCTGCTTTGAAATGTTATATTAATATATACAAAAGATTAAATGTTAAAGTAGGAAATGTTGTTGTAATAATATGCAGATATAAGTTTGGGGGAGGAGAAAAAGGGCAGATAATTGCTAAAATGGGATTTATAATAATATTATGCTAAGGGTCAGTATTTAGAGGAGGGAGTAAGGGAATGGTAAAATATTATGTAATTAGTTATGAATTAGGTTTTTGTTGTGAAGAAGTCACAGGGGGGAGGGGTGGTGAGGGGGGGTTAGGGAGGAGGGGGGGAAAGGGGGGGAAAACTTGTATTTGAAAACTTTTTCAATAAAAAAAAAAACATTGCGTACAACATTTCCTTTCAATAGGGCTCCTTATTGTCAGTTTGACATGTAAGTCATTCACTGTGATGGAGTTGCATTCCCTGTATTTGCAGCTCTAACACCCTCATTCTTTTCTTCTTATTAATCTTACTGTATGTGTGTATTGTAGGCATAATTTCTTGAGTCATTTTATTTCCATTGCTTCTCTTTTATCTTATCTTATATTTAAAAAATCTAAAATCCAAAAATGGGACAAAATAAAAATCCAAATTCTACAACTTTCCTGTTTAATACTGAATGATGACATAAATATCAACTTTGGTTTAAAGTAGTTAAATATTTTTATGGCCACTATTCAATGGTTGAATCGAACATAGTTCTATCTCATCTCCCCAACACTTATTAAAATGAAATGGTGGTGGGTAATTATCATTTGCCTCTGGTTGTGGATTGGTATTGGCTTTAGACTCAAAAGACTTGTGGAGACAAAAAGGATAAAATTCAAAAAGTATTTTGTTATTGCTATTGATGATGATGATGATAACATGAACATTTTTTATGTTAGTTTACCTTACGAAAAGTTTCGAGCACCACGCTATATTTTTAATATTCAAGTGGTGAGCAAGACTCCTGGGCTCCTGCACAATCTCACACTTGGCTACAACATCCATGACAACTATTTGAACATACTTATGACTTCAGAAGCCTTGCTGGACATGCTCTCTACTGGCGAAGCCAATGTTCCCAACTACAGCTGTGGAAGGAAGGACAACATTTTGACCTTGTTGATGGAGCTGCCGATGACATCTCCATCCAGATGTCAAGATTAGGAGCCACCTACAAAATCCCACAGGTTTGTACTTTTGTATTTAAGTTGAATGTGGTGGTGGGTTGGAATGTGATAGAGCCAAACATATTTTCACTTTGGAGTTGAAGAACTGCTTTTTACCATGGCCATTGTAGGTGTCATGGTTAGGGATTGGGATTGGGATCCACAGTGTTTAGGAGGTAAAGATCAAAGCAGTGATGTCCTCTGATGACATCATCATCTTCATCATTGCTTTGGGTCTTCTGCTGCAATTTGGGAATGCAAGGAGACACTCTGTGTTCAATCAAAGGATTCTCTGTCCAAAAGGAAAGTGCAGCCGAGATGGGAAATTATCTTTTATATACAATCTTAACAAAAAATCATATTTTCAATTGTAAACAAATCCCAGATTCCTGAAAATAATCCGAAAGGATTGTCTTGCTTATACCGTGTTTCCCCGAAAATAAGGTCCTGTCTTATGTTTTTTTTGAACCCTGAAATAAGTGCTTGGCCTTCTACGTTGGGATCCATGGAGCAAGATGGGGCTCTTCTTGCCATCTTACCTTATTTCCAGGTCTGTCTCCCTGACACTAACCAGAAGAAATGGCAAGGACCGGTTGCGCATGCATTTAAATATTTTCGGGGAGGGCTTATTTTCGGGGGCAAGCTTATTTTAGTGCATGTGCTCAAAAGCCCAATTGGGCTTATTATCATGGGATGTCTTATTTTAGGGAAAATAGGGTAGCTGATTAAACATATATGTCTTATGCACTCATTAAGGACTACTATCATTAATCAACCACCTTATTTTCAATTATTACAAACTTATTAGCTAAGATGTCAAATATTTTACTTTAAAATAAACATTTTACCCTAAAATGTTTGTGATGAAATTCAATGTAAATATCTTCAGGTCCTCTTGAATAGGGTTGAGAGTGGGTGAATGAACAAATAATCTCTTGCTGAAGAACAAGTAGGGTTTAGACAGAGTGTTGGCTGACCAAAAGCCCTCAATATGTAATCCTCAATGGAATTTTATTTACATGGAGGGAAGCATGTGGTGTGGTACTTCAAGATTCTATCTTAGGCCCAGTGCTCAATTAATGGTATTGTATTAAATCTATGGAAACCAAAAGACTCCAAAATTCTGTGTTTTAGAAGAGACAAAATGTCAGAGAAAGACTTCTTTACCTGTGACCTTTCTCATTCTTGTGTAAATGGAAAACAAGCTAAAAAGAATTCTGATATCACAGCAAAGAAAGATACAGCCCATACTCACAGACCACTACAAATGTACTTTCAAATTGGCAAGTGTTTCGATGCAGAAATGCCTAAACATCTTAAAGTGATATTTACTCATGTAAGGTTTGAGTACTGGACACAATGGTTAAATATGGAAGGTTTAATCAAGTCACTTATAATGAACAGACTTGCATTTGCCGAACTCCAGAGATAGGCAAAACACATCTATTATTTCAATGTCAGTTATAAAAGAGATCAATATCTTGGACCTCAGATTAGACCAACAACGTATTGGGATTCTTATATTAAAACAACTTATTTTTTCGTTTAGTCAATACTAAAGAAGAACAGTCAATATGGCTCTTTATTTGAACAAAACATTTCAGTTGACATATGAACATGTTGGTCTGATTGCCATAAATTGTAGAGCTCACACAGAAATATGATTTGCATTCTTTATCCTTATTTTTTTAAACCAATTTTGTTTTATACTATTGTTATATACAGTTTTGTTAATGCTATTCTTTTTATTCTTTATTTTCATATGGTTTAATGACTAATCAACAACAAACATTTTGAATATGTTTAAGTGAACCAAATTGGATTATTTTCAAGTTAATATTTTGAAATTGATCTGACCTGAAATATAACACAGAATTCTTCATTGCTTTTTCAGATAGGTTTTGAATTATTTTCAGATTCATTGCATGATAAAAGTCAATTGCCATTTTATCACCAGATTTTCCCCCAAAAAACGGATCCTCTACCCAGGAATTGTCCAAGTGCTCCTTCATTTCAGATGGATCGTGATTGGTCTCTTTGCTTCAGATTCAGAAAATGGAGATAATTTCATGAGGACTTTTACTCCTATGCTTATCAGGAATGGGATTTCTATTGTTATATCACAACAATTCTCAACAATTCAACTTATAGCACCTCACAGCGAAGCCCTTTCTATGTGGAGACAAGTCAATGTCTATGTTCACTACATAGAATATGGTGCCATTTTTGAGAGAATTCTTCCTTTTCATTTTATAATTAGGCGTTTGCCAGGACCCGTGGAAGGGAAAATCTGGATCACAACACTCAATGGATTACATCCACTGAGAGACCACAGTGCTGTAAAATATGTAAATAATATCTGTACTGTTGATTTTGAGATTAAAAAGGGGCCAATACAAAGAATCATCTAATGATCAGAAGAAATGTAGAAACATGAAGAGAGGAAATCCAACTATCAAAGTTTTCCAACAGGATAAACCTAGGAAATGGCCCAAACAGTTCTTCATGCAGGAGTGAACCAATGATTTTGCTTGAAAAAATTAAAGGGCAGTTATACAATAGGGTTGTATATACAAGAATGTACACTCTTGTCCAGCAAAATAAAAGATAGTTGCGTAGCTCTTTTGAGTAGTTGAGAGTGTATCTATCCTGTGCCCTTTAGTTCCCTTGGCCCTAATATGCCCCACCAAGATATTTTAAACAGGATACTTGTGCAGTGGGAATGTTATTGGTATACCAAAAAAAAAAAAAAAAAACACCAAACCATGCAGGGTGGGGCTTTAAAATACCATTATTTTAATTGTATCATAGTTTATCTACAATTGTGGTTCTTTGCAGTATCAGACCCAGGATTTTAACATCAACAACATAAGGAGAATGGAAAGACAACTTCCAGTTGTATTAGGAGGAGCATATTCTGGATTAACTAAGTTTCTACCCTGTTTTCCCCCAAATAAGACATCCCTTGATAATGAGGCCAATCAGGCTTTTGAGCACATGGCAATAAGGCCAAGCACTTATTTCAAGGTTCAAAAAATGTATAAGACAGGGTCTTATTTTTGGGGAAACACAGTATGTAGAAGTTAAACAAGAAATGAGCTAAAGTACAGTTTGATGATATTACCAGAAAAAGAATTGCAACAGAATTGCAGAATCTGTTCTCTAATTTAGGGGTCCCCAGCTTTTGGACCTCAGGGACCACCAAGTTCATAATTTTAAATCCCGCGGACCACTAATATGAATTCAGTGCACCACTTGCTGAAGCGCCTGGATTCCCAGTGACGTGATGGGGTTCTTCAGGCACTCTCTCTCCTCTCTCTCTCTCTCTCTCTCTCTTTCTTTCTTTCTCTCTCCCTCTACCCTCTCTCTCTCTCTCCCCCTCTCTCTTTCTATCTCTCCCACTCATTCTCTCTCATTCTCTCTCCCACTCATTCTCTCTCATTCTCTCTGATTCCCTATATGTCTCTTTTTCTCTCTCGCTCTTTCACTTTCTCTCTCTTTCATTCTGTCTCTTTCTCTTTCATTCTCTGTATCTCTCTCTCTCTCTGTATCTCTCTCTTTCATTCTGTCTCATTCTCTCTCTCTTTCTCTCTCTATCATTCCCTGTCTCTCACTCTCTCATTCTCTCTCTCATTCTCTCTCTCATTCTCTCTCGGTCTCTTTCTCTCGGTCTCTTTCTCTCTCTTTCATTCTCTCTCTCTCTCTTTCATTCTCTCTCTCTCTCTCTCTCTCTCTCTCTGTCTGTCTGTCTGTCTCATTCTGATTCTGTCTCATTCTCTCTCTCACTCTCTCTCCTTCTCTCTCTCTCCTTCTCTCCCCGTCTTTCTTTCTCTGTGTCTCATCTCTCTTCCCCCTGTTTCTCTCTCTCATCTCTCTCCCCCTTAATTTCTCTCTCTCTCCACTCTTTCTCTTTCTTTCTCTCTCTTTCTCTCTCTTTCATTTTCTGTCTCTCTCTCTCTCTCATTCTCTCTCCCATTCTCTCTCTCTTTCATTCTCTCTCGCTTTCATTCTCTGTCTCTGTCTCTAGCTCTCTCTGTCTCATTCTGATTCTCTCTCATTCTCTCTCTCCCCCTCTCTCTTTCTCTCTGTCTCATCTCTCTTCCCCCTGTTTCTCTCTCAGTCACTCTCTCTCTTTCTCTCTCTCTCTCTCTCTCTCTCTTTCTCTTTTTCTCTCTCATCTCATGGGCCAGCCAGTGTTTTGGGGCTGAAAGGAAGTTAAGCATCTCCCTGAGAGACCGAGGTGCGTGGAGCACCAACAAGGGCCAGAAAAAATAGATGTGAGATCTAGCAAGGGACAAAGTTTCATTCCCGCTCTGGAATATGGAGTGAATCTCCATCCACCGCCCTTCCCTTGCCAGGCAAGGAGTGACTGGGAAGGGAGGGTGAAGGGTGGGGACAGCCACTGGTAGGTTCAGCTGACAGGAAGCTACAGCAGGGGGAAGAAACAGCCCGGGGTTCCTGCCACCCATTGCTTCAGCCCACCTGCACCGCCAACCCCCCTTGCACCATTACCTCATTCCAGCTGGCGAGGGCTGTGCTGCAAACTTGCAAAGAACCTTCCTCTACAGTGGAGATTTACAGCTCCACCATGCCTGACCAGTCCCATATTCCAGAGCTCTAGTCACAGGACTGGCCGTTCTCATCCTGGAGCAACTCCTCCATCTGGGTGCACTGTGGACCACCAAAATTTTCTTGTGGACCACCAGTGATCTGTGGAGCACTGGTTGGTGACCACTGCTCTAATTGACTATTCTGTGGATGTTGTAAGGAAGAGTGGTGAGGTTAGACAAAAATATCAAGTCAGAAGTTGGGATAGTTTTTAAGTCTTCTGCTTGTGGACACTCTAGAGGTATCTGGTCAGTCATTTTGTCATAAATATGGGCACTGGCCTGATCTAGAAGACCTTTTCTTATTTTCTTAAAATGGAAGCTTGCAAGGAGTTCCTATTCACAGAAAGAAGTCATCCTGAAATCATTTATTCTTGAACATTGCAAAAATATTTATGGTGGGCTGTATTGTATTCTTGGCTGTATCATAGCTGTAACTTCCTAACATGCTAGAAGTTCTCAGCCTACCTCATTCTCTTCTTGGTCCCAGTTGAATATGCACCATCTCACAATCCACACCATGAGGTTAATGAAATACTTTTTGGGACAAGAGGCTTCAAAAATAGCCTTGCTGACTGCAGCAGAAGAAATAGGCTGAGGTGTGCAACGCCTGGCTGCAACTATCTGAAGGTAAATAGCCATCACTGGATCAAGTGGAAAAGAAGCCCAGGAGAAAAGACCCTCCTTCATTGGCTGGGATTTGTCTCAGAGAGGACAAGAAACCCACCAAGAAAACCTGGAGTTTTTCCTCTTTGCAAGACCACTACCTGCTCCAAGTGCCTCCCCATTGCAACCTGCAATCTGGAAGAATCCCATTCCTTAGGCTCAGGGGTGAAATCCAGCAGGTTCTGTCAGATTCTGGAGAACGGGTAGCAGAAATTTTGAATAGTTCAGAGAACTGGCAAATACCACCTCTGGCTGGCCCCAGAGTGGGGTGTGAATGGAGATTTTGCAGTATCCTTCCCCTGGAATGGGGTGGGAATGGAGATTTTGCAGTATCCTTCCCCTGCCATGCCCACCAAGCCATGCCCACCAAGCCAAACCATGCCCACCAAGCCACGCCCACAGCACCGGTAGTAAAAAAAATTAGATTTCACCACTGCTTAGGCTGCTGCATAGCGGCTCTTCCAACATTTCAGGGAAGAAGCTACTCCTGTGTATCTGACCAGATACCTCTAGAGTGTCTACAAGCAGAAGATGTAAGAAAGATCTCAACTTCTGACTGTTTTTGTCTAACCTCACCACTCTTCCTTACAACAGATTCTGTACTTTAGCTCATTTCTTGCTTAACTTCTATATGCCATGTTTTCCCAAAAAATAAGACCCTGTCTTATACATTTTTTGAACCTTGAGATAAGTGCTTGGCCTTATTGCCATGCGCTCAAAAGCCTGATTGGGCTTATTATCAGGGGAAGTCTTATTTTGGGGAAAACAGGGTAATAACTTAGTTAATCCAGACTATGCTCCTCCTAATACAACTGGAAGGTGTCTTTCCATTCTCCTTATGCTGTTGATGCTAAAATCCTGGGTCTGATACTGCAAAGAACCCCAATTGTAGATAAACTATGATACAATTAAAATAATGGTATTTTAAAGCCCCATCCTTCATGTTGTTGTTGTTGTTGTTGTTCTTGTTGTTTGGCATACCAACAACATTCCTACTGCACAAGTATCCTGTTTAAAATACCTTGATGGGATATATAAGGGCTAAGATTACCTAAGAGCACAGGATAGATATACTATCTCAACTACTCAAAAGAGCTATGCAACTATGTTTTATTTTTGCTGGACAAGAATGTACATTAGGCTAAGGGAAATAAAGGGCACAGGATAGATACACTCTCAACTACTCAAAAGAGCTACGCAACTATCTTTTATTTTGCTGGACAAGAATGTACAGTCTTGTATATAGAACACTATTGTATAAATGCCCTTTAATTTTTCCAAGCAAAATCATTGGTTCACTCCTGCATGAAGAACTGTTTGGGCCATTTCCTAGGTTTATCCTGTCGGAAAACTTTGATAGTTGGATTTCCTCTCTTCATGTTTCTACATTTCTTCTGGTCATAAGATGCTCCTTTGTATTCAGGTCTGGCCTCAGAATGATTATGTAGCATTTGGGAATGAAGATGCAGCTGAGCAGCCCAACACTGGAGGACAAAATGGAGAAGACCTGCACAGCCACCATGTATTTCCCTTTGGTGCTCAGGTAGGAGGGCACAAAACTCACCCAGACACTGCAGAAGACCAGCATGCTGAAGGTGATCAGCTTGGCTTCATTGAAGGCACCAGGAAGATTCCTGGCAAGAAAAGCCACCGTGAAGCAGATGAAAGCCAGAAAACCCAGGTAGCCAAGGGTGATATAAAACATGACAGCAAAGCCTTCGTTGCATTGCAGGATGATTACTCCTGGCTGGGAGTAGAGGTCAGAGTCGAGGAATGGGGGAAAAGCTCCTAGCCAGATGGAGCAGATGATAATTTGGACAGCAGAACAAGAAAGGATGATGGAGTTGGCCATACTCTTCCCCAACCACCTCTTCACTCGGTTTCCTGGTTTTGTAGCAAGGAAAGCAAGCACCACTGTGATTGTTTTGGCCAAGAGAGAAGAAATAGCAACTGAAAAAATGATGCTGAAAACAGTTTGTCGGAGAAAACAGGTGGCTTTCCTTGGTTGACCAATGAAGAGAAGAGAAGACAAGAAGCAAAGTAGAAGGGAGATCAGGAAGATATAAGAGAGGTCCCAGTTGTTGGCTTTGACAATAGATGTTTCTCGGAATCGAATGAATATAATTAAGACAAGGACTGTAGTTAGGAAGAAAAGTAGAGCAAAAGAGACAAGGATGATGCCCAGATCTTCTTCATAAGACAGGAAGGTTATAACTTTGGGGATACATTGGACTCGTTCCTCATTTGGATATTGATCATGTGGACACTTGATGCATTTTTCTGTATTTGAGAAAACCAAAAACCAATATTTCTTTAACATTCTATCCTTTAGAGTTCAAGTAACATTTTTTGGGATAGCAGTTGATACCAGCAGCATTTTGTAAAATTTATTTCTTAGTAGCTCCTCAAAAAGAAGATAGAAAGAACATAGTTTTCTAAAACATACAGAGTTAAAGTCTATGAAATTGGGGGACATCCCAGGACCAATATGGTTTCCTGTGTATTCTGTAGAGTTTTCCTGGTAAATAATGAATCAGTTCATCTTAGAAGGCACACTTACTAAGAACCATACTGGATCAGAGGACGCCTGAAATGTAGACGGCTGGAAGAGAAAGGTAGTCCTGCAAATAATCTGGAATGACTACTTGGACCAGTGGTAAATTTGGTGTAATGAGCTGCACCCATGTCCATACCACCTCATTGTGGACCAGAGATACCTTCCAGTTATTTAGAATGGGAGGCCCATGTAGAGAGTATTGCAATAATCCTTCCAGGAAATGAATCTAAGACAATTCTCTAAATTTCTTTATCTATCTATCATCTATCTATCTATCTATCTATAAAATGTTTTTTATTAATAATTTAAATTTAAAAACAATGAACATGGTTTGACATATCTGGTTTCTAACATTTCTGTCAAATTCAAATTAATAATTAATATATTCCTTAATCTATATACAAATTTACATATATCTTACTTCATTACCTGTCAAGCTTACTACATAATCCTATTTGTAAGTTCAATATACATTGACATATATATTTGTAGACATTCACTACACTCTCTTCTTGGCGTTCTTCCTCTTGTCTAACCATTCATAAAATTTAATCCAGATTTTATAATACATTGATTCCAAAGTGAGTCTGTCCACTTCTGCACAATTGAAGATTTTGCATAGCACTTCTTCCTCTGATGCTGTTTCTTTACTTACTAAGAACCATACTGGATCAGAGGACCCCTGAAATGTAGACGGCTGGAAGAGAAAAGGGAGTCCAGCAAATAATCTGTAATGACTACTTGGACTAGTGGTAAATTTGGTGTAATGAGCTGCACCCATGTCCATACCACCTCATTGTGGACCAGAGATACCTTCCAGTTATTTAGAATGGGAGGCCCATGTAGAGAGTATTGCAATAATCCTTCCAAGAAATGAATCTAAGACAATTCTCTACATTTCTTTATCTATCTATCATCTATCTATCTATCTATCTATCTATCTATCTATCTATCTATCTAATGTTTTTTATTAATAATTTAAATTTAAAAACAATGGACATGGTTTGACATCTCTGGTTTCTAACATTTCTGTCAAATTCAAATTAATAATTAATATATTCCTTAATCTATATACAAATTTACATATATCTTACTTCATTACCTGTCAAGCTTACTACATAATCCTATTTGCAAGTTCAATATACATTGACATATACATTTGTAGACATTCACTACACTCTCTTCTTGGTGTTCTTCCTCTTGTCTAACCATTCATAAAATTTAATCCAGATTTTATAATACATTGATTCCTAAGTGAGTCTGTCCACTTCTGCACAATTGAAGATTTTGCATAGCACTTCTTCCTCTGATGCTGTTTCTTTACTCTTCCATTTCTGGCAAATGCTATTCTTGTAATATTGTAATATTAGGTATACTACTCTTGTAATATTAGGTATATTACATTTTTATTATATTTACTGTCTATCACTCCCAATAAGAAAAATTCTGGTTTGACTTCTATTTTAACCATTAAAATCTCATTTTCCTCCAGGTTATCATTTAATTTGTTTCCATTTCTATGCCGCCCTTCTCCAATAGGACTCAGGGTGGTGAACAGCCAAAGTAAAAAACAAGAACATACAAAATTTAAAAGCAGTAATTAAATATTTTGGCCGTAAATTAAAACAACCCAATTTAAAATCAATTTAAAATTTAACTCAAGCCAGCCCAGCTAGTTGAAATAAATAGGTTTTCAGGGACCGACGAAAAATCCGGAAGTCTGTTATTGTACGTATCTCTGGGGGGAGGTTGTTCCAGCGGGTGGGCGCCGCCACAGAGAAGGCTCTGCCCCTGGGGGTTGCCAGCTGACATTGTCTGGCGGACGGCATCCTAAGGAGGCACACTCTGTGCGAGCGTACTGGCCGGTGGGAGGCTATTGGTGGCAGAAGGCAGTCTCATAACTACCATCATAATCTCCTTTATTTGTTCTTCAAGCATGTCTTGTTCTAATAAATAGCGGTATAGTTTCTTTATAGCATTTCCCTCCATACTTAATAGAATTTTATCCAATTCTGTTTGTGCTATTTTTATACCCCATTCCTTTTTGCCCTTCATAAATTTAGATTGTATTTGTAAATAAGCCCACCATTCTAATTCGATTCCTTCTTCCTTTAAATTATTTCATGAATTCAATTCTCCTTTCTCATTTAATAATTCTTTATATGTAGCTACCCTTCCTACTTTAATAAGATTTGGATGTGTGAATATTTCTACTATTGATATCCAATTGGGGATTTCTATATAATAATAACCACTGCACCTCGCTGCAGGGAGGCGGGACCGACCAGGTGGTTCCGCCCCAGGTGCCTGATGGATCCTGATAGGTTCCAGATGGGGCTTGGGCCATTTCCTGAGACTCTGGCTCATGACTCGGCTGAAGACCTGGTGGCCACCGGGGCTTTGGACCATGTCATGCCTTTGCGGCATCTGACCCGGCACCGAACTCACCTAGCTCCTTGGTTCTCCGAGGAGCTGAGGGAGATGAAGCACCAGAAAAGACGCCTGGAGAGTAGTTGGAGGACCAGCCGCTCCGAATCCGACCGAACACTGGTGAGGTCTCATATTAAGACTTACCTAGTGGCGATAAAAGCGGCGAAATCTAGCTATTTTGCCACTCTTATTGCATCATCAGATAATTGCCCAGCCGCCCTGTTTAGGGTGACCCACTCCCTCCTCCATCTGGAAGCGTGGGATGATCCCTTGCAGGGTCAAGCTGAGGATTTTGTGCGGTATCTGTATGACAAAATCGCTCAGATTTGGGAAGGCCTGGCCTCTGACTGGGTAAGTCTGGACGGGATGACTGAGGCAGGTCTTGAGAGTATTATCTGGGAGGAGTTCGATCTTGTGGCTCCCAAGGATGTGGACAGGATCCTGGGACAGCTGAACGCGACCACATATTTATTGGACCCATGCCCCTCCTGGTTGGTACTGGCTTCCCGGGAGGTTACACGAGGCTGGCTCCAGAGGATTGTTAATGCTTCTCTGAGTGAGGGGGTCCTGCTGGCCGCTTTGAAAGAAGAGGTGGTGAGACCCCTCCTCAAGAAGCCATCCCTAGATCTGGCTATTTTGGCTAACTATCGTCCAGTTTCCAACCTTCCCTTTGTTGCGAAGGTTGTTGAGAGTGTGGTGGCGTGGCAGTTTCCACAGTACCTGGATGAAGCTGTCTATCTAGATCCACTCCAATCTGTCTTCAGGCCTGGGCACAGCACAGAAACAGCATTGGTCGCGTTGGTGGATGATCTCTGGAGGGCTCAGGATAGGAGTTGTTCTTCTATTCTGGTCCAGTTAGATCTCTCAGCGGCTTTTGATACCATCGACCATGGTATCATGTTGCACTGGTTGAAGGGGCTGGGGGTGGGAGGCACCGTTCTGTGGTGGTTCTCCTCCTACCTCTCTGACTGGTCGCAATCCGTGTTGACAGGGGGCAGCGGTCGACCCCGAGGCACCTTGTTTGTGGGGTGCCACAAGGGTCGATACTCTCGCCCCTTCTGTTCAACATTTATGTAAAGCCGCTGGGTGAGATCATTCGTGGCTTTGGGGTGGAGTTCCATCAGTACGCTGATGACACTCAGCTGTACATCTCCACCCAGGCCACCCCAATGATTCCCTTGAAGTGATGTCTCAGTGCCTGGAGGCCATGTGGGCCTGGATGGGGAGAAACAGGCTCCGACTCAACCCTTCCAAGACCGAGTGGCTGTGGCTTCCGGCATCCCGATATAGCCAGCTGGTGCCATCACTGGCTATTGGGGGCGAATCACTGGCCCCCACGGAGAGGGCTCGCAAATTAGGCTCCTGGACACACGGTTGTCTCTAGGAGAGCATATGACAGCCATGGCCAGGGGGGCTTTTTATCAGGTTTGCCTGATATGAGAATTGCGTCCCTTTCTGGATCGGGACTCCCTACACACGGTCACTCAAGCACTCGTCACTTCCCGCCTGGACTACTGCAATGCTCTCTACACGGGGCTCCCCTTGGGGTGCACCCGGAGACTGCAGTTGGTTCAGAATGAGGCCGCACAGGGAATTATGGGAGTGATGGGGCGCTCACGTATAACACCTCTCCTGTGTGAGCTGCACTGGCTTCCTGTGGTCTTCCAGGTGTGCTTCAAGGTGTTGGTGACCACCTTTAAAGCGCTCCATGGCTTAGGGCCGGGGTATTTGCGAGACCGCCTTCTGCCGCCAATAGCCTCCCACTGACTGGTTCACTCGCACAGAGAGGGCCTCTTCAGGGTGCCGTTGGCCAGACAGTGCCGGCTGGGAACCCACAGGGGGAGAGCCTTCTCTGTGGCAGCACCTGCCCTCTGGAATGACCTGCCCCCTGAGATACGCACAATATCAGCCTCTGGACTTTTCGTCAGGTCCTGAAAACACACTTATTCCATCTAGCCGGGCAGGCTTGATCCCATCCTCTCAGTTTTTATTTGAATTCGGTTTTAATTGGGTTGTTTTAAATGTGGGCCAAAATTATCTAATTGATTTTTAAAGTGTTTTTTAAATTTTATATGCTATGTTTTATCTTGGCTGTACACCGCCCTGAGTCCCGCAGGAGAAGAGCGGTATAGAAATAAAATAAAATAAAATAAAATAAATAAATAAATAAATAATTACTTCTTTTAGTCTCGATCCAAGTATCTAAGAGTACCTTCCTGATGTAATGCCTTTGGAAGCACTGGTGAACTTTATACTTCTCCTCCAAGAGGACAGCGTGCCAGGCTATTTGAAGATCATGTCCTTCTAATGTCAATAATCTTCCATTTTTAAGATGTAACCAATCGCTTACCCATACCAAAATTGCTGCTTAATGATAATTTTCCCAATCGGGAAGGCCAAATCCCCCTCTTTCTTTTGCATCTTGTCATAATTTTAAATTAATACTTGGTTCTTTGCCCTGCCATAGAAATTTTGATATAATTCTATTGAAATTTGTAAAGAAATCTTTTTTTAAGCCGATTTGGTATACATTGAAATAAAAATAATATTTTAGGTAAAACTATCATCTTAATAGTGGCAATCCTCCCCATCAAAGAAAGTTGTAGTTTTTCTATCTTTCTAAATCAGTTTTAATTTTTTCAATTAATTTATCATAATTCTCTTCTTTGAGCGTAACACATCTTGGAATCATTTGAATTCATAGGTATCTATCTATTTATTTATTTATTTACTATCTGAATATCAATTTTTCCCTCTAACTCTTTTTTTTCTCCTCCATCATGTTTTTTACTAACATTTTCATTTTATCTTTGTTTATCTTTAGGCCTGCTACCGCCCCATATTCCTCCAGTACTTCCATCACCCATACACCTGACTGCATGGACTCTTCAGTAATAAAGACAAGATCATCCGCAAACACCTGCACTTTAAAAAATTCATTTCTAATCTTTAAACCACTAATTTGATCATCTTCTCGAATTACTCTATTCAAAATTTCTAATGATAAAATAAACAGTAGCGGCAATAGAGGACAACTTTGTCTCAACCCTTTTTGGATTTGAAAATTCTTCATTGTTTTCCCATTGATTACCACTTTAGCCTCTTGTTCAGAATAAATTGCTCTACACATCCTTATAACCTTTTTCCAAATTCCATATAATTTAATTAATTTAATAAAAATTCCCATTTGACGTTGTCAAGCACTTTCTGTGCATCAGCAAATATTAGTACTATCTGCTTCTCATTGTGAAGCTCATAGTATTCTATGATGTCTAACATGATCCCAATATTATTCCTTATATATCATCTGGGCAGAAAGACATTTTAGCTTTTGGTTTCTTAATTGTCTCCAATAATTTTCAATTATGTTATATCTTTATTTAACATCTCCTTGCATTCTACTGATACTTTAGGCAGTCCCATTTCCTGAAGATTGCCATATCTTATCTTCATCTATCTTTTCCTTATCTTCATACAAATTTTTGAAAAACTCATAGGCTACACTTCCCTTCCCTTCATTTTGATGTATTAATTTGCCTTCATCATTGTGTAATTTATTGATCCATCTTGTATCCCTCTGTTTTTGTAATCTATATGCTAGCCACCGCCCCGGCTTATTTGTGTTTTCAAAATATATACATATATATATTTGATGCTTTTTATTTGCTGGGCCAAACTCTCCTTCTCAATAATATTTAATTTATGTTTATTGACATCTATTTGTTGTTTCAACTCTTGTTTTTGTGGTTCCTTTTGTAAGTCCTTCTCCAATCTACTAAGTGACTCTTCTAAACTTTTCCATCTTTGCCTTTTTTGTTTATTTTCTTTGGCCATATGAGCTATTGCACTTCCTCTCAAAAAGGCTTTTGCACTGTCCCATAAATTTTGGTTATTGGAGTCTCCCATAAATTATTTGGTTATAATTCCTTTTTATTGTTTTGAAAAAATAAGCACATTTGTTCATCCATTTTCAATTTAAACTCATTCTGATTCAAAATTGCTTTTTTTAAAAGTCCATCTCTTTATCTTCTTTTGTCCTTTCCATGTATTTCCAATCGGGTTATGGTCATGAGTTGATGTCGATTTTAATTTCCTCAATTTCCGAATCCAATTCTGTTGATACCCATGCCATATCAATCCTGGACCATGTATTATGTCTGCCCGAATAGTATGTATATTGTTTTTCTTTTCCATTCCTTTTTCTCCAGCTATCTTTAATACACAACTCCTCCACTATTTTAAAGAATGTGTTGGGCAGAATCCTTCTGATAGTTTTCCTTCTTTTATCACTCGTATGATCTAATTCTCTCCCTACTATCGCATTGAAATCCCCAACTATACAGATATGTTCATATTCTAATTCTCCAATCTTATTATGTAATTTCTTATAAAATACTGTTTGGACTTTATTCAGCGCATATAGTCCCATCAAAGTCACTTTCTTCTCGTTTAAAGTTATCTCTATTATTAGAATTCTACCTTCCTCATCCTTACAGATCTGCTTGGCTGGAATTCCTTCCTTAATTTATATCATAATTCACCCTTTTTTCTGTTGAGATAGAGCTGTAAACATATTCCCCATCTTAGAACATTTTACTACTTGTTGATGTGACCTCTTTATGTTTGTTTCCTGTAATACTATTATATCTAAGAGCATCTGAATCAATTTATTGAAAAAGGTTTTCCCCTTTGTGGGAGCATTTAAGCCATTATTTAAGGATAAAAGCATTATTTCTTCTTGTGCCTCTCTACTTCTGTCTGGATCTTGTTGCCTTTGTGTGTCTGACTTCATTATATTCTTTGGGTTTGCCTTCATCATATTTTTCTGTATGTATTTTTTCTTCCTTTCTGTTTCCTCTTTCTTTTATTAGGGCTGCTGTCACTTCTAATAGCTGTTCTCTTGGTTCACATTCTTCTCTTGATTTTCTTTCCTCTACTTCATCATCACTGCCAAAATTTTGCCTATAAAATTCTTCCACCTGGTCTATCGTATCCAGTTGAAATCATCTTTCCTGCCATACTGCCATGATCCATTCTGGTATCAACCATCGGAAGTTAATATTTAATCCTGTTAATTTAGAGGTTAATATTTGATAGGGTCGTCTTAGTTCTCTCACTCTCCTAGGTACTTGTTTGCGTACCACCAGCTGTCTCCCTCTGTATTCCAATAAGTCGTCTCTCATTCTATGTACAATTTTGTCACGGATTGACTTCTTTACAAACCTAATATGTACTTCTTTAGGTAAATTGTGCCTCCTCGCATAATTGGTATGGATTCAATATATTTCATCCATTTCATTCACCATTTCCTATTTACCAATTCCAAGAGCTCCTGCCAATACATCTGCCATCATTTCTGGTAAATCCTCATCTTCTTTCACATTCTGGAATCATAGATAGTGGACTGCGTTTTCTGTTTCTAACTGGATAACCATCATTTCCAGTTCTTTATTAGCTTGCATTAATTTTCCACTCATTTCATCCTCACGTTTTTCTTCCCTTCCCATTCTTTCTTCGATCTCTTGTAATTTTTGCTCATTTTTCACAATTTGTTATTGGAAGCATTCAAATTTACCATCTATCAATTTCATCTTTTCTTTAAGTTCTCCAGTATCGCTTCTCACTTCTCCTATCTCTGTTTTCAAGTCTTCATGGTTCTTCAGCATTACCTCTAGCATGGATTGTAACATTAACTGTAGGTCCTTAAATGAATTTGAATTTATTTACAGACCTCTTTTCCCCTCCAACACACCCTAAATATTGCTTAGCTAATTCTTTTCCTACTTATCACCAAATCTATATTCTTATTCTTATATCTATTTTACTCACTCTTAGCCCACTAAGCTCAGTAACTTATAATTTCTAAATATTTATGTCAACCTACAGTTCAAAATTATCAATTCAAAACATCAATCAGCATCAAAAATTCATTAACAATAGCATGTATCAGTCATGATATTATTGCATTAATAATATCAATAATATCAATAATAAATGAGAGTAATAATAAAAATAATTTTCAACCAATTTTCTCTATCAATTTAAATACTAAACTACAAAGCTATAAATATCACCACATCCACAATTATATTCAATCTCTCTATAATTTATAAATTAATTAGTAACCAATTATTTCCCACGTTTTTCTCCTGCTTTCTTAAATATCGTTTTCAAAGTCTTTTTTACAGTACCCTTTTCCTCTTCTATAGGATTTTCTAGTTCATTCTTAGCCGGCCGACATTTCTCTTGCCTCCTTTTGTAACTCAGTAACTCAGCATTACTCAGCATTTAGTCTCTCTTCCCAATGTCAGAATCCTCTGATTTGTCAGCATTTCATTTTCAGCCTCCACCTTCAGATTGTCTATTTCCTTGATCCTTCCCTTTCACTCCACCAATATGATCTGTCAAGATGCAGTAATTCCTTTTACACCCAAACTTGCCTTTTGCCTCTATTGTTTGGAGGGAGCTCCAGTCACCCTCCTCCTTCCTGGGGCATCTTTCTTTTTCTTCCCTCTTTAGAAATCCTCTGGATAGATCACTCACCCCAGATCACTCCTACGAAGTTGCCAAAATCTCTTTAAACCAGATCAGTCTCACTGTCATCCCGCTTTTCCACCAGCTATTGTTGTCCAGCCATCCACTGTCACTTCCTTGCGGCTGCCATTACAGGACATCTCCTTCCCCTGATCAGCTTCTCCAAGGCTTTTCTGCCACTCGCTTCTTCGACCGCCGCCAACAGCTCCACCGCAGAATGCCTCTTTCTTCCAATCCCCCTCCAAGGGATCTGGGACTCCACAGAGTCCACCAATCAGTTGGAATTTGCTGAAAAAACAACTCTCTATAACAGAGCGTCGCTTTCCACAACTTTCCTTTTCGACAACTGCCCCCACCTCCTCAACAATTCTCTAAGTTTCAAAGAACTCAGATGTTCCTAGAAATATAAATGTGGAAGGACAGATAAAAACTAAAAAGCAGTATTTTCTCTGGCAGTAGCAGAACCTGTCCAATATGCCATAACTTGACAATTCCTATCAAGGTCTTTCTCAGTTTTCGTTTCGATAAGAAATTATGCAGTTTGAAAATAAACAAAGATCAGTTGAAATTCATTCAGTCCTTTAACTTTCACTTTAATGAAAATTGCTCTAGATCAGGGGTGTCAAACTCACATAGTCACGGCGATGTCATGTGATGTATTGGGAATTTTTTCCGCTTTTCTAAAACGGGCATGGGCGTGCCCAGCCCATGACGCATCCGGCCCATGGACCATGAGTTTGACAGCCCTGCTCTAGATGAATCCACTTCCTCAAGGCCTGTCTTTTCTTTTGTGTCACCCACCTTCATGAGTGGAGATGGACCCCTCCGGACAAGGAGCACAGTCGTAACAGCAAAATGGCTCTCCTTCTCGCTTTTGCTTGACAAATCCAGGATGAAATTTTTCCCCACATTTGGACTCAGGAAGAGACTAAGTAGAAAAACAATGAATTCCAAAGAAAATATGATAGCACTAACCATCCTGACATGCTGACATGCTCTTGAAATAAGAGCAAATGTGACTGCTCAGTTTCTATAACAGTAGTGATATGAGATAGAGATGAGGTTATGAGAATGTGTCCCTCAAAAAGTGTAAATTAGGAATCTTTTGTTGCAGCACATATGAGCCATGTGTGGCTCAGCTAGAGACCCTTTCCCATGAAGAACTACAATTAGGTAACAACAACTGGCTTGAAAGAGCAACCCAGATTTGTTATTAGTTAAATTTGGAGCCTCCTTTCTTTCCCAGAATGACTTAAGATAGCTAACAATCAAGACAAACAGTTGCTTTAAAGGGGTTTTTAGATGAGGTACCCTCTTACAAGCCAAAGCCCAAAATCTAAGCAGCATTTCCTTTTCAATTGTCTTTTATTATTTCAGATATTAGAAAGGCTTTTCTTTGAGTCAAAATCATGTTCCAAATGCTTCAGTTTTCTGCGTCAGGACATTATTTCTCAGCATTCCAGTCATTCTGATTTCATGTGAACAAAAATTCTTGGACCTTCTTCATAGGAGCGGAAGGCCTATTTCACTGCCCCAGTATGGTGAAAGATTAGAATAGATATATCTGGTCAGGTCTGGGTTTCTTAAAAAATTCTTGCCCTGCCCTTTTATTGGACACTGGCCCCAACAAGGACAAGGTGAATCTAATTCCAAATTTTATTTCCCACTGGAACCAAAGGGATCTCCATCCAGTATTGATCTCAACCCTGAAGCTGACCTGGCTGTGGCCATTTTGAAGCTTCAGTGCTGCCACAACTGGAGCTGTGGGAAAGGGAGGGAGAAGTAGAGATAGGTGGGATGCTGTAGCCAAAATAAAATACTTTCTCATGGGAACCAAGGACATTCCCACCATGTGTCCAGAAGGAGGGGACTAGAGTCATCTAGCAACTAGACTGTATCCTGGTTGGACCATGTGACTGATTGGAGAAAGTGAAAGAACTTTTACTTTTAATTAGGTAAAAACCATGGGAACATTTAGAGTCGTTTTCACCAGCTTGTGCCAATATGACATGTTGGATAAACCTATTATTTGAGGACTCCAACTGCCTCAGAGTTTTGATTGCTATGGGTGTGTTACTTGGAACCCTGATACTTGATTCAATGTTCAGTGCAAATCTGAACTCAGGCACTGGTCAATAAATTTACCTTCTTGTTTGCTATTTGAAGACAAAGAATAAGTGAATCACAATCCCTAGCATTTGACCTATCTTACCATTTTCATGCAGCTTCTCCATTGCAACACTGAACCATGGTGCATAGGCTTAGCCCAAAGAAATGGATCGGAACTCTTTGGAAAATAGAAAAGACACCAATATTTCTCCTACCCTGTTGTGCAACTTTAGCCATGACAGGTAATCTTGGTTGATAGTAAGTCCCTGTCTTTCAATAGTCACCATTTGGTCTTTCATGAGATCCTTTCTGGGGAGATATACCCAACTCATGATCTTCATATCTGCCTTCAAATCCCCATTTTGGTCCAAGTAAAGTTTGTAATGGGAAAGATTGCAAAATTCATTCTTCTCCAGAAAGGGATGGAACTAGAATGGGAACATCAAGCATTTTCAACATCAATAAACATTGTAACTTATTCCCTTTTGTCTGTTCTCATTTGAATCTTTCTTCTACATTTGTAAATATTCTTAGGAGAATAAGTTTCTGTCTTCAAAAATGAAAAAGAAAGGTTCAGCAAAATTTGTCAATCACGTATTGACAATACATGTTTTGAAAATAATATGATTGAAACATTTTGTTGATTATAAGAAACATTCTAAAGCAGGTCATAAATAAATTGCACAAAGAAAGAGAACATTCATGAACTCCTTGAAAACAACAGGTGATTACGAAAAAACATGGATTTATCAAGAAGAAAGTTGCCAGGCTAATCTCCTCCTACGTACACCAGAATATAAACATATCCAGATGAGATCATCCATCCATCCATCCGTCTATCGTCTGTCTGTCTATCTATCTATCTATCTATCTATCTATCTATCTATCTATCTATCTATCTATCTTAAGGCCCAGCTAGGTATCCAAGACAAGGTTCTTTCTATTGAAGAACTAAAATTAGTTAACAACAACTGGTAGGGAAGAACAAACTCATATTTGTTATTAGTTGGATTTGGAGCCTCTTTGTTCCCCCAGAATGACTTAAGGTAGCTAACAATAAATTAGAAGTAGTAGTATTTTTTATTTTATTTGATAATAATCATATAATAAATTTAATGAAAATGTCATTAATGATTTTGACGAAATGGAATTGCATGGCTACTGGTGGTAACTTATAGGAAACTGGGTGTCTAAATGTCTAAGTTAGAACCAGACATAAAATGAAAATACATCTTCATGATTTATCATAATAGGCTAAAAAAGAAAAAAGAAAAACCTGAATGGAATTTAAGAGAAATTTAAGAAGAAAAGTGAAATGTAGAGCAAGAATGATGAATGATACCAAACTTGATTTTAAAAATAATGTGAAAATGATCTCAAAATAGTAGTCGATTTGCAAACTAAATGTGAATCAGCGGTGTGATGTTAATGGAAAGAAAGCAAATGCCTCCATAAACATCTCAGGAAATGAATATTGATTTGGCGGGGGAGACCCCAACGGTTCCTTGCAGGCACCATGTTGGATATTGAATAGAGTGTTGCATATTGAATAGGAGTGAGCATAGGCTTCACTCAGGTCCCCAAATCCGGCGGGAAAATACTCAAACCCCATTGGCCAACCTGTCTGACAGTTGTTCTGCCCCAGCTCCAGATTTCCCAGGATATAGACACACACCAATGGTCCTTAGCAAATTTATTAAGTAGCAAGAATAAACAAGACCGGCAAAGATTGGCAACCAGCCCAGAAAGCAATTATCCTCAAGCCCTACTGTTTAGTAGACCTCCTCCTCCTGAGTAGCTACTCCTGCCTTTTGGCAGCCCAGTGTGCTCGAGTATTGAGGAGAGGCTCCTCCACTTCGCTCTCTTCACTTGAAGGAACCTCTGGAGGTTCTGAAGGCCCTGGCTGGCAACACATCCTCTTCAGCCTCCTCGCTGTCCGACACGAGCGCTAGCTGTGCGGGCTGCTGGCGTGACACCACACCAGCCTCCTCTTCATCGGGATCAGCCACGATCCGTGCAGGCCACTAGCGGGCCAGAACAACAGTTCCCTATAAAAGGGCAAGCAGTCAGACGAACCAGCTGCTGGATTGCATTGATCTACTAAGAAAGAGCTGTTGTTACTGTTAGCACTGAGTTTTGTCTCTTCCATCGCCCGATCTAACACACCATACTTGGAAAAAAATATTGCTGAAAAACTGGATTGGCTATAGGAAAAGTAATGAAATCACGTAGGAGCTGCTTTTACCTTCATTTATGAAGGTAAAGTTCTATAATGCTAATCACAAACCTATACATATAGGAATTTATTTAAAATGCATGCATCATTTAAAAATTAACAATGTTTAATATCAAACTATATCTTTCTCCACCTTTGGAGAATTCCAAAGGAACTAAGTTTGATGGATCCTTGTTGGGACCCCATACCTGCCATGGCTGAAGCCTTGGAGCCCCAATACTCCCTTTGCCCTTCTTCCTTCTCCTCCTAGATCTGGAGGAATAGGCATCATTCAAGGCATGGGCCAGAGTATTAATGGCACTGTAATAATGGTGGAAATTTGTGGTCTCCACCGTACTCTGTTTCTTTTGGGTCTCCAGTGGTGATTTTTCAGTGCATCTTTTCCGGTCTTTGACAGAAAAGACATGTTTTGAAGAAGAACAGACAAATGATTGATGTCCAAAGGGTGGATACAGAAAGAAGTTGGGTATAAAAGCATCCTTTATTGCCTCTTTTTTAATCTCAAAATCAAAAGTACAGATATTATTTACATGTCTGAGAGCTCTGGGGTTTATCAGTGGATACAATTCATTGAGTGTTGTGATCCAGACTTTTCCTTCAATGGGTCCCGGCAAAAGCCTAAGTATAAAACGAAAAGGAAGATTCCTCTCAACAATGGCACCATATTCTATGTAGTGAACATAGACATTGACTTGTCTCCACTTAGAGAAAGCATCACCATGGGGTGCTGTAAATTGAGTTGTTGAGAATTGTTGTGATATAACAACACAAATTCCATTCCTGATAAGCATAGGAGTAAAAGTCCTCATGAAATTATCTCCATTTTCTGAATCTGAAGCAAAGAGACCAATCAAGGTCCATCTGAAATGAAGGAGCACTTGGACAATTCCTAGGTAGAGGATCACTTTTTTTGGGAAAAGCCGGTGATAAAATGGTAATTCACTTTTATCATGTAGTAAATCTGAAAATAATTCAAAACTGATCTGAAAAAGCAGTGAAGAATACTGGGTTATATTTCAGGTCAGATCATTTTCAAAATATTAACTTGAAAGTAATCCAGATTGCTTCACTTAAACATATTCAAGAAGTTTATTGTTGATTAGTCATTAAGCCATATGAAAATAAAGAATAAAAAGAATAGCATTAACAAAACTGTATATAACAATAGTGTAAAAAAATAGGTTAAAAAATAAGAATAAAGAATGCAAATCATATTTCTGTGTGATACCTACAATTTATGGCAATCAGACCAACATGTTCACATGTCAACTGAAATGTTTTGTTCAAATAAAGAGCCATATTGACAGTTCTTCTTTAATATTGACTAAACGAAAAACATGTTGTTTTAATATAAGGATCCCAATAGGTTGTTAGTCTAATCTAGGGTCCAAGATATTGATCTCTTTTACAACTGACTTTGAAATAATAGATTCTTTTTGTCTATCTCTCGAGTTCGGCATATACAAGTCTGATCATTATAAGTGACTTGATTAAACCTTCCATATTTAACCATTGTGTCCAGTACTGAAATATTGTTTGTGTAAATATCATCTTAAGATGTTTAGGCATTTCTGCATTGAAACACTTGCCAATTTGAAAGTACATTTGTAGTGGCCCATGAGTATGGTTTATTTATTTATTATTTATTAATCAAATTTCTATACCGCCCTACTCCCGAAGGACTCAGGGCGGTGAACAGCCAAGATAAAATACAGATAATACAAATATTAAAAATCCCTTAAAATTATTAAATATTTCGGCCGAAACACAGATTAAAACACCCAATTTATAAAATCACGAATTAAAAAATTTAAAAATTTAAAAGATGGGAGTTAGGCCAGGCCAGCTTGCTGAAATAGAAAAGTTTTGAGAACACAGCGAAACGTGCGCAGGTCCGGGATCCTCCGTATCTCTGGGGGGAGCTCGTTCCAGATGGTAGGTGCCCCCACAGAGAAGGCTCTCCCCCTGGGGGCTGCCAGTCGACACTGTTTGGCCGACGGCACCCTGAGGAGCCCCTCTCTATGGGAGCGTACTGGTCGGTGAGAGGCTATTGGTAGCAGAAGGCAGTCTCGTAGATACCCCGGTCTGATGCCATGGAGCGCTCTAAAGGTGGTAACCAAAACCTTGAAGCGCACCCGGAAGACCACCGGGAGCCAGTGCAGCTCGCGCAGGAGGGGGGTCACATGGGAGCGCCACGTCGCTCCCATAACCACCCGCACGGCCGCATTCTGGACCAGCTGGAGCCTCCGGGTGCTCCTCAAGGGGAGCCCCATGTAGAGAGCATTGCAGTAGTCCAAGCGGGAAGTAACGAGAGCATAAGTGACCGTATTTAACGAGTCCCAATCCAGAAAGGGATGCAACTGGCGAATCAGGCGGACCTGATAAAAAGTCCCCCTGGCCACGGCCGTCATGTGCTCTTCTAAAGACAGCCATGAGTCCAGGAGGACACCCAAGTTGCGAACCCTCTCCGTGGGGGCCAATAACTCGCCCCCAATAGTCAGTGATGGCACTAACTGACTATATCGGGATGTCGGAAACCACAGCCACTCGGTCTTGGATGGGTTGAGCCTGAGTCTGTTTCTCCCCATCCAGATCCGCACGGCCTCCAGGCACTGGGACATCACTTCAAGGGCATCATTGGGGTGGTCCGGGGTGAAGATGTACAGCTGAGTATCATCAGCGTACTGGTGGTACTTCACCCCGAAACCACGGATGATCTCACCCAGCGGCTTCACATAAATGTTGAACAGAAGGGGCGAGAGGACCGACCCCTGTGGCACCCCACATACAAGGGGCCTCAGGGTCGACCTCTGCCCCCCTGTCAACACAGACTGCGACCGGTCAGAGAGAAAGGAGGAGAACCACCATAGAATGGTGCCCCCCACCCCCAACTCCTCTAGCCGGTGCAGCATGATACCATGGTCGATGGAATCAAAAGCCACTGAGAGGTCTAATAGGACCAGGACAGAAGAACAACCCCTGTCCCAAGCCCTCCAGAGATCATCAACCAATGCGACCAATGCCGTTCCCGTGCTGTACCCAGGCCTGAAGCCCGACTGGAACGGATCCAGATACGACGATTCATCCAGGTACTGGGGGAGCTGTCGCGCTACCACACTCTCAACAACCTTCGCAACGAAGCGAAAGTTGGAGACTGGACGATAATTTGCCAACACTGCCAGGTCCAGGGAAGGCTTCTTGAGGAGAGGCCTCACCACCGCCTCTTTCAAGGCGGCAGGGAAGACACCCTCACTCAAGGAAGCATTTATAATCCCCTGGAGCCAGCCTCGTGTAACCTCCCGAGAGGCCAGCACCAACCAGGAGGGACACGGGTCCAGTAAACATGTGGCTGCGCTCAGTCTGCCCAGGATCCTGTCCACGTCTTCGGGCGTCACAGAATCAAACTCTTCCCAGATAATACTCACAAGACCTGCCTCTGTCCTCCCCGCTGAATCTACCCAGTCAGAGTTCAGGTGTTCCCGAATCTGAGTGATTTTATCATACAGATACTGTACAAAATCCTCGGCTCTACCCTCCATGGGGTCCTCCCGCGCTTCCTGGTGGAGCAGGGAGCGGGTCACCCTAAACAGGGCGGCTGGGCGATTATCTGATGACGCAATAAGAGTGGCAAAATAGTTATACTTCGCCACTTTTATCGCCACCAGGTAGGTCTTAATATGAGACCTTACCAGTGTTCGGTCAGATTCAGAATGGCTGGCCCTCCAACCACTCTCCAGGCGTCTTTTCCGGCGCATCATCTCCCTCAGCTCCTCGGTGAACCAAGGAGCCAGGCGAGATCGACGCCGGGTCAGAGGCCGCAAAGGCACGACCCGATCCAAAGCTCCAGCGGCTGCCCTATCCCAGGCGGCCACCAGCTCCTCAGTCGAGCCGTGTGCCAGAGCCTCAGGAAATGGCCCAAGCTCTGTCTGGAACCTATCAGAATCCATCAGGCGCCTGGGGCGGTACCACCTCAATGGTTCCATGTTTCTTTGATTCTATATCAGAATTCTTTGTACAGCAATTTTTTTAGCGAGTTTTCCGTTTACACAAGAATGAGA
This sequence comes from Arizona elegans, assembly GCA_022577455.1. NCBI lineage: Eukaryota > Metazoa > Chordata > Lepidosauria > Squamata > Colubridae > Arizona > Arizona elegans. Next base: position 16,262,502 of record JAKOOJ010000012.1, read on the forward strand.
AAGATCACATATAAAAAATCCCTAACCATAACACCTAGAATAGCCATGGTGAAAAGCAGTTCTTCAATTCCAAAGTGAAAATATGGTTGGATCTATCACACACCAACCCACCACCACATTCCATTTAAATAGAAAAATACAAACCTGTGGGATTTTGTCGGTGGCTCCTAATCTTGACATCTGAATGGAGATGTCATCAGCAGCTGCATCAACAAGAGTCAAAATGTTGTCCTTCCTTCCACAGCTGTAGTTGGGAACATTGGCTTTTCCAGTAGAGAGTATGTCCAGCAAGGCTTCTGAAGTCATAAGTATGTTCAAATAGTTGTCATGGATGTTGTAGCCAAGTGTGAGATTGTGCAGAAGCCCAGGAGTCTTGCTCACCACTTGAATATTAAAAATATACCGTAGTGCTCGAAAGCGATCATAAGGTAAACTAATATAAAAAATGTTCATGTTATCATCATCAACAGCGATAACAAAATACTTTTTGAATTTTATCCTTTTTGTCTCCACAAGTCTTTTGAGTCTTAAGCTAATACCGATCCAAAAGCAGAGGCAAATGATAATTACTCACCACCATTTCATTTTAATGAGTGTTGGGGAGATGACATGGAAATAGTGTTCCACTAAGTTTAAGAATCACAAATAAATCATTATTTGTAGCAGAACTGATTTTCATTCAATCATTAAAGGGGAAACATTATAATAGGAAGAGCTTGTTTCATAACAACCCAGAAGAGCAGTGAATGCTCAAATCAAAACATCTCTTATTCCTATAAGGATCAAGTATTGAATAGTGGTCATAAAAATATGGACATGGGCTCGGCAGAGACAACTACAAGCCTTTCAATTACTACTTTAAAACAAAGTTGGTATTTATGTTATCATTCAGTATTAAACCAGGAAAGTTGTAGAATCTGGATTTTTTTTCAATTTTTTATTTTGCCCCATTTTTGGATTTTAGCTTTTATATACTGTATACATATATAATAAGACAAAAGAGAAGCAATGGAAATAAAAATGACTCAAGAAATTATGCCTACAATACACACATAAGCGTAATAAGAAGAAAAGAACGAGGGTGTTAGAGCTGCAAATACAGGGAACGCAACTCCATCACAGAGAATGACTTACATGTCAAACTGACAATATGGAGCCCTATTGAAAGGCAATGTTGTTGTACGGAATGATTTTGTTCCAGTGTTGATGATACTAATGAGATGGTCTCCTGGCCTGTAATAGCTCCATGGCTTTTTTTCATCTTGGTACTTGAAATTCAGCGGACACTTTATTCTAAACTTCCCAGAGACTGGCTGGGATACCAACAGAATCAAAAGCAGAAGATGCATGGTTTATCAGGCTATATCAATCCCCTTCCTGTTTCTAAAAAAGAACAAGAAAAAAAATTAAATGAATTCAAAGCACCTTCAACATATAGAAATTCTAGTGACTTTCCTGATTCAGACCGAGACAAACCAAGCTTCACCTGGAAAAGGAGAGAAAGTACATTCAAGAGCACAGTGTCTACCTGTCTCAAAACCTGTGCCACAAAGTGTGTGGCTGAGGCATTTATGCTTTTCTAATGCAAGATTTCCTTCCATGATGTTTACCTTAAAACCAGTCACTGAAAAAGTAGCAGAAGAGGTCTCATCTGAATTTTGAAAATTACAGTGAAAAACAGTTTCTCCTCTGGGGATCCTAAAATTCTTCAGGGCTCTATTTGCAGAGAAAGAGCTGGAGAAAAAAAGAATATCTTAGTGAAAAATCATAAATCCATCCCTTGGGGCAATGTTCTATAGTGGTTGTGGTCCTTCCTGTCAGGTCTTGTCCAGAAAGTGATGCTGGATAAAGATACTTCAACAGCCAGATAATGACTTCTGCTGTCCTTCAATGTAGCAACTTGTCTCCAGAGACCACTGGGGAAAATCATCCAGAACTTTGTATTTTGGTGACATTCTAGGTTGGTGGCACTTACCTCAAAAGTTGCCTCTATTCAAATGCCAATTAAGGAACAAGTACCTTGAACCCAGGGGTGAAATTCAGCAGGTTCGGACAGGTTCTGGAGAACCGGTAGCGGAAATTTTGAATAGTTCAGAGAACTGACAAATACCACCTCTTGCTGGCCCCAGAGTAGGATGGGCATGGAGATATTGCAATATCCTTCCCCCAGGAGTGGGGAGGGAATGGGGATTTTGCAGTATCCTTCCCCTGGAATGGGGTGGGAATGGAGATTTTGCAGTATCCTTCCCCAGGAGTGGGGAGGGAATGGGGATTTTGCAGTATCCTTCTCCTGGAGTGGGGCAGGAATGGAGATTTTGCAGTATCCTTCCCCTGCCATGCCCAACAAGCCATGCCCACCATGGCACACCCACAGAACTGGTAGTAAAAAAAAAATGAATTCCACCACTGTTTGAACCCTGTCGAACGTTAAGCGTCAGGCCTGTTTGTGAGTTTTTTTTCTGTTAGATCTCCATATAAGAATCCTGACTGGAGCTGATTTTTTTTTTTTATTGAAAAAGTTTTCAAATACAAATTTTTCCCCTCTTTTCCCCCCCACCTCCTCCCTAACCCCCCCTCACCACCCATCCCCCCTGTGACTTCTTCACATCAAAAATCTAATTCATAACTAGTTACATAATATTTTACCAATCCCTTGCTCCCTCCTCTAAACACTGACCCTTACTTATGAAAAATATTATTAATATTATTATTTCCCCCATTTACCATACATTTCAAAAAAGGAAAAGAAAAAAAAAGAAAAAAAGGAGAAAAAAAACATTCTACTATAACATTGTATAATAACATCTAATTTAGCATAATATTATTATAACTTCCATTTTAACAATAATCTGCCCTTTTCCTCCTCCCAGCTTGTATCTATATATTACTACAACATTTCACAACAACCTTTCGCTTTAGAACTATATGATAGATCCTACTTTAACATTTAATCTTTTGTCTATATTAATATAACATTTCAAAGCAGCCTTCGCTCTACATCCTAATTCAACATCTATTCAACTCTATCCATTTCCTCCACTCCCCCAAATATGTCACTTAAACATCCCTTTACTTAAGCTAATCAATCATTAAACTAACCTATTCCCACCCAGTTTCCTACCAAATTACGTAGCCAAGGTTTTTTTGTAGCTCCAGCTCAGTAGAATCTCATCTACTCGGTTCTGGGCTTTTTTCCTTTCTAACACCTAGCAAGCTCTGACTGCTAGGTGGGAGACCTAAATAGATCCATTTCTAGCTCGTTAGCTGTCGTCAGTAGGCATATATATATATATATATATATATATATATATATATATATATATATATATATATATATATATATATATATATATATATGTATACATTCCATTATATATATATAAAAAAAGACAATAACTTCAGATTTATAATCCATATAATATCTTCTGTATTGTCTTTCCACTGGATTGTTAAATCCATCATCCATAATAGGGTAACCTAGCATCCTGGTGCAACAGTTTGTTCAAAATCTTCAATCACCATCTGCCCCCATCAGCAATGAATATCCTCGTGTATATATATAAAAGTAAAAACAACCACCCGAGTGACATTATAATTATATTCCATATAGTTGTAATTGTGGCTTTCGTCAGGATTATTAATTCCCATCATCCTAGTGGGTAACAACCAGATCTTCTGCAAGCCCCAGCGTAACTCTTTTGCCTTGTGGCTCAGGATAGTTATAATATAGTTATCAATACCTGAAAGGAATCCGAAATAGATAATTCAAGTCTAGCAATGTAAGGCTCTTTTCGCATCCCAAAATTACGGCATTGCAGAGATCTGTCACTGTCCTCAGGATAATATTAACCAATGCTTCGCCTCCACTATATTTTCATATATTCATTCATTTTTTAAAATCACTGGCTTCACTGTTGCTTGGTTTAGAAATTACTATTTTTGTGAGACCTGTTTCTTTTATGCTTTTTTTTGTGTGGGTTTAATTTCCATCCTGATTTTCTTTCTACAAGTTGTATATCAATTGATCGGTTTTCATTCTGCTTTGTAAGTTGATCTTGTTGGTTTTGTTTTTGTATCTCATATTTCTTTGTCACCACTTGTATATCAGCTGATTGGTTTCCATACTTGTCTTTGGCTTGATAATTCATCACGTTAAAATCAGATACCACTTCTCTCATATTTGTAGACAGTCCAGCTGGGGTATCCAAAGGATCCGGAGACAATTTATCTACCCCAACCTCTGTAATTTGATGTTTTCCCTTTGTTTCCAACTCCTTCTGCTTATCCTGTATTGTGCCTAAAGATGTTGAATTCATTTTCAAAATTTTTTGATAAAATTCTTCCGCTTTTTCAACAGTATTTAGTTGATATCTTTCTCCTTGATGTCTCAATATCATACCAACTGGGACATCCCACCTGAATAAAATATTTCTTTTTTTTAACTCAGTCACCAGAAAACCAAATTTCTTCCTTTCCGTTAACATCTTAGGCAGGAGCTCTTTAAAAATCCAAATCTTTCTTCCGTACAATTGCAAAGTAGAATTAAAGGAATTTTGCACAATGTTATTCCTAATTTCTTTATCTGTAAAATAGATCACCACATCTCTAGGCAATTGCCTTTGCTTTGCAAACCAGAAGTTTATTCTATAAACTCTATCAATCCTACAAAACACTTCATCAGGTTGAACCTTTAAAATGCCAGCCAGAATTTCAGAAGATATTTTCCTTAAATCATCTCTGTTATTTTCCTGCAAACCTCTCAGTCTAATCGCATATTCAGTAAAATTATGTTGCATCATTAAAACTTCTCTTTCAATCCTCTGTTGCACATTTTCTACATTACCAGTCTTTTGATCAGCCTCCATTTTAGGTTTTTCTTCTGGACTATTATCTTGAATATTTGTCAAACAAATCCTTTTCAATTTTTTGAATTATATTGTCTAAATTATCCTCAATTTCTTCCATTTTAGACTCTAATGACTTGGTATTTGCATCCAACTGAATCACAAATTCTGATAAACCATTAGCCGTTTTTAAAATCTTTCTCTCAAGAAAGTCAAACTTAGATTTCACCAGTTCTTTAATTTCCTGCTTAAATTTTTCAAGATGCTGATTCACAATCTCATCCCTTCTCACAATCTCATCTAAAAGAAATTCTATTATGTTAAAATCAGGTTTCTGAGACTGGAGAGTTAGAACTTGTTCATGTAATTTGTTAATGGGGGAATCCCCCCCCCACTAACTGTTTGTCTGACTTTATAAGTCTCAATGCCATATTTCCACCCAGACAAGCTTTATTAGAAAAGACTTTTAAAAAAAACTTTTAAAAAATAAGTAAAATAGTTGCGCTTCAGGGTCGCAGGTCCAGCTCACATCTTCTTTAATTAATTTATTAAATTTGCAGGCTTGCTTTTGCCACCTAGCTCTGCATGTAGCAGAGGTCTCCCAGAGCCCGGAGCATCGGCTGGGGATACGGGGAGTCTCTTCCGCTCCGTCCCAAAAGTAAAAAAAAAAAAACTTTTGGGATTATGCAGAGAGCTCTACCCACCCCAGCCGGCTCTATCCATGAGGAAACGGAGTTTGTTCGAGCTGCCATTCGGTTGTAAAGGCGGCTCTTACAGGCGATGGGGTTGACAATCCCGAAGGAATGTCTGGTAGTGGCAGACAGCAAACCGGAAGTCATAATTTTATTTTTTCTTTATGTTGTTAAACTTAAATGAGACCCATTACACTTTATGGTTGACAAATTCAGACGTTAGAACAAGAATCAGTACAATCAATGCTTACACAAATATGGAAAAACAATAGAGAGAGCATCAAGGAAAAAAAATAGAAAGTTCAAACCCCTCTATAACATTCTCCAGGGGTGGGCTACTGGGGGTTCGCAGGAGTTCGCAAGAACCTCTAGCTAAGATTCTGTGCAGTTCGGAGAACCCCTAAATCCCAGTCCAGGCTGGCCCCGCCCACCCTGCCCTGCCCTTCCCAGGAGTCCCCACGTGGTCCACTTTGGATGCAGGGCATGTGCGGAGGCTCAAGGAGGACGGAAGTTACTGGAAGTTCAAGAAGGCCGGAAATCAGCCTCCATTTTCGCCCTCCCAGATGCTTGACAAAAACCTCCAGAGTCTGGGGAGGGCAAAAATGCCCCCCCCCCGGTGCAGGAGGCTGACTAGGTCACTCCCACCATGGCTATGCCGACCCAGCAACCATGCAGCGAACCCCTTGCTAAAATTTTTGAAGCCCACCCCTGACTTCCTCTCTATTAAGCAAAAGGGATAGTCCACAGGCTGTTATTTTTCTGCTCTTAATCAAATCTCGTCTCAAAATTGGTATTTCTAGAAAAGATGGGAAATAAAATTTGACCTCAGTCACAAGCAATTTTAAAATCAGCTCCAGTCAGGATTCTTATAACGAGATCTAATAGAAAAGAAACTCAAAAACAGGCCCAACTCTGAACATTAGACAGGGTTCAAGGTACTGGTTGTTTAATAGGCATTTACACTTGAGGTAAGTGCCACCAACCTAGAATGTCACCAAAATACAAAGTTCTGGATGATTTTCCCCAGTGGTCTCTGGAGACAAGTTGCTCCATTGAAGGACAGCAGAAGTCATTATCTGGCTGTTGAAATATCTTTATCCAGCATCACTTTCTGGACAAGACCTGACAGGAAGGACTGCAACCACTATAGAACAATCCCCCAAGGGATGCATTTATGATTTTTCACTAAGATGTTTTTTCTCCAGCTCTTCCTCTGCAAATAGAGCCCTGAAGAATTTGAGGATCCCGAGAGGAGAAGCTGTTTTTCACTGTAATTTTCAAAATTCAGGTGAGACCTCTTCTGCTACTTCTTCAGTGAGTGGTTTTGAGGTAAACATCATGGAAGGAAATCTTGCATTAGAAAAAGATAAACGCCTCAGCCACACACTTTGTAGCACAGGTTTTTGGGACAGGTAGAGACTGTGCTCTTGAATGTACTTTCTCTCCTTTCCTAGAATTTCTGTATTGGGAAGGTGCTTTGAATTTGTCTAATACCTCTTGTTGTTCTTTTTCAGAAATGGGAAGGGGATTGATTCAGTCCATAAATTATGGATCTTCTGCTTCTGCTTTTGATTCTGCTGGTGTCCCAGCCAATCCCTGGGAAGATTAGAATGAAGTGTCCGCTGAATTTCGAGCACCAAGATGAAAAAAAAACATGGAGCTATTACAGGCCAGGAGACCATCTCATTAGTATCATCAACACTGGGACAAAAATATTGCGTATAGCAACGTTGTCTTTCAACACGGCTCCTCGTTGTCACTTTGACTCGTAAGTCATTCAGTGTGATGGAGTTGCATTCCCTATATTTTCAATTCTAACGGTCTCATTCTTTTCTTCTTATTTCACTTTTGCATGTTTTGTCGGCATAATTTCTTGAGTCATTTTGATTTCCATTGCTTCTCTTTTGTCTTAATATATATATAAAAAAATCTCAAATCCAAAGATGGGGCAAAAAAAACCCTGAAAAAAGTCCATATTCTATAATTTTCCTGATCTAATCCTGATTATAACATTAATATCAACTTTGGTTTTAAGTTGCAGTTGACTCTGCCCAGCCCATCTCCTTTTATAATTGCTCATTCATATGCAATGCCTGATCCTCATAGGATCAGAGAATGACTTGATTTTAGATATGCTTTTCTGATTTGTTTATGAAACAGCCTCTTCCCATTATGATGCTTTTTCTTTAATTTTGAATCCTGGATACTCAGCAGTTGAAAACCTGTTCTGCTACAAATAATGATTTATTTGTGATTTATTAAACTTAGTTTAATCTCATCTCACCAACACTCATTAAAATAAAATGCTGATGCGTAATTATCATTTGCCTCTGGTTAATGATCGGAATTGGCTTAAGATTCAGAAGACTTGTGAGGAGAGAAAGGATTACATTGAAAAAGTATTTTGTTATTGCTATTGATGATGATAATATGAATATTTTTTATGTTAGCTTACCTTTTGAAAGCTTTAGAGCACTACGCTACATTTTTAATATTCAATTGGTCAGCAAGACTCCTGGGCTTCTGCACAATCTCACACTTGGCTACAACATCCATGACAACTATTTGAACATACGTATGACTTCAGAAGCCTTGCTGGACATGCTCTCTCCTGGAGAAGCCAATGTTCCCAACTACAGCTGTGGAAGGAAGGACAACATTTTGTCTCTTGTTGATGGAGCTGCCGATGACATTTCCATCCAGATGTCAACATTAGGAGACACCTACAAAGTCCCACAGGTTTGTATGTTAATTTTTCTATAGGTAAACTGAATGTGGTGGAGGAGTGGTATGTCATAGATCCAACTATATTTTCTCTTTGGAATTGAAGAACTGCTTTTCACTATAATCGTTTTAGGTGTCATGGTTAGGGATTGGGATCCACAGTGTTTAGGAGGCAAGGATCAAAGCAGTGGTGTCCTCTCAGGACATCATCTTCTTTTTCTGCTGAACACTTGAGAATACAAAGGATTATCTGTCCAAAAGGAAGGTGCAGCAGAGTTGGGAAATTATATTATATACATATTCTTAACAAAACACATCTATTATTTCAATGTCAATTATAGAAGAGATCAATATCTTGGACCCCATATTAGATCGATAACCAATTTGGATTCTTATATTAAAACAATATATTTCTTGTTTAATCAATATTAAAGATGTACATTCAATATGGCTCTTTACTTGAATAAAACATTTCGGTTGATATATGGACATGTGGATTTGATTTCCGTAAATTTTAGGGATGACACAGAAATATGATTTGTATTCTTTATTCTTATCTTTTTAACTTATTTTGTTTTATACTATTGTTATATACAGTCTTGTTAATGTTATGCTTTTTATTCTTAATTTTCATATTGGTTAATGACTAATCAACAATAAAGTATTTGAATATGTTTATGTGAAGCAAACTGGATTTCTTTAAAGATAATATTTTGAAATTGATCTGACCCCAAATATTACACAGTATTCTTCATTGCTTTTTCAGATCAATTTTGAATTATTTTCAGCTTCACTGCATGATAAGAGTCAATTGCCCTTTTATCACCGGCTTTTCCCCCAAAAAGGGATCCTCTACCCAGGAATTGTCCAAGTGCTCCTTCATTTCAGATGGACCTTGATTGGTCTCTTTGCTTCAGACACAGAAAATGGAGATAATTTCATGAGGACTTTTACTCCTATGCTTCTCAGGAATGGGATTTGTGTTGTTATATCACAACAATTCTCAACAACTCAACTTATAGCGCCTCACAGCGATGCCCTCTCTATGTGGAGACAAGTCAATGTCTATGTTCACTATATAGAATATGGTGCTATTTTGGAGAGAATTCTTCCTTTTCATTTTATACTTAGGTGTTTGCCAGGACCCATTGAAGGGAAAGTCTGGATCACAACACTCACTGCAATTTTTCCACTGGGACAACAAAGTGCTCTCAAATATGTGAATAGTATCTGGACTGTTTATTTTGAGAGAAAAGAGCAGCCAATAAAGGATGCCTTTATAGGCGGTTTCTATCTGGATCCACCCTCAGGATATCAGTCATATGTCTGTTCTTTTTCAAAACATGTCTTTTCTGTCAAAGGCCGCAAAAGATGCACTGAGAAATCTCTACTGGAGATCCAAAAGAAAAAGAACACGGTGCGGGCCTTGAATTTCCACTATTTTTACAGTGCTATTAATACTCTGGCCCATGCCTTGAATGCTGCATATTCCTCCAGATCCAGGAGGAGACAGAAGAAGGACAAAGCAAGGTTGGGAGCTCCAAGGATTCAGCCATGGCAGGTATGGGGTCCCTATAAGGATCCATCAAACTTAGTTCCTTTGGAAAAGGAATCCAAAGGAGAAGAAGGGGAAACCATAGGAACCTATTTGTGTTACAGAACTCAACAAGTTTGGCCAATCTAATTGCTTATGCAATACTGTTCCCAAGAACGGGAATTGTGACATAGTTTGATATTAAACACTGCTAATTTTTAAATGATGTGTTCATCTTTAAATAAATTCCTACATGTATAGGTTTGTGATTAGCATTATAGAATTTTACCTTCATAAATTTGAAGGAGACGCTGTCTCAACCTCTCCTCTCTGCAGGAATCCCAGTGCAATCTTTTCTGACTGATGGCTGCTCAGTGTTTGCATGGACAGTCAGTGAAAGGGAGATTGGAATCCTCTGGTTCTCAGGCTCAACACAAAAACTACTCTTCTTTTAAGATGTTTTTCCTCTTATTCAATCAGAATCTTCTTTACTGTAACTGACTTCATTTTTCCATGTCCTGCAGTCATATTCTTCATATAAGAAGAAGAAGAAGAAGAATTATAAGAAGGTTTCTTATAATAGACAAATTTTATCAGTTATACTGTATATTGTATATCAAAACATATATTTTCAATATGTGATTGACAAATTTTGCTGAACCTTTCTTTTTCATTTTTGAAGATAGTTGTTAAATCTGTTCTCCCAGCTAAACATATTTGCAGGTTAGATCTTTGTAAAAGAAAGATTCAAATGAGAACAGACAAAAAGGAATAAGTTACCAATTTTACTCTTTTAAAATACCTGGATGTTCCCATTCTAGTTCCATCCTTTTCTGGAGAAGAATGATATTTGCAATCTTTCTGAATACAAACTATACTTGGACCAAAATGGACATTTAATGGCTGATCTGAGAATCTTTAGCTGGGTGGTTCGCCCCAAAAAGAGTCTCATGAAAGAACATCTGGTGACTATTGAAAGACAGGGACTTATTATCAACCAAGATCATCTGTCATGGCTAAAGTTACACAACAGGGTAGGAGAAATATTGATGTCTTTTCTCTATTTTCCAAAGGGTTCTGACTCATTTCATTGGGCAAATACACCATGGCTCAGTGTTGAAATGGAGAAGCTGCATGAAAATGGTAAGAAAGGGATAATTCATAGTCCTCAAATGCTAAGGATTATGATTCACTTATTCTTTATCTTCAAATAGCAAACAAGAAGGTAAATTTATTGACCAGTGCCTGAATTCAGGTTTGCACTGAATGTGATGACACTGAATCAAGTGTCAGGGTTCCAAGTAACACACCCATAGAAATCAAAAATCTGAGGCTGTTGGATTCCTCAAAGAATAGATTTAGTGGACTTGTCATATTAGCATCAGCTGGTGAAAACCGACTCTAAATGTTCCCATGGTTTTCATCTAATTAAAAGTAAAAGTTCTTTCATTTCTCCAAACAATCAGTCACATGGTCCAACCAGGATAAGACTAGTTGCTAGATGACTCCAGTCACCCTCCCTCTGGGCACCTGGTGGGAATGTTCTTGGTTCCCAAGAGAAAGTATTTTATTTTGGCTACAGAACCCTAACTATCTCCACTTCCCCCTCCCTTTCCCACAGCTCCAATTGTGGCAGCACTTAAGCTTCGAAATGGCCACAGCCAGGTCAGCTTCAGGATTGACATCAAGACTGGATGGAGATCCTTTTGGTTCCCCTGGGAAATAAAATTTGGAATTAGATCCACCTTGTCCTTGTTGAGGCCAGTGTCCAATAAAAGGGTAGGGCAAGAAGTTTTTAAGAGACCCAGACCTGGCCAGAGTTATCCATTCTAACCTTTCACCTCACTGTGACAGTGAAATAGGCCTTCTGCTCCTATGAAGGAGGTCCAAGAATTTTTCTTGACATGGAATCAAAATGACCGAACTGCTGAGGGATAATGTCCTGACCGAAAAAAATGAAGCATTTGGAACATGATTTTGACTCAAAGAAAAGCCTTTCTAATACGTGAAATAATAAAAGACAATTCAAAAGGAAATGCTGCTTAGATTTGGGCTTTGGCTTGCAAAAGGGTACCTCATCTAAACACTTCCTGAATGCAATTGTTCATCTTGATTGTTAGCTATTTTAAGTCATTCTGGAAAGACTGGAGGTTCCAAATTTAACCAATAACAAATGTGGGTTTCTTGTTTCAAGCCACTTGTTGTTGTTACCTGATTGTAGTTCTTCAAGAGAAAGGATCCCTAGCTGAGCCACACACGCCTCATATGTGCTGCAACAAAGGATTCCTAATTTACACTTTTTGAGGGACACATTCTCATGACCTCACCTCTATCTCATATCACTACTGTTCTAGAAACTGAGCAGTCACTTTTGCTCTTATTTGTCAGCATGTCAGGATGTTTAGTGCTATCATATTTTCTTTAGAATTTTTTGTTTTTCTACTTAGTCTCTTCCTCAGTCCAAATGTGTGGAAAAATGTCATCCTGGATTTGTCAAGCAGAAGCGAGAAGGAGAACCATTTTGCTGTTACAACTGTGTTCCTTGTCCAGAGGGGACCATCTCCATTCAGGAAGGTGGGTGACACAAAAGAAAAGACAGGCCTTGAGGAAGAGGGTTCATCTGGAGCAGGCTTCCAAACTCATGGCCCATGGGCCGGATGCGTCATGTGCTGGACACGCCCATGCCGGATTTAGCAAAGTGGAAAAAGTTCTCAACACATCATGTGACACCGCCGTGACTATGTGACTTTGACACCTCTGATCTAGAGCAATTATCATTAAAGTGAAAGTTAAAAGACTGAATGAATCTCAACTGATCTTTGTTTATTTTCAAAGTGCATAATTTCTTATCAAAATGAAAATTAATAAAGATCTTTTTTTTTATTTTGATTTATATAGCGCCCTACTCCCGAAGGATCTTGATATGGATTGGCAAGTTATGGCATATTGGACAGGTTCTGCTACTGTCAGAGAAAATACTGCTTTTTAGTTTTTATCTGTCCTTCCACATTTATCTTTCTAGGAACATCTGAGTTCTTTCAAACTTAAGAGAATTGTCTTAGATTCATTTCCTGGAAGGATTATTGCAATACTCTCTGTATGGGCCTCCCATTGTAAACAACTGGAAGGTATCACTGGTCCATAATGAGGTGATATGGACAGTTATGTTTGCAGCTCATTACACCAAAAGTACCACTGGTCCAAGTAGTTATTTCAGATTACTTGCAGGCCTACCGTTCTCTTCCAGCCATCTACATTTCAGGCATCCTCTGATCCAGAATGGTTCTTAGTAAGTGTGCCTTCTAAGATGAACTGATTCATTCAGAAATTCAACAGTGTAAAAAGTTGAATTTAGGGAAGAAAACCAAAATGCACAGATACAGTATATGTGGTAACTTGTTCAATAATAGTAACTGTGAGAGGGATCTTGGAGTCCTAGTGGACAACCATTTAGATATGAGCCAGCAGTGTGCAGCAGCTGCCAAAAAGTCCAATGCAGTTCTAGGCTGCATAAACAGAGGGATAGAATCAAGATCACATGAAGTGTTTTTATTTATTTATTTATTTATTTATTTATTTATTTATTTATTTATTTATTTAATCTTCTACTTCCAACAAACATTAAATCTATAGCAGTCTACATCACAATGCAAGAAGGAAATAAACTTGTCCCTGTACATATAGGATAATGTACGGAAGTCTATTACATATACCAATTGACATGCTTATCCAATATCTCTATTTATAGCTCGATTTGACATCCAATTATACCATTGACTCCAAGATATATAGTAATCTGTGTCTCCACGTCCTTTCAGTAACATAGTAAGTCGATTTGATTCCGCACAATTCATTATTTTCTGAATTACTACTTGTTTGGGTGGGCTAACATCCATCTTCCAGTATTGGGCCCATGCTGTTGTTATATGCAGCAGCAGGTACCATGCCGTTCTATTAACATTTTCGGGTCTTATCCCTAATCAAAATACCTCAGGACGCAATTGTATATGTTGCCCCAACATTTTATTGAGCCACTTCAGAATATTCTTCCAAAATTTCATTGCCTCTCAGCAGGTCCACCATTGGTGGAAATATGTGCCTTCTTTAACGCCACATTTCCAACAGACTGAGGGTGTTCCAGGGAACATTTTTGCAAGTCTGGCCGGTGGTAAATGCCATTGATATGCCATTTTATATATATTTTCTTTATATCCTATTGACCGGGTTAATTTCATATTCTTAGTCTCAATTTCGCTCCACCTCTCAGGCTCTATTGAATAACCTAAATTCTCCTCCCAGGTATGAACCGAATTCTTCGCACCTTCCTCACCTACCTCCATAGCCATAAAGAATTTATAACATTTAGATAACACCTTTTCATCCACCCCCAATAATATTCTATCCAAAATCTGCACCTCTCGACTAATCCCAAATCTCTGTCTATCTCTCATATACTTACTGCTAATTTGCATGTATGTCCACCAATCTAGGTTCACTCCTTGTTCCTGAAGTAACAATTTAGTTTTTAACTTTTTTTTTTAATTTGATTTATATGCCGCCCTTCTCCGAAGACTCAGGGCGGCTTACAATGTGCTCAGCAATAGCCTTCATCCTTTTGTATATTTATACAAAGTCAGTTTATTGCCCCCACAACTGGGTCCTCAATTTACCTATCTTAGAAGGATGGAAGGCTGAGTCAACCTTGAGCCTTGGCGAGATTCGAACCCTGCAGTAATTGCAGACAGCTGGTCTTAATGACCAGCTTAATAACAGGGTGCCTTAAACCACTGTACTACCAAGGCTAGATACGAACTTCCCATTCGTATCTAATATTTCTTTGTTAATCAGTTTTTTTCTCTGGATTATACAGATTCGGATAGATCACAGCTTCCACAGGTGAAATCCAGAGTGGTACCTTATTATAATATGTTTTCCTAATTTCCATCCAACTCTCAATCAGGACTCCTTGCACGTGATGTTTCGTAAAATATGCTGGGGGTTTGCCTCTCTCCCACCATAGGTGGGCATGCCACCCCTGTTGGAGATCATGACCTTCGATTGCTAACAGACGTCTCCTTTGTAGTGTAATCCACTCACAGATCCAAACCAAAACCGCCAAATTATAGTAATACTTCCAATTTGGGACCCCCAACCCGCCTTATTCTTTCGGTTTCTGCATTGTTTTCAACTTAATTTGAGGCTTCTTGCCCTGCCAAATAAATCTATTTGTAGCCCTGTCCAGGATCCTAAAAAAGGTTTTATCTAGTCTAACTGGGGCCATTTGAAAGAGAAATACCATTCTGGGCACTCCGTGGGACTTAATTAAGGCTATCCGTCCCATTAATGACAATTGTATCTTTCCCCATTTCTCCAAATCTTGGTCTAGTTGCTCAGTTAATTTTAGATAGTTATCCGCCTTTATTGAGGAGCATCTATCAGACAGCCAAATCACTAAATATTTGACTTTACGAACTACTTGGAGGCCAAAAAGGGTTTTGTAATTCTAATTTTTGTATTTCCGTCATGTTTTTAACTATAATATTTGTTTTTTTCCTATTTATTTGTAATCCAGCCACCTCACCAAATTTCTGTATTATGTCAATAAGTCACCCTCCAGAGGTTAATGGCTCCTCCAGAACAAAGACCAGGTCGTCCGCAAATGCCTGGACCTTTTATTCATGTTCTCTGATCTTCAATCCTCTTATACTCACCTCTTGTCTTATTGACCTAAGTAAAGGTTCTAGCGTGAATATAGAGTGGGCAGCCTTGTCTTGTTCCCTTCACTATTGTCACCTCCTCCAACTCTTCTCCATTAATTAAAATCTTGGCCTTCTGTTGACTGTAAATTGCCTGGATTGCATATATGAAATGATCGCCAGCCTCCATACATTTCAACTGTGATATAAGATAATTCCAATTGACCCTATTGAAGGATTTCTGGGCATACAAAAAGAGGAATATTGCCTGCTTCTCAGGGAGAGCCTCGTAATATTCCAGAGCATCCCTTATGATCCATACATTATATTTCAACTGACTGGCTGGTAGAAAACCATTTTGATCTATATGGATGAATTCGCTAAGGTATCTCTTGAATCTAGCTGCCATTACAGCTGCAAAAATTTTATAGTTGGTGTTTAAAAGTGAGATGGGCCTATAGTTATGTATTTATTTTATTTTTTATTTTTATTTTATTTTAAATTTATATACCGCCCTTCTCCCTGAGGACTCAGGGCAGTGTACAGCTAGAATTAAAAAAACATGAAATACAAATATTAAAAACAATTAAAATATATATAAATTTGGCCCAAAATTAAAAATACAAACCAATTAAAACATTTAAAATTTCTTCTTAAGCCAGCCCGGCTTGCTGGAAAAAGTGGGTTTTAAGGGCACGGCGGAAGGCGCTAAGGTCTTGGATTCTCCTTATCTCTGGGGGCAACTGATTCCAGAGGGTAGGTGCCCCCACAGAGAAGGCCCTCCCCCTGGGGGTCACCAGCCTGCATTGATTGGCTGATGGCACCCTGAGGAGGCCCTCTCTGTGGGAGCGCACGGAACGATGGTAGCAGCAGATGGTCTCGAAGATAGCTAGGACTGATGCCATGGAGCGCTTTAAAGGTGATAACCAGCACCTTGAAGCACACCCGGAAGACCACTGGGAACCAGTGCAGCTCGCGCAGGAGCGGTGTTAAATGGGAGCGCCATGCTGCTCCCATCACTACCCGCGCTGCTGCGTTCTGGACCAGCTGGAGCCTCCGGGTGCTCTTCAAGGGGAGCCCCATGTAGAGAGCGTTGCAGTAGTCAAGGCGAGAGGTGACGAGGGCATGAGTGACTGTGCACAGGGAATCCCGATCAAGAAAGGGCCGCAACTGGCGAATCAGGCGAACCTGACAAAAGGTCCCCCTGGTTACAGCTGTCAGATGTTCCTCCAAGGACAGCTGCCTATCCAGGAGGACTCCCAGATTGCGAGCCCCTTCTGTGGGGGCCAAAGACTCTCCCCCAATAGTCAGTGTTGGAGTCAACTGACTATATCGGGATGCCGGGAGCCACAGCCACTCAGTCTTGGAAGGGTTGAGCTTGAGCCTGTTCCTCCCCATCCAGATCTGCACAACCTCCAGGCACTGGGACATCACTTCAAGGGCATCATTGGGGTGGCCTGGGGTGGAGATGTACAGCTGGGTGTCATCAGCATACTGGTGGTATCTCACCCCAAAGCCACGGATGATCTCACCCAGCGGCTTTACATAAATGTTGAACAGAAGGGGCGAGAGGACCGATCCCTGCGGCACTCCACAGATAAGAGGCCTCGAGGTCGACCTCTGCCCCCCTGCCAACACAAACTGCGACCGGTCGGAGAGAAAGGAGGAGAACCACCGCAACACGGTGCCTCCCACCCCCAACTCTTCCAGCCAGTGCAGCATGATACCATTGTCGATGGTATCAAAAGCTGCTGAGAGATCTAACAGGACCAGAACAGAGGAACAACCCCTGTCCCGAGCCCTCCAGAGATCATCAACCAACGCGACCAATGCCGTTTCCGTGCTGTGCCCAGACCTGAAACCCGACTGGAACGGATCTAGATAAGATGTTTCCTCCAGGAATTGTGGGAACTGTCGCGCGATCACACTCTCAACAACCTTCGCCATAAAGCGAAGGTTGGAGACAGGACGATAGTTGGCCAATATTGCCGGATCCAGGGATGGCTTCTTGAGGAGAGGCCTCACCACCGCCTCTTTCAAGGCAGCGGGAAAGTGGCCCTCACTCAGTGAAGCGTTGATAACACCCTGGAGGCAGCCTCGTGTAACCTCCCGGGAAGCCAGTACCAACCAGGAGGGACACGGGTCCAGTAAACATGTGGCCACACTAAGTCTCCCCAAAATCCTGTCCACATCATTGGGAGTCACAGCATCAAACTCCTCCCAGATAACATTCTCAAGACTATTCCTCGTCACTCTGCCCTGATCTACCCAGTCAGAGTCCAAATCCCGCCGGATCTGAGCGATTTTGTCATATAGGTATTGTCCAAAATCCTCTGCCCTGCCTTCCAAGGGATCTTCCCGCACTCCCGGATGGAGCAGGGAGCGGGTCACCCTAAACAGGGAGGCCGGACGATTCCCTGATGACGCAATAGAGGTGGAAAAGTAATTAAACTTTGCCATCTTTATCGCCACTAGGTAGGTCTTAATATGCGACCTTACCAGTGTTCAATCAGACTCAACGAGACTGGCCCTCCAACCGCTCTCCAGGTGTCTTTTCTGGCACTTCATTTCCCTCAGCTCCTCGGTGAACCAAGGAGCCGCATGGGATCGGCACTGGGGCAGAGGCCACAAAGGCACAACTCGGTCCAAGGCCCCACCAGCCGCCCAATCCCAGGCGGCTACCAGGTCCTCGGCCGAGTCATGTGCTAGAACCTCAGGAAATGGCCCAAGCTCCATCTGGAACCTCTCAGGATCCATCAGGTGCCTGGGGTGGATCCATCTAATTGGATCCGCCTCCCTGCGGCGGGGGGGCAGCGGTTCAAAAATCCAGGCGAAGGAGTGAGTGGTCTGTCCATGACAAGGGTTCCATATCTATATCCCCAATAACAAGACCATTCAACCACTGGCCAGAGACAAAAATCAGATCCAGAGTGTGACCTCCCCTGTGAGTAGGGCCATGAACTAACTGGGTCAGGTCCATGGCTGTCATGGAAGCCATGAACTCCCGAGCCACCTCAGACGTTTCACCAGTGGATGGCAAGTTGAAATCACCCATGACTAAAAGCCTGGGTGTATCTACTGCCACCGTGGCTATCATATCGAGTAGCTCAGGTAGGGCTGTTGCCATGCGGCAGGGAGCCAGGTACGTAAGCAACAAGCCCATCTGAACCCCATGACCCCACCTCACAAGGAGGGACTCACATCTGGCTATCTGAGGCACAGTGGTCTCCCTCGGACCCAGATCCTCGTTAATAATAACAGCCACCACCACCCCACCCCTCATAAAATACATATATTTTATGTATAGATCTGTAAAGGTTTTATAAATCTCTGCAGGCAGGCCATCAGTACCAGGGTTTTACCGGCCTTCTGCCTCTTGATCGCAATCTCTATCTCTCCTTCCGTAATCTCCTTATTCAATAGGTACTTGACTGAATCTGGAACTTTGGGAAGATCCAAATGTTCCAAGTATACCTTAATTTTCTCATCTTACAGGAACTGGGTGATGTCTAGTTTAATGAAAAGAAGGACTAGGGGAGACATGATAGCACTGTTCCAATATCTCAGGGGTTGCCACAAAGAAGAGGCAGTTAAGCTATTCTTCAAAGTACCTGAGGGTAGAACAAGAAGCAATGGGTGGAAACTAATCAAGGAGAGAAGCAACTTAGAATTAAGGAGAAATTTCCTGACATTAGAACAATTAATCAGTGGAACAACTTGTCTGCAGAAGAAATTTTTAAGAAGATGTTGGATAACCATTTGTCTGAGGTGGTGTAGGGTTTTCCGCAATTTTATGCACCTTAGCTCTGTATGGTTTAGAAAACGATGATCTTCCTATCTTCTTTTTGAGGAGATACTAAGAAATAAATTTTACAAAATGCTGCTGGTATCAACTGTTATTCCAAAAAAATGTTACTTGAACTCTAAAGGACAGAATGTTAAAGAAATATTGGTTTTTGGTTTTCTCAGATACAGAAAAATGCACCAAGTGTCCACATGATCAATATCCAAATGAGGAACGAGTCCAATGTATCCCCAAAGTTATAACCTTCCTGTCTTATGAAGAAGAACTGGGCATCATCCTTGTCTCTTTTGCCCTACTTTTCTTCCTAACTACAGTCCTTGTCTTAATTATATTCATTCGATACCGAGAAACATCTATTGTCAAAGCCAACAACCAGCACCTCTCTTATATCTTCCTGATCTGCCTTCTACTTTGCTTCTTGTCTTGTCTTCTCTTCATTGGTCAACCAAGGAAAACCACCTGTTTTCTCCGACAAACTGTTTTCAGCATCGTTTTTTCAGTTACTATTTCTTCTCTCTTGGCCAAAACAATCACAGTGGTGCTCGCTTTCCTTGCTACAAAACCAGGAAACCGAGTGAAGAGGTGGTTGGGGAAGAGTATGGCCAACTCCATCATCCTTTCTTGTTCTGCTGTCCAAATTGTCATCTGCTCCATCTGGCTAGGAGTTTTTCCCCCATTCCTCGACTCTGACCTCTACTCCCAGCCAGGAGTAATCATCCTGCAGTGCAATGAAGGCTCTGCTGTTGTGTTTTATATCACTCTCGGCTACCTGGGTTTTCTGGCTTTCATCTGCTTCACAGTGGCTTTTCTTGCCAGGAATCTGCCTGGTGGCTTCAATGAAGCCAAGCTGATCACCTTCAGCATGCTAGTCTTCTGCAGTGTCTGGGTGAGTTTTGTGCCCTCCTACCTGAGCACCAAAGGGAAATACATGGTGGCTGTGCAGGTCTTCTCCATTTTGTCCTCCAGTGTTGGGCTGCTCAGCTGCATCTTCATTCCCAAATGCTACATAATCATTCTGAGGCCAGACCTGAATACAAAGGAGCATCTTATGAAGAGAAGAAATGTAGAAACATGAAGAGAGGAAATCCAACTATCAAAGTTTTCCAACAGGACAAATCTAGGAAATGGTCCAAGCAGTTCTTCATGCAGGAGTGATCCAATGATTTTGCTTGAAAAAATTAAAGGGCAGTTATACAATAGTGTTGTATATACAAGAATGTACATTCTTGTCCAGCAAAATAAAAGATAGTTGCATAGCTCTTTTGAGTAGTTGAGAGTATATCTATCCTATGCCCGTAGGTTACATAAGCCCTGATATGCCCCACCAAGATATTTTAAACAGGATACTTGTGAAGTGGGAATGTTGTTGGTATTCCAAAAAAAAAAAAAAAAAAAAAAAAAAAAACCATGCAGGTGGGTCTTTAAAATACCATTATTTTAATTGTATCATAGTTTATCTACAATTGGGGTTCTTTGCAGTATCAGACCCAGGATTTTAGCATCAACAGCATAAGGAGAATAAAAAGACACCTTCAAGTTGTATTAGGAGGAGCATAGTCTGGATTAACTAAGTTATTACCCTATTTTCCCCCAAATAAGACATCCCTTGATAATAAGGCCATTCAGGCTTTTGAGCATATGGCAATAAGGCCAAGCACTTATTTCAAGGTTCAAAAAATATATAAGCCAGGGTCTTATTTTGGGGGAAACATGGTATGTAGATGTTAAAGAAGAAATGGGCTGTGCTGCAAACTTGCAACTTGCAAAGTTGCAAGTTGCACGAACCTCCCTGTACAATGGAGATTTACAGCCCAACCATGCCTGACCAGTCCCATATTCCAGAGCTCTAGTCACAGGACTGGCTATTGCTCATCCTGGAGCAGCTCCTCTCCTGGGTGCACTGCGGACCACCAAAATTTTCTCGTGGACCACCAGTGATCTGTGGACCACTGGTTGATGACCACTGCTCTAATTGACTATTCTATGGCTGTTGTAAGGAAGAGTGGGGAGGTTAGACAAAAACACCCAGTCAGAAGTTGGGACAGGTGGCACGCGGAGCCATATTGGTGGGCACGCGAGTGTTGCCCTAGCTTAGCTCCAGCTCACATGAGCGCACCGGGCAAATTATTTTCAGGCCTTCTGGTCCTACCAGAAGTCGGGAAACTGGCTGTTTTCGGGGCTCCCAGGCTCCTAGAAAGCCTCTGGACCCTGGGGAGGGGGAAAAACAGGCCTACCGGGCCCACCGTGTCATTCCGTGCCAAAAGCAGGGGGAAGTGTGGGGGGTGGTGTGTGCATGCGCGGAAGGGCGGGGTACATTGAATTATGGATGGGGGCACACGCACCCCCGATCCGCCATGCTCCCCCCGCTTTTGGCATGTGACGGCAAAAAGGTTAGCCATCATTGCTCTAGAGGTATCTGATCAGTCATTTTGTCACAAATATGGGCACTGGCCTGATGTAGAAGAACTTTTCTTATTTTCTTAAAATGGAAGCTTGCAAGGAGTTCCTATTCACAGAAAGAAGTCATCCTGAAATCATTTATTCTTGAATATCGCAAAAATATGTATGGTTGGCTGTATCATATTCTTGGCTGTATCATAGCTGTAACTACCTAACATGCTAGAAGTTCTCAGCCTTCCTCATTCTCTTCTTGGTCCCAGTTGAATATGCACCATCTCACAATCCACACCATGAGGTTAATGAAATATTTTTTGGGACAAGGTCTTTTAAATCCCCCCTTCTCCTCCTCCTCTTCCTCCTCTTCCTGCTCCTCTGTGGTCATCTTCTCTAGCCATCCAAGGAGAACTGCTGTCTTGTATAAGAAAATGGAAATGCTTTATCTGCAGATTATAGAAGAGTAGAAGAGAAGAGAAAAGAGCCTGAATGATGCCAGAATTTTTTCTTCTCCTCCTGGATCTGGAGGAATATGCAGCATTCAAGGCATGGGCCAGAGTATTAATTTTTTGCTTAGGCTGCTGCAAAGTGGCTCTTCCATCCTTTCAGGGAAGAAGCTACTCCTCACAGCTCCTCCTTTCCTGCCAGGACCAGGAGTGAAATGCTACCGGTTTGGGTGAAATGGTAGTGGCAGCGGATGGTTCGGAGAACTGGTAGTGGTGGCAGTGTGAGGCTCCGCCCACCCATTTTAACCATGTTTTAACCATGAAGTAACCTGTTTTTTACTCTCGGCGCATGTGCAGAAGGGTTTGTGTATGCGCAGAGGGTCCAAGCATGCCCATGCACTTCCAAACCAGTAGGGAAGGTAAGTAGATTTCACCCCTGGCCAGGACCCCCTGCAGCCTCTTGGCCAAACGGATAGGAAAGTTGATGGTGCAAAGATTGGAAGGAACCAAATCTGGGGAAGCTTTTGCTGAATGCACAACCCCCCTCAATGCCTTTTCATCAGGTTTGGGGGTCAAGAGAAGCAGAGGCAGGCAAGAGGCAGAGGCACATGCTCAGTTCCCTTCTGAAGGAAGGAAATTGCAAATTTTCAAATCCCTGTTTTATTTCTGCTATTTATATCCCCCTCCCCATTTCTGAAAACCGAGGACCTTGGAAACAGCCCTTCTCTGTCACAACACCAGCACTATAAAATAACATCCTCCCTGAGACTTATTGAGCTCCAGTCCTGACCTTCTTAAAAGACCATTTAAATTTTGACTGTATCCCCAGGCATTGCCTTAGAAGGGATCTGACCCCTTGTGTGGTACTATGGCTGCCTACAAGCTTTGTGGAATGTTTTTAATTAGATATCTGCTTTTCTTTTTTTCTTTTTAAGTGATTTTAAGAAAATATGCTGGGCATTGTCCTAATGCAGTTAGCGAGGCTTATAATTTTATTTTTTCTTTCTTTCTTTTTTTTTTATTGAAAAAGTTTTCAAATACAAATTTTCCCCCCTTTTTTCCCCCCACCTCCTCCCTAACCCCCCCTCACCACCCATCCCCCCCGTGACTTCTTCACATCAAAAATCTAATTCATAACTAGTTACATAATATTTTACCAATCCCTTGCTCCCTCCTCTAAACACTGACCCTTACTTACGAAAAATATTATTAATATTATTATTTCCCCCATTTACCATACATTTCAAAAAAGGAAAAAAAAAAGAGAGAGAGAAAAAACATTCTACTATAACATTGTATAATAACATCTAATTTAGCATAATATTATTATAACTCCCATTTTAACAATAATCTGCCCTTTTCCTCCTCCCAGCTTGTATCTATATATTATTACAACATTTCACAACAACCTTTCGCTTTAGAACTGTATGATAGATCCTACTTTAACATTTAATCTTTTGTCTATATTAATATAACATTTCAAAGCAGCCTTCGCTCTACATCCTAATTCAACATCTATTCAACTCTATCCATTTCCTCCACTCCTCCAAATATGTCACTTAAACATCCCTTTACTTAAGCTAATCAATCATTAAACTAACCTATTCCCACCCAGTTTCCTACCAAATTACCCTGCACTACAACTCTATATATCTTTAATCCACTGCCCACTCTGCTAATATATATATATATATATATATATATATATATATATATATATATATATATGTATACATTCCATTATATATATATATAAAAAGACAATAACTTCAGATTTATAATCCATATAATATCTTCTGTATTGTCTTTCCACTGGATTGTTAAATCCATCATCCATAATAGGGTAACCTAGCATCCTGGTGCAACAGTTTGTTCAAAATCTTCAATCACCATCTGCCCCCATCAGCAATGAATATCCTCGTATATATATAAAAGTAAAAACAACCACCCGAGTGACATTATAATTATATTCCATATAGTTGTAATTGTGGCTTTCATCAGGATTATTAATTCCCATCATCCTAGTGGGTAACAACCAGATCTTCTGCAAGCCCCAGCGTAACTCTTTTGCCTTGTGGCTCAGGATAGTTATAATATAGTTATCAATACCTGAAAGGAATCCGAAATAGATAATTCAAGTCTAGCAATGTAAGGCTCTTTTCGCATCCCAAAATTACGGCATTGCAGAGATCTGTCACTGTCCTCAGGATAATATTAACCAATGCTTCGCCTCCACTATATTTTCATATATTCATTCATTTTTTAAAATCACTGGCTTCACTGTTGCTTGGTTTAGAAATTACTATTTTTGTGAGACCTGTTTCTTTTATGCTTTTTTTTGTGTGGGTTTAATTTCCATCCTGATTTTCTTTCTACAAGTTGTATATCAATTGATCGGTTTTCATTCTGCTTTGTAAGTTGATCTTGTTGGTTTTGTTTTTGTATCTCATATTTCTTTGTCACCACTTGTATATCAGCTGATTGGTTTCCATACTTGTCTTTGGCTTGATAATTCATCACGTTAAAGTCAGATACCACTTCTCTCATATTTGTAGACAGTCCAGCTGGGGTATCCAAAGGATCCGGAGACAATTTATCTACCCCAACCTCTGTAATTTGATGTTTTCCCTTTGTTTCCAACTCCTTCTGCTTATCCTGTATTGTGCCTAAAGATGTTGAATTCATTTTCAAAATTTTTTGATAAAATTCTTCTGCTTTTTCAACAGTATTTAGTTGATATCTTTCTCCTTGATGTCTCAATATTATACCAACTGGGACATCCCACCTGAATAAAATATTTCTTTTTTTTAACTCAGTCACCAGAAAACCAAATTTCTTCCTTTCCGTTAACATCTTAGGCAGGAGCTCTTTAAAAATCCAAATCTTTCTTCCGTACAATTGCAAAGTAGAATTAAAGGAATTTTGCACAATGTTATTCCTAATTTCTTTATCTGTAAAATAGATCACCACATCTCTAGGCAATTGCCTTTGCTTTGCAAACCAGAAGTTTATTCTATAAACTCTATCAATCCTACAAAACACTTCATCAGGTTGAACCTTTAAAATGCCAGCCAGAATTTCAGAAGATATTTTCCTTAAATCATCTCTGTTATTTTCCTGCAAACCTCTCAGTCTAATCGCATATTCAGTAAAATTATGTTGCATCATTAAAACTTCTCTTTCAATCCTCTGTTGCACATTTTCTACATTACCAGTCTTTTGATCAGCCTCCATTTTAGGTTTTTCTTCTGGACTATTATCTTGAATATTTGTCAAACAAATCCTTTTCAATTTTTTGAATTCTATTGTCTAAATTATCCTCAATTTCTTCCATTTTAGACTCTAATGACTTGGTATTTGCATCCAACTGAATCACAAATTCTGATAAACCATTAGCCGTTTTTAAAATCTTTCTCTCAAGAAAGTCAAACTTAGATTTCACCAGTTCTTTAATTTCCTGCTTAAATTTTTCAAGATGCTGATTCACAATCTCATCCCTTCTCACAATCTCCTCTAAAAGAAATTCTATTATGTTAAAATCAGGTTTCTAAGACTGGAGAGTTAGAACTTGTTCATGTAATTTGTTAATGGGGGAATCCCCCCCCCACTAACTGTTTGTCTGACTTTATAAGTCTCAATGCCATATTTCCGCCCAGACAAGCTTTATTAGAAAAGAAAAAAAAAAAGCTTCTTTCCAACCAAGATCAATATCAGATCTCCAGGAGAAGAGAAAAAGAAGAGAAGAGTGAAGTTGTGTCTTCAATTGTAGCCAAAGATATTTATTCCGCTACTTTGTAATAATGGGAAACGGAAGGACTTTCCCTTTCAGCCTCTCTTCAAGCCGCGGCAGTCGCCATTTTAAAAATCTTTTTTCCTTTTCCATTTTCTTCTTAAATAGCTTAAATAACTTTTAAAAAATAAGTAAAATACTTGCGCTTCAGGGTCGCAGGTCCAGCTCACATCTTCTTTAATTAATTTATTAAATTTGCAGGCTTGCTTTTGCCACCTAGCTCTGCATGTAGCAGAGGTCTCCCAGAGCCCGGAGCATCGGCTGGGGATACGGGGAGTCTCTTCCGCTCCGTCCCAAAAGTAAAAAAAAAAAAACTTTTGGGATTATGCAGAGAGCTCTACCCACCCAGCCGGCTCTATCCATGAGGAAACGGAGTTTGTTCGAGCCGCCATTCGGTTGTAAAGGCGGCTCTTACAGGCGATGGGGTTGACGATCCCGAAGGAATGTTTGGTGGTGGCAGACAGCAAACCGGAAGTCATAATTTTATTTTTTCTTTATGTTGTTAAACTTAAATGAGACCCATTACACTTTATGGTTGACAAATTCAGATGTTAGAACAAGAATCAGTACAATCAATGCTTACACAAATATGGAAAAACAATAGAGAGAGCATCAAGGAAAAAAAATAGAAAGTTCAAACCCCTCTATAACATTCTCCAGGGGTGGGCTACTGGGGGTTCGCAGGAGTTCGCAAGAACCTCTAGCTAAGATTCTGTGCAGTTCGGAGAACCCCTAAATCCCAGTCCAGGCTGGCCCCGCCCACCCTGCCCTGCCCTTCCCAGGAGTCCCCACGTGGTCCACTTTGGATGCAGGACATGTGCGGAGGCTCAAGGAGGACGGAAGTTACTGGAAGTTCAAGAAGGCCGGAAATCAGCCTCCATTTTCGCCCTCCCAGATGCTTGACAAAAGCCTCCAGAGTCTGGGGAGGGCAAAAATGCCGCCCCCCCCCCCGGTGCAGGAGGCTGACTAGGTCACTCCCACCATGGCTATGCCGACCCAGCAACCATGCAGAGAACCCCTTGCTAAAATTTTTGAAGCCCACCCCTGACTTCCTCTCTATTAAGCAAAAGGGATAGTCCACAGGCTGTTATTTTTCTGCTCTTAATCAAATCTCGTCTCAAAATTGGTATTTCTAGAAAAGATGGGAAATAAAATTTGACCTCAGTCACAAGCAATTTTAAAATCAGCTCCAGTCAGGATTCTTATAACGAGATCTAATAGAAAAGAAACTCAAAAACAGGCCCAACTCTTAACATTAGACAGGGTTCAAGGTACTGGTTGTTTAATAGGCATTTACACTTGAGGTAAGTGCCACCAACCTAGAATGTCACCAAAATACAAAGTTCTGGATGATTTTCCCCAGTGGTCTCTGGAGACAAGTTGCTCCATTGAAGGACAGCAGAAGTCATTATCTGGCTGTTGAAATATCTTTATCCAGCATCACTTTCTGGACAAGACCTGACAGGAAGGACTGCAACCACTATAGAACAATCCCCCAAGGGATGGATTTATGATTTTTCACTAAGATGTTTTTTCTCCAGCTCTTCCTCTGCAAATAGAGCCCTGAAGAATTTGAGGATCCCGAGAGGAGAAGCTGTTTTTCACTGTAATTTTCAAAATTCAGGTGAGACCTCTTCTGCTACTTCTTCAGTGAGTGGTTTTGAGGTAAACATCATGGAAGGAAATCTTGCATTAGAAAAGGATAAATGCCTCAGCCACACACTTTGTAGCACAGGTTTTTGGGACAGGTAGAGACTCAGCTCTTGAATGTACTTTCTCTCCTTTCCTAGAATTTCTGTATTGGGAAGGTGCTTTGAATTTGTCTAATTCCTCTTGTTGTTCTTTTTCAGAAATGGGAAGGGGATTGATTCAGCTCCATAAATTATGGATCTTCTGCTTCTGCTTTTGATTCTGCTGGTGTCCCAGCCAATCCCTGGGAAGATTAGAATGAAGTGTCCGCTGAATTTCGAGCACCAAGATGGAAAAAAAACATGGAGCTATTACAGGCCAGGAGACCATCTCATTAGTATCATCAACACTGGGACAAAAATATTGCATATAGCAACGTTGTCTTTCAACACGGCTCCTTGTTGTCATTTTGACTCGTAAGTCATTCAGTGTGATGGAGTTGCATTCCCTATATTTTCAATTCTAACGGTCTCATTCTTTTCTTCTTATTTCACTTTTGCATGTTTTGTCGGCATAATTTCTTGAGTCATTTTGATTTCCATTGCTTCTCTTTTGTCTTATTATATATATAAAAAATCTCAAATCCAAAGATGGGGCAAAAAAACCCCTGAAAAAAGTCCATATTCTATAATTTTCCTGATCTAATCCTGATTATAACATTAATATCAACGTTGGTTTTAAGTTGCAGTTGACTCTGCCCAGCCCATCTCCTTTTATAATTGCTCATTCATATGCAATGCCTGATCCTCATAGGATCAGAGAATGACGTGATGTTAGATATGCTTTTCTGAGCTTTTATGAAACAGCCTCTTCCCATTATGATGCTTTTTCTTTAATTTTGAATCCTGGTTACTCAGGAGTTGAAAACTTATTCTGCTACAAATAATGATTTATTTGTTAAACTTAGTTTAATCTCATCTCACCAACACTCATTAAAATAAAATGCTGATGCGTAATTATCATTTGCCTCTGGTGATGGATCGGAATTGGCTTAAGATTCAGAAGACTTGTGAGGACAGAAAGGATTACATTGAAAAAGTATTTTGTTATTGCTATTGATGATGATAATATGAATATTTTTTATGTTAGTTTACCTTTTGAAAGCTTTAGAGCACTACGCTATATTTTTAATATTCAATTGGTCAGCAAGACTCCTGGGCTTCTGCACAATCTCACACTTGGCTACAACATCCATGACAACTATTTGAACATACTTATGACTTCAGAAGCCTTGCTGGACATGCTCTCTCCTGGAGAAGCCAATGTTCCCAACTACAGCTGTGGAAGGAAGGACAACATTTTGGCTCTTGTTGATGCAGCTGCCGATGACATTTCCATCCAGATGTCAACATTAGGAGACACCTACAAAGTCCCACAGGTTTGTATGTTAATTTTTTATAGGTAAACTGAATGTGGTGGAGGAGTGGTATGTGATAGATCCAACCATATTTTCTCTTTGGAATTGAAGAACTGCTTTTCACTCTAATCGTTTTAGGTGTCATGGTTAGGGATTGGGATCCACAGTGTTTAGGAGGCAAGGATCAAAGCAGTGGTGTCCTCTCAGGACATCATCTTCTTTTTCTGCTGAACACTTGAGAATACAAAGGATTATCTGTCCAAAAGGAAGGTGCAGCAGAGTTGGGAAATTATATTTTATACATATTCTTAACAAAACACATTTATTATTTCAATGTCAATTATAGAAGAGATCAATATCTTGGACCTCATATTAGACCAATAACCAATTTGGATTCTTATATTAAAACAATATATTTCTTGTTTAATCAATATTAAAGAAGTACATTCAATATGGCTCTTTATTTGAACAAAACATTTCAGTTGACATATGGACATGTGGATCTGATTTCCATAAATTGTAGGGATGACACAGAAATATGATTTGTATTCTTTATTCTTATTCTTTTTAACTTATTTTGTTTTATACTATTGTTATATACAGTCTTGTTAATGTTATGCTTTTTATTCTTTATTTTCGTATTGGTTAATGACTAATCAACAATAAAATATTTAAATATGTTTATGTAAACCAAACTGGATTTCTTTAAAGATAATATTTTGAAATTGATCTGACCCCAAATATTATACAGTATTCTTCATTGCTTTTTCAGATCAATTTTGAATTATTTTCAGCTTCACTGCATGATAAGAGTCAATTGCCCTTTTATCACCGGCTTTTCCCCCAAAAAGGGATCCTCTACCCAGGAATTGTCCAAGTGCTCCTTCATTTCAGATGGACCTTGATTGGTCTCTTTGCTTCAGACACAGAAAATGGAGATAATTTCATGAGGACTTTTACTCCTATGCTTCTCAGGAATGGGATTTGTGTTGTTATATCACAACAATTCTCAACAACTCAACTTATGGCGCCTCACAGCGATGCCCTCTCTATGTGGAGACAAGTCAATGTCTATGTTCACTATATAGAATATGGTGCTATTTTGGAGAGAATTCTTCCTTTTCATTTTATACTTAGGTGTTTGCCAGGACCCATTGAAGGGAAAGTCTGGATCACAACACTCACTGCAATTTTTCCACTGGGACAGCACAGTGCTCTCAAATATGTGAATAGTATCTGGACTGTTTATTTTGAGATAAAAAAGCAGCCAATAAAGGATGCCTTTATAGGCGGTTTCTATCTGGATCCACCTTTAGGACATCAGTCATATGTCTGTTCTTTTTCAAAACATGTCTTGTCTGTCAAAGGCCGCAAAAGATGCACTGAGAAATCTCTACTGGAGATCCAAAAGAAAAAGAACACGGTGCGGGCCTTGAATTTCCACTATTTTTACAGTGCCATTAATACTCTGGCCCATGCCTTGAATGCTGCATATTCCTCCAGATCCAGGAGGAGACAGAAGAAGGGCAAAGCAAGGTTGGGAGCTCCAAGGATTCAGCCATGGCAGGTATGGGGTCCCGATAAGGATCCATCAAACTTAGTTCCTTTGGAAAAGGAATCTAAAGGAGAAGAAGGGGAAACCATAGGAACCTATTTGTATTACAGAACTCAACAAGTTTGGCCAATCTAATTGCTTATGCAATACTGTTTGAAGTGGTTCGGGAGTAACGAGAGGCACAAGCAAGCAAGTGACAATAGCTCTTTAATATACAGTGAGACTTCAGCGAAAACTCAGAGGCTGCAGCCCTCCTTATATACAATCCTGGAGGGACTGTCAGCCAATCAGAAACATAGGCAGGTTTGAAACTCCCACTTAAAAGTATCAATACATAACACCCCTCCCTTCCCAGAAAGCACTAACATTCAAAAATTTACATATGTACACACAAAATCTCGCAGGTGCCCAGGACGAGTTCTCGTTCTACTTGACCTGCACAGTTCAGTGTCTGGCGGGGCGTCGAGCTGGTCGGAGGGACTTACTGTCTCTCCCGGCTCCGCCAATGGAACCTCCTGGATTTTGTCCGGGGCGTGGTTATCCCCGGTTGGGAGTGGTGACTCGCTGGGGCAGCGCTGGAACCAGGGCTTGTCAGCTAAGTATTCTTGCAAACCCGGGCTTGAGTTAGCTGTTTTGAAAAAGTTGTTGTAGTTAGGTTCAGAGATGTCTAAATTGATGTTTGCTTCGCCGACTACCCTTTTTCTAAGTTGGTCTATGTGGCGCTTCCAGAGTCTGTCTACTCCTACATCCACCATGTACGATTTTGGACCTGTTATGCCCACTATGGTTCCTGCAACCCATAGAGGTCCGCTGGCATAATTGCGAGCGAACACCGGGGACCCAACCTGAAACTGTCTTAGGCCAGAGGTTTCTCCCTTGAAATTCTCGTGCGAGTAGTTAGGGTGAAGCCTGTCTAACACGCACCGAAGCTTCCTGCCCATGAGGAGCTCTGCTGTGCATGGTGTGGCATGTTGGACCGTTAGGAATTGGTCTATCCTGGCCTGCCAGTCCCCGTTGTCTAGTCTGGACAGTGCCTCTTTGGCCGTTCTAACAAAAAGTTCAGCCAATCCGTTAGAAGCCGGGTGGAACGGGGCCGATAGGGCATGGCGGATGCCCAGTCCGGCCAAGTAGCCCTCAAAAAGGGTTGCCATGAATTGAGGGCCGTTATCAGATACCAGGGTATCCGGCAGGCCGTGGGTGGCAAACAGCTTCCTTAGGACCTTGATTACTGCCTCGGCTGTTGTTGAAGGCATTAAGATTATTTCGAGCCACTTTGAGTAGGCATTGACTACTATTAAAAACGTTTGCCCGTGAAAGGGACCAGCAAAATCAATGTGGATCCTCCCACATGGCCCTTTTGGTTTCTCCCACTCACGGATGGGCGCTACTGGGGGATCGGGACGAGACTCTTGGCAGGGTCTGCACTTCCCCACCCACTCGGAGATAACTTGGTCCATGTTGGGCCACCAAACATAGCTGCGGGCTAAGCTTTTCATTCTAACAATGCCCGGATGCCCTTCGTGCAGCATTTCTAAGACCCGTGTTCTTAGTTTCGTTGGTACTACCACCCTGTCGCCCCACAACAGACAACCCCCTTGCATAAACAGTTCATTTTTTTTGTCCACATAACCTTGGTATTCCCCCCCGTCCACTTTGACCGGCCCCCCCTTCAGAACCCAACCCATCACAGTGCGAATAATTGGGTCTCTAGCTGAGGCTTTTGCCACCTCGCAAGAGGAGATAGGTCCCAAAGTTAAAGTGTCCAGCAGAAGGACGGAGGCTTCTGGCGTTGGGTTGGTCAGTAGGTTCTGGTAGGGGGAGCGGCTGAGGGCATCCGCGTGGCCCAAGGTCCGTCCGGGTCGATGGACAAGCTGTTACGAATAGGCCGATAGAAAAATGGCCCATCTGGTCAAACGCGGGGAAAGAGCAGCGGGGGTGGGCCTATTGCCTGCCAAAAGTCCTAGCAAGGGCCGGTGGTCAGTCACAAGTTCGAATTGTTGGCCATAGAGGTATTCGTGGAACTTTTTAACCCCCGCAATTGCAGCCAGAGCCTCTCTGTCCAATTGACTATAGTTCCGCTCTGCGCTTGACAGGATGCGAGAGTAGAACGCAATGGGCGCCTCTAGGCTATTCAGCAGTCTATGGCCTAGGATGGCACCAACTCCTACGGGGGAGGCGTCGCAAACCAATACAAGCGGTAGCGCTGCGTTGTATTGGATTAGGAAACTGTCTTCAGATAGAAGTCTTTTTACTGCCTCAAAAGCGGCAGCTTGTGGTTTCCCCCATACCCATGGTACATTCTTCCCTAAAAGTTTGTGCAGGGGATCTGCAATGGTGGCCTTGTCCTTCAGGAACATTGAGTAAAAATTGAGGAGTCCAAGGAAGGCTTGGAGCTCCGCTTTAGTCTTGGGGGTAGGTGCGCTCTTAATAGCTCTCACCTTACTTTCGGTAGGGTGGATGCCTGTGCCGTCCACCCTGTACCCCAGAAACTCCACAGAGGGAACAGCGATCATGCACTTGTTCTTTTTAAGTCTAAGTCCCGCTTCTCTAAAATGGGAAAGGACGTTCCTTACTCGGTCCCCTAGCTGACGTTTGTCCTGAGCGCTGACCAGAACGTCATCAAAATAAGGCACCACCCCCGGGAGCCCTTGCAGAAGGCGCTCCATGGTGCTTTGAAATAGGCCGGGTGCGACACTCACCCCAAACTGGAGCCTGGTGCATTTGAATGCAACCCTATGAGTTACAATTGTTTGTGCCTCTGCTGCGGCGTCGTCGACTGGTAATTGTTGATAGGCCTGAGCTAGGTCCAATTTGGCGAAAAATTTTCCGGGCCCCAGGGAGTGTAGTAGATGATGCACGATCGGCACTGGATAGGCGCTCGGCTGCAAAGCCTTATTGATCGTGCACTTGTAGTCGGCGCAAATCCTAATTGAGCCATCAGATTTTACTGGGGTCACTATGGGGGTCTCCCATTTCGCATGATCGACGGGGACTAACACCCCCTGTTTAATTAATTTGTCCAGTTCTGCATCGATCTTCGGTTTCAATGCGAAAGGCACCCGTCTGGCTTTAAGTCTTATTTGGGCTACGTTGGGGTCTAAGTTTAGTGAAATAGGGGTCCCCACATACTTGCCCAACATGTCCGCAAAGACGTCCTGGAACTCGGTCAGGAGACTGTCCTTTAGTGATGACTTAGACATCTGGTGGACGCCGGTGAAGCCCATGCCGAGGGCTCGGAACCACCCCATGCCCAGAAGGCTAGGGAGCTGCTTCGTGACGATGGTCAGCGGCAGGTCTCTTTCGTAGTCTCCGTAGGTGACTCGGAACGTGCCCACGCCTTCGAGGGGGACTCGGTTCCCCTGGTAGTCTAGGATGCGCAGTCTCTGCTTGGAGAACTGGTCCTTCCGGAACGATGGCAGGAGGGTCTTTAGGGTCGCCCATGACATTATGGAGAGAGCTGATCCGGTGTCGATCTCCATCGAGCATGGCTTGCCATTGATTTCGACCATCGTGCTGACTTTGTCCTCGATCGCCGTGCTGGCCTGGTCTATGTGTATGCTGCGGCCATCTCGTGTTTCAAATTCACGCCGTTTTTTCGCGCCGCCTTCTCTCGTTGGCTGCTTCTGGCACGTTGATTCCAGTTGGCTGCGGCGCTCACGTGGTTGGTGTTTTCTGGGCAGAATGGCTCTACAGACTCGCGCCAAGTGCCCTTTTTTCTCGCAACGCCTGCAAATAGCCTCTCTGTATTTGCAGGACAGTCTATCATGGTGCCCGCCACAGCTGGGACAGCTTCGCTGGGGGCTGCCAGTGTCTTTTCTCTGGTGCTCCGTTCGGAAGACGTCCTCATCCGACTCGGACTCCGAGCTGGATCCGGCGTCTTCTCTGTGCACTGGGACAGACTTGGGGCTGTCTTTGCTGGTCAGCGGATGATGCAGCGTTTCTGTGGCTTTTGTGGAGGCTTCATGAGCCCTGGCCTCGTCTAGGGCTCCAGCAAGCGTCAAATCAGGCTTGGCGAGCAGGCGCCATTGCAGCCTAATGTCCCGAACACCACAGATAAGTTGCTCAAGCAACGCATCGTCCAAGTCTCTATAGTCGCAATGGGTTGCGGCTTTTCTCAGGCTGGCCATATATGTGCTAACCGGTTCTCCCTCTCGTTGAACACGCTGTCTGAGTTGGTATCGTTGCACGAACTTGGAGGGGACGGGAGCGTAGTGAGCCCAGAGAGTTGCCATCAGGGTGTCCCAGGAGACGGTTTGAACCGGCGTTGGCTCACACAGTGACTCGGCCATCTCGAACACGTCCGGTCCGCAGTGGCTTAGGAAGAGGGCTCTCTTTCGATTAGCGGAGAGACCCTGCATGTCGCTGGCTTCAAGCGAGCATTCGAACCTTGTTAGGTACGAGACCCATTTTTCGCGGGTTGGATCAAAAGGCTTGGGCGGAACGTAGGCAGACATGTTCGGTATGCCTCCTGTGGTTCGCCTCGTCGCCTAGCTGAAGCTCGTGGTCTCACTGATTGGCTTCTTGTAGCCTCAATCCCACCTTCGTCGCCAATGAAGTGGTTCGGGAGTAACGAGAGGCACAAGCAAGCAAGTGACAACAGCTCTTTAATATACAGTGAGACTTCAGCGAAAACTCAGAGGCTGCAGCCCTCCTTATATACAATCCTGGAGGGACTGTCAGCCAATCAGAAACGTAGGCAGGTTTGAAACTCACGCTTAAAAGTATCAATACATAACAAGGTCCCTCACTTGTGTGGTGCCTCAATGGTCGGTTCTCTCACCCCTCCTGTTCAACATCTATATGAAACCACGAGGGGAGATCATCCGTGGTTTCAGGGTGAGGTATCATCAGTATGCCAATGATACTCAGCTTTATATTTCCACCCCGAACCAACCCAGTGATGCCTTCGAGTGATGGCCCGAGAACGGGAATTATGACATAGTTTGATATTAAACACTGCTAATTTTTAAATGATGTGTTCATCTTTAAATAAATTCCTACATGTATAGTTTTGTGATTAGCATCATAGAATTTTACCTTCATAAATTTGAAGGAGCCGCTGTCTCAACCTCTCCTCTCTGCAGGAATCCCAGTGCAATCTTTTCTGACTGATGGCTGCTCAGTATTTGCATGAAGACAGTCAGTGAAAGGGAGATTGGAATCCTCTGGTTCTCAGGCTCAACACAAAAACTACTCTTCTTTTAAGATGTTTTTCCTCTTATTCAATCAGAATCTTCTTTACTGTAACTGACTTCATTTTTCCATGTCCTACAGTCATATTCTTCTTATAATAATAATAAGAATTATAAGAAGGTTTCTTATAATTGACAAATTTTATCAGTTATATTGTTTTCAAAACATATATTTTCAATATGTGATTGACAAATTTTGCTGAACCTTTCTTTTTCATTTTTGAAGATAGTTGTTAAATCTGTTCTCCCAGCTAAACATATTTGCAGGTTAGATCTTTGTAAAAGAAAGATTCAAATGAGAACAGACAAAAAGGGATAAATTACCAATTCTACTCTTTTAAAATACCTGGATGTTCCCATTCTAGTTCCATCCTTTTCTGGAGAAGAATGAGTTTTGCAATCTTTCTGAATACAAACTGTACTTGGATCAAAATGGACATTTAATGGCTGATCTGAGAATCTTTAGCTGGCTGGTTCTCCCCAAAAAGAATCTTGTGAAAGACCAAGTGGTGACTATTGAAAGACAGGGACTTATTATTAACCAAGATCATCTGTCATGGCTAAAGTTACACAACAGGGTAGGAGAAATATTGATGTCTTTTCTCTATTTTCCAAAGGGTTCTGACTCATTTCATTGGGCAAATACACCATGGCTCAGTGTTGAAATGGAGAAGCTGCATGAAAATGGTAAGAAAGGGATAATTCATAGTCCTCAAATGCTAAGGATTATGATTCACTTATTCTTTATCTTCAAATAGCAAACAAGAAGGTAAATTTATTGAACAGTGCCTGAATTCAGGTTTGCACTGAATGTGATGACACTGAATCAAGTGTCAGGGTTCCAAGTAACACACCCATAGAAATCAAAACTCTGAGGCTGTTGGATTCCTCAAAGAATAGATTTAGTGGACTTCTCATATTAGCATCAGCTGGTGAAAACCGCTCTAAATGTTCCCATGGTTTTCATCTAATTAAAAGTAAAAGTTCTTTCATTTCTCCAAACAATCAGTCACATGGTCCAACCAGGATAAAACTAGTTGCTAGATGACTCCAGTCACCCTCCCTCTGGGCACCCTCTGGTGGGAATGTCCTTGTTTCCCAAGAGAAAGTATTTTATTTTGGCTACAGCACCCCAGCTAGCTCTACTTCCCCGTCCCTTTCCCACAGCTCCAATTGTGGCCGCACTGAAGCTTCAAAATGGCCACAGCTAGGTCAGCTTCAGGATTGACATCAAGACTGGATGGAGATCCTTTTGGTTCCCGTGGGAAATAAAATTTGGAATTAGATCCACCTTGTCCTTGTTGAGGCCAGTGTCCAATAAAAGGGCAGGGCAAGAAGTTTTTAAGAGACCCAGACCTGGCCAGAGTTATCCATTCTAACCTTTCACCCCACTGGGACAGTGAAATAGGCCTTCTGCTCCTATGAAGAAGGTCCAATAATTTTTCTTGACATGGAATCAAAATGACTGGACTGCTGAGGGATAATGTCCTGACCCAGAAAACTGAAGCATTTGAAACATGATTTTGATTCAAAGAAAAGCCTTTCTAATATCTGAAATAATAAAAGACAATTCAAAAGGAAATGCTGCTTAGATTTGGGCTTTGGTTTGCAAGAGCGTACCTCATCTAAAAACTTCTTGAATGCAATTGTTCATCTTGATTGTTAGCTATCTTAAGTCATTCTGGGAAAGAATGGAGGTTCCAAATTTAACTAATAACAAATGTGGGTTTGTTCTTTCAAGCCAGTTGTTTGTTTGTTTGTTTTCTGATTTTTTTTTATTTAAAACAAAAACCAAACATAAAAACCACCATCAGTCAAATACAATCACAGACTGTGTCGATCGGTTAAGATTCTTTTGTGCACAGTCCCATATCCAACATTACCAGTTATTTAATTTCTTTTATTTAACAGTTTTATATATCCCTCTATATTATTATAATCATTTAGCCATTATTTAACAAAGGCTTAACTCCCATAAGAAAACACTTCATATATTTTATCAATACATTAATTTCATATTTCATATTTCATCTCCATGTTTTATTATCTAGCCATTGGTAGAACAAATCCCAAATCAAATTTTATTGTTTATCTTCCTGTTCTCTAATTTCAAATGTCACTCATTTCAGCACAGTCCATAATTTTCTTAATAACTTCATCTTCAGTAGGTATCTTCTCACCTTTCCAATTTTTAGCAAAAACAATTCTAGCCACTGTTAGAACATTCACAATTAAATATCTCAGTTCTTTGTTATACATTTCTGGTAAAATCCCTAATAAAAATATATCTGGTTTAAAGTCAATGTGTTTCTTCAATGTGTCATTTTTTCCAACCATGTGTGGATTTTAGTCCAATATCTTTTGGCTTCTGCACATGTCCACCACATATGATAATATGATCCTGGAGTCTGATGACATTTCCAACATTTCTCCGATTTGTTCTTGAACATTCTGGCTATTCTCATCAGGGGTAAATGCCACCTGTAATACATCTTATACAAATACAACATCTTATATGCTGTAGACATTGTCATTTTATAATTTTGCAACCACAATTTTTGCCATTTCTCTAAATCAATCCCATGGCCAAATTTTTCCCCCATGCTATCATTGTTTCTTTAACTTGTTCCTCTTCCAATTTTACCTCTAATAAATAACCATACAATTTTTTAATTACATAATCATCAGACTCCATTAAAATCTTATCTAAATTAGTCAAAACATTATAAAAACCTTCTTATTTAAAATCTTCTTCATATCTAGAACGTATTTGCAAGTAAGAAAACCAATCCATCTTAAAATCTTGTTCTTTCAGTTCTTGCTTTGATTTAAATTCACCCTTTTCATCCATTAATCCACTATATCTAACAATTTGTTCTCTTCTAAATATTACTGAATATGAAAATGCTTCAATCGTTGATACTCAGACTGGAATTTTCAAATAATGTTGTTTTTTAATCTTCTCCCAATTTAATAACAAAGCCTCACAAATATGATGTCTTCTAAAATATCCCTGTATTTTTGTTCCCTTATAACATAAAAAAGCATGCCACCCCATCAGCAAATCAAGACCTTCTAAATTCAATAATCTAGTATTTCTTAAAGTTATCCATTCTTTAATCCACATCAAACTTGTCGCTTGATAATAAAGTTCCCAATTAGGTAGGCCAAAACCCCTTCTCATTCTAGCATCTTGTAACAACTTTAGTTTTATCCTCACCTTCTTTCCCTGCCAAATATATTTTAACACCATTTTATTCAATTCTTCAAAGAAGTCTTTCCCCAATCTAACTGGAATTGTCCGGAACAAATATAAAATTCTAGGCAAAATATTCATCTTAATAGTTGATATCCTTCCAATCAAAGAAAGCTGTAAATTTTCCCATTTCGCCAAATCTGTCCCTATCTGTTGTTTAAGTTTATTATAATTATTTTCTTTAACCATCAAATATATCCCCAAATATTTAACTTTATTTGTGACCTGCATTTTTGATATATCTGCCAATTCTTCTTTTTGCATTACCAACATATTTTTGGTCAAAATCTTCATTTTATCTTTATTGATTTTCAAGCCAGCTACTTCTCCAAATTCTCCAATTTTATCTATCAGTGTAATTATTGATGTTAATGGGTCTTCAAGAATAAAGACCAGATCATCAGATCATTATTTTAAGAGCATGTCAGCATGTCAGGATGGTTAGTGCTATCATATTTTCTTTGGAATTCTTTGTTTTTCTATTTAGTCTCTGCCTCAGTCCAAATGTGTGGAAAAATGTCATCCTGGATTTGTCAAGCAGAAGCGAGAAGGAGAGCCATTTTGCTGTTACGACTGTGTTCCTTGTCCGGAGGGGACCATCTCCTTTCAGGAAGGTGGGTAACACACACACAAAAAAGACAGGCCTTGAGGAAGTGGATTCATCTAGAGCAGGGCTGTCAAATTCATGGCCCATGGGCCAGATGCGTCATGTGCTGGCCACGCCCATGCTTTGTTTATTTTCTTTTTTTTTTAAAGAAATTTTTATTGATTTTCCAAAACAAAAAAAGAAAATATACAATCAATCTCTGCTATCGGAGGTACAGTGTATTTACAGTAAAGTGAAACAAATATTGGTAAACATAAGGCTTCAGTCTTAACTATACATGAACTATACAATATGACTATACTACATGTGCCAGGTCAAATTTCAAAAGTCATGTTTTCGTCTTATTTTTAAGCCAATGGTACCAAATACCCCATACATCATAGTATCTTGAGTTTTCCTCATTTTTTAGCTCGCTTGTCAGTTTCGCCATTTCTGCGCACTCTAAGATCTTATTTATTAGAGTATCTTCTGAGGGTAAAAGTTTGTTTTTCCACCATTTTGCGAAGGCTAATCTAGCCGCAGTTATAATCTGAATTATCAATTGGGTTTTGTTGTTGTTTAAGCCTTCTTCAGTTATGCCTAGGAGGAAAAGTTGCGGGAGTAGGGCTACCTCCTGTCCTGTTATTTCACAGAGCCAGTGTTGAATTTTGGACCAATACTTTCTAGACTCAGGGGAAGTCCACCATAGATGATAGAAGGTGCCGACTGATTTTCCACATTTCCAACATGTGGGAGAGAGATTTGGGAACATCTTAGCTAGCTTCGCTGGGGCTAGATACCACCTATGAAGCAATTTGTAATGGTTTTCCCTAAACGTTGTCGATTTAGTTATTTTATAATTTCTATTCCAAACTATCTCCCAATCGTTGAAATTTAATCTATATCCTAAGTTTTTTTTCCCAGATGTTTAATTGTCTTTTTGCTATAGACTCTGCCTTATCTTCATCTAGTAAAAAGTGATAAATTTTTGTTAACATTTTTTTTTCTGGTCCCCAAATTATTTTGTCAAAATTTCCATGTTTCGCTGCTATTCCAAATTTGTCTCTGTCTTTTTGAAATCTTGAATTGATCCGAATATAATTCCACCAGTCCAAGCTAAAGCCCTGTTCCCTCAATAGCTCCAGGGATTTTAGTTTCCCTTCTTCATCGAGGATGTCTTTATATGTACCCCATTTTTGATCATCTCTCCTGATTGGAGCCGCCAGAGAGCCAAATGGGTACCTTAGTATAGATCTTCTGTCTAATTTCGGTCCATGTACAGATGAGGGTCTCCCTGATTTTATGCTTATGAAAATAGGATTTTTTCTTATTCTTTATATCCCAGAGATGAGAGTGCTTTGTTTATTTTCAAACTGCATAATTTGTCATCAAAATGAAAATTAATAAAAATCTTGATATGGATTGGCAAGTTATGGAATATTGGACAGGTTCTGCTACTACCAGAGAAAATACTGCTTTTTAGTTTTTATCTATCCTTCCACATTTATCTTTCTAGGAACATCTGAGTTCTTTCAAACTTAAGAGAATTTGTCTTAGATACATTTCCTGGAAGAATTATTGCAAACACTCTACATGGGCCTCCCATTGTAAACAACTGGAAGGTATCACTGGTCCACAATGAGGTGGTACGGACAGTTATGGGTGCAGCTCATTACACCAAAAGTACCACTGGTCCAAGTAGTTATTCCAGATTACTTGCAGGCCTACCGTTCTCTTCCAGCCATCTACATTTCAGGCATCCTCTGATCCAGTATGGTTCTTAGTAAGTGTGCCTTCTAAGATGAACAGATTCATTCAGAAATTCAACAGTGTAAAAAGTAAAGTTCTACATTTAGGGAAGAAAAACAAAATGCACAGATACTGTATATGTGGTAGCTTGCTCAATAGTAGTAACTGTGAGAGGGATCTTTGAGTCCTAGTGGACAACCATTTAGATAT
The DNA here is from genome assembly GCA_022577455.1 of Arizona elegans. NCBI lineage: Eukaryota > Metazoa > Chordata > Lepidosauria > Squamata > Colubridae > Arizona > Arizona elegans. The sequence continues at coordinate 16,304,021 of JAKOOJ010000012.1, forward strand.
GAGCCAGCAGTGTGCAGCAGCTGCCAAAAAAGCCAACACAGTTCTGGGCTGCATAAACAGAGGGATAGAATCAAGATCATGTGAAGTGTTAATATCATTTTATAATGCCTTGGTAAGGCCATACTTGGAATATTGCATTCAGTTTTGGTCGCCACGATGTAAAAAAGATGTTGAGACTCTAGAAAGAGTGCAGAGAAGAGCAACAAAGGTGATTAGGGGACTGGAGGTTAAAACATATGAAGAACTGTTGCAGGAACTGGGTATGTCAAGTTTAATGAAAAGAAGAACTAGGGAAGACATGATAGCAGTGTTCCAATATCTCAGGGGTTGCCACAAAGAAAAGGGAGTCAAACTATTCTCCCAAATAGGGTAGAACAAGAAGCAATGGGTGGAAACTAATTAAGGAGAGAAGCAACTTAGAATTAAGGAGAAATTTCCTGACAGTTAGAACAATTAATAAGTGGAACAACTTGCCTGCAGAAGTTGTGAATGCTCCAACAATGGAAATTTTTAAGAAGATGTTGGATAACCATTTGTCTGAAGTGGTGTAGGGTTTCCCGCCTGAGCAGGGGGTTGGACTAGAAGACCTCCAAGGTCCCTTCCAACTCTGTTATGTTATGTTATGTTATGTTATGTTATGTTATGTTATGTTATGTTATGTTATGTTATGTTATGTTATTCTATGCTGATCTGTTCTGTTCTGTTCTGTTCTGTTCTGTTCTGTTCTGTTCTGTTCTGTTCTGTTCTGTTCTATTATTATTTACCAGGAAAGTTCGGCAGAATACAAAGGAAACTAGATTGGTCCTAGGCTTTTCCCCAATTTCAGAGACCTTAACTCTGTATAGTTTAGAAAATGATGATCTTCCTATCTTCTTTTTGAGGAGATACTAAGAAATAAATTTTACAAAATGTTGCTGGTATCAACTGCTATCCCAAAAAATGTTTCTTGAAATGTAAAGGACAGAATGTTAATGAAATATTGGTTTTTGGTTTTCTCAGATACAGAAAAATGCATCAAGTGTCCACATGATCAATATCCAAATGAGGAACGAGTCCAATGTATCCCCAAAGTTATAACCTTCCTGTCCTATGAAGAAGATCTGGGCATCATCCTTGTCTCTTTTGCCCTACTTTTCTTCCTAACTACAGTCCTTGTCTTAATTATATTCATTCGATACCGAGAAACATCTATTGTCAAAGCCAACAACCGGGACCTCTCTTATATCTTCCTGATCTCCCTTCTACTTTGCTTCTTGTCTTCTCTTCTCTTCATTGGTCAACCAAGGAAAGCCACCTGTTTTCTCCGACAAACTGTTTTCAGCATCATTTTTTCAGTTACTATTTCTTCTCTCTTGGCCAAAACAATCACAGTGGTGCTCGCTTTCCTTGCTACAAAACCAGGAAATCAAGTGAAGAAGTGGTTGGGGAAGAGTTTGGCCAACTCCATCATCCTTTCTTGTTCTTCTGTCCAAATTATCATCTGCTCCATCTGGCTAGGAGCTTTTCCCCCATTCCTTGATTCTGACGTCTACTCCCAGCCAGGAGTAATCATCCTGCAGTGCAATGAAGGCTCTGCTGTTGTGTTTTATATCACTCTCGGCTACCTGGGTTTTCTGGCTTTCATCTGCTTCACGGTGGCTTTTCTTGCCAGGAATCTGCCTGGTGGCTTCAATGAAGCCAAGCTGATCACCTTCAGCATGCTAGTCTTCTGCAGTGTCTGGGTGAGTTTTGTGCCCTCCTACCTGAGCACCAAAGGGAAATACATGGTGGCTGTGCAGGTCTTCTCCATTTTGTCCTCCAGTGTTGGGCTGCTCAGCTGCATTTTCATTCCCAAATGCTACATAATCATTCTGAGGCCAGACCTGAATACAAAGGAGCATCTTATGAAGAGAAGAAATGTAGAAACATGAAGAGAGGAAATCCAACTATCAAAGTTTTCCAACAGGACAAATCTAGGAAATGGTCCAAGCAGTTCTTCATGCAGGAGTGATCCAATGATTTTGCTTGAAAAAATTAAAGGGCAGTTATACAATAGTATTGTATATACTAGAATGTACATTCTTGGCCAGCAAAATAAAAGATAGTTGCATAGCTCTTTTGAGTAGTTGTGATAGTATATCTATCCTGTGCCCTTAGGTTACCTTAGCCCTAATATGCCCCATCAAGGTATTTTAAACAGGATACTTGTGAAGTGGGAATGTTGTTGGTATACCAGAAAAAAACTTGTGGGGTGAGGCTTTAAAATACCATTATTTTAATTGTATCGTAGTTTATCTACAATTGGGGTCCTTTGCAGTATCAGACCCAGGATTTCAGCATCAACAGCATAAGGAGAATAGAAAGATACCTTTCAGTTGTATTAGGAGAAGCATTGTCTGGATTAACTAAATTATTACGTAGAAGTTAAACAAGAAATGAGCTAAAGTACAGTTTGATGATATTGCCAGAAAAAGAATTCCAAGAGAATTGCAGACTCTGTTCTCTAATTGACTATCCTATGGATGTTGTAAGGAAGAGTGGGGAGGTTAGACAAAAACACCCAGTCAGAAGTTGGGATAGTTCTTACGTCTTCTGCTTGTGGACACTCTAGAGGTATCTGATCAGTCATTTTGTCATAAATATGGGCACTGGCCTGATCTAGAAGACCTTTTCTTATTTTCTTAAAATGAAAGCTTGCAAGGAGTTCCTATTCACAGAAAGAAGTCATCCTGAAATCATTTATTCTTGAATATCGCAAAAATATGTATGGTTGGCTGAATCGTATTCTTGGCTGTATCATAGCTGTAACTTCCTAACATGCTAGAAGTTCTCAGCCTTCCTCATTCTCTTCTTGGTCCCAGTTGAATATGCACCATCCCACAATCCACACCATGAGGTTAATGAAATATTTTTTTGAGACAAGGTCTTTTAAATCCCCCCTTCTCCTCCTCCTCTTCCTCCTCTTCCTGCTCCTCTGTGGTCATCTTCTCTAGCCATCCAAGGAGAACTGATGTCTTGTATAAAAAAATGGAAATGCTTTATCTGCAGATTATAGAATAGTAAAATAGAAGAGTAAAGAGCTGAATGATACCAGATTTTTTTTCTTTCAGAATATACCTGACCTGAAAAGGCATGAAAGGACGATATTAGTAGTGTGCAATAATGTGATCAGCTTTGAGAGCAAAATAAAAATAAAATTATTACCTGTTTCCCTGAAAATAAGACCCTATGTCAGCCTCAAAGTCAACTGTTCTGGCATACCAGAGGGATGGGACCATATGAAGATGGTCTGAAGAGGGCCTTGGTGGTACAGGGGTTTAAGGCACCCTGTTATTAAGCTGGTTATTAAGACCAGCTGCCTGCAATTACTGCAGGGTTCGAATCTTACCAGGCTCAAGGTTGACTCAGCCTTCCATCCTTTCTAAGGTAGGTGAAATGAGGACCCAGTTGTGGGGGCAATAAGCTGACTTTGTATAAATATACAAAAGGATGAAGGCTATTGCTGAGCACATTGTAAGCTGCCCTGAGTCTTCGGAGAAGGGCGGCATATAAATCAAATTAAAAAAAAAAAAAAGATGCACCTCACATGACACCTCGGAGGGCTGGGGATTGGACATTCAGCCAGGGTCCTTGGGCGAGGGATTTGGGAATACTTTCAATATGTAATTTTCGTGCCTATTGCCTCAGACCTTGCTTTCTTTTTGTTGCATTCAGTTCATGCTCAGTAAAAGTATCTTTCTCTACAAACATGGAGTTGGGGTTTTTCTTTCTTGTGTTTTGAACGGAGGTACACCTGATACCCTATCTTATTTTTTTTGGGGGGGGATATCATCCACTGATTCACCACTCTTGTGTGCATCGCCCCCAGCCTCTTCTTTGCTATCAGAAGCCTTCAGGAACTTCTTCATTTGGCAAGGACAGCAAGACTTTCCTGAAGGCCTTTGCAGCTGATAACAGCTCCAGATTGATCCAGAGCTCTGTTATCAGCTACAAGGCTTTAAGGAAAGCCTTGCTGGCTGCAGCAGAAGAAATGGGCTGAGGTGTATGAGGCCTGACTGCAAGTGTCTGAAGGTAAATAGTAGGGCAGCTCCACCATCCCATCCCCACCCTAGCTTAATTTTTACCTTATTTTGGGGGGTAGGGCTTATATTGGGCACACATGTAAATATCAAGCTAGGGCTTACTTTCTGAGTAGGTTGTATTTTTGGGGAAACATAGTATAAAGTTAGTATCCTGTTTCCCCCAAAATAAGACAACCCCTGATAATAAACCCAATCAGGCTTTTGAGCATATGGCAATAAGGCTAAGTGCTTATTTCAGGTTCAAAAAAAATAAAATAAGACAGGGTCTTATTTGGGGGGGGGACATGGTAGTTGTCATGGAGTAGCAAATGATTTCTCCAACTGCAGATAGAAATGTGGGCACTGGGAATGCTTATTTGCTCATTCTGCTCAGTTGTTGCACTTCTCAGTTGTTGCCACCTAGAGGCAAACAAAGTCATAACCAAAAGCCAACATGGGTTTGTTAAAAACAGATCATGCCAGACAAATCTTATTGCATTCTTTGACAAGGTGACAAAATTAGTGTCAGCGTTCCAAGTAATGCACCCATAGAAAGCAGAACTCTGAAGCAGGTAGATTCCTCAAAGAACAATTTATTGAATACATCATATTGGCACAACTGGTGAAAACCGGCTCTGAAAGTTCCCATGGTTTTCTGACTCTGAAAGTTCTGACCCGACTCTGAAAGTTCCCCCTTCCCCCAAGTCATCAGTCACATTCTCCAATAGAGGTGCTGGTCGGTTTCTTGGTTATTCCAGTCCTCCTCTCCCCAGCATCTACTGGAATGTCCTTGGTTCCCACAGGAAAACTTTTTCTTTTGACTACAAACCACAGCTATCACTCCCTGTCTCTTCTTCTGCCTTGTGGAAACCCTGAAGCCTCAAAGATGTCCTCAGCCAGGTTTGCTTCAGGTTGACAGTCGGACCCCCTTAACTGATGAGAAGCTCCTGAAAAAGAAAAGAAACCACATAGAGGTTAATCAGTGCTTCAATTAACCACCTCTTCCTTCCCACCCTGGAGGTCCCTTTGGTTTTTGAGGGTATTTCTTGTGAAACTATTTGACCAGTCTGTCTGCCTTTAAATCCCAGCTCTTTACCTACGTAGCTTCAGAAAGCAAGTATCCCTTCCATTGTACTAAGTATTGCAACCTCCCCTTGTACAATCTGAAATCTAAGATTCTCTTTATTTCATAATGCATTTTCCCTTCCACTATGATAGGTTTTGGGGCTTTCTGGTCTACTGGCCTCAGCTGGGAGTCTACCACCAGCTTTAGCAAGCTACTGTGAAAGACTGGATGCACTTTCCCTAGTAGGCAGGGAAGCTTTAGCTTTACTGTAACAAGATTAATCACTTTGACTAAACTTTGGCCCTAAATTCTTGCAGGGGAATTTTAACTTCAAGTATTTTGTTGAGTGGTAAACTTTGCTTCCTATCTGGAAAGGCTTCTGAGAGGCTCAATGTTTATCAGCTTGCACTTTATGGGTTTTCGCTTCTTCTTGAAGAATTTGCTTCGTATTTTCCCAGGCTTTTTTCAGGTACTGTATCCATTCAGTTAAAGACATGGAGGAGGGTGGCTCCCTAGAGAGCTCAGGCATGGGGACAAATTCCATGCCCCTGGTGATTTGGAAAGGGGTACCTCATTATTACATGCCACTTTGGCAAAAGGCAGTAATTCTATCCAATTGGTTTGTTGGTAATCCACATAGAATCTTAGACAATGTTCAACCATGGTGTTCATGCATTCCACAGCCCCATTAGTACTCGGATGAATTGCCGAAATCAGTCCCTGTGAAGACCCAATGGATTGAATAAATTCCCTTCAGAATTTAGCTATAAACTGGACCACCCTGTCAGAGATGATTCTATGAAGAACGCCATATAGCCTATAGATATATTTTTTGAACAACCTCACCAGCTTGAGGGCTGATGGGAGGCTGGAGCAAGCTATGAAATGGGCTTGTTTTGAGAACAGGTCTATTATGATCCAAATGACCATGTTCTCCCACTCTCAGGAAGCTCTACTATAAGCTCCAGTTGGTGCAAAATGCAGCTGCCTGCATGGTTTTGTGCAGACCCTGGTGTACACATGTATCACTTCTCCTGCAGGAGCTGCATTGGGTGCTGATTTGCTTCTGGGTGCAATTCAAGGTGCTGGTTGTCACCTTTAAAGTCCTTCATGGATTGGGACCAGGTTATCCGAGGGACCATCTTTTGCTGGTCATATGTACCCAACCCTTCAGAGTGGGGAGGCAGGGAATGTTGCGGGTCCCATCCCCTAGGGAGATACACCTGGTGAGACCCAGAAGAAGGGCCTCCTCCATGGTGTCCCCCCCTCTGGAACTTCATCCCCCAGAGATTAGAATGGCCCCCACTCTGACACTCTTCCAGGAGGCACTGAAGACCTGGTTCTACCAGTGGGCCTGGGGAACCCAGAGTGGGATGGAGCCCATTAAATGGCTCATGTGAGGTGCTGTCACCAGGGCAGAGGGGTGGGGGTGATTTTATTATATTAATTTATTATATGACTCCTCTTTTATTAATTTTATTGTTTTTATATGAGGTTTTATATTCTGTAAGCCACCTTGAGTCAACATGTATGAATAGGCGGCAATATAAAAAGATAAAGGTTCCCCTCACACATACATGCTAGTCCTTCCCGACTTTAGGGGGTGGTGCTTATCTCCGTTTCAAAGCTGAAGAGCCAGAGCTGTGCGATGGTCATGTGGCCGGCATGACTAAATGCCAAAGGCACATAGAATGCTGTTGCCTTCCCACCAAAAGTGGTCCCTATTTTTCTACTTGCAATTTTACGTGCTTTCAAACTGCTAGGATGGCAAAAGCTGGGACAAGTAATGGGAGCTCATCCCATTACGGGGCACTAGGGATTCGAACCACTGAACTGCTGACCTTTTGATCAACAAGCTCAGCATCTTAGCCACTGAGCCACCGCATCCTGGCAGTGGCAATATAAATTCCATAAATAAATAAATAAAATACTGTGTTTCCCCGAAAATAAAACATGTCCTGAAAATAAGGCCAATTGGGCTTTTCAGGAAATGTGATAATATAAGCCACCCCCACAAAATAAGCCCCCCCACCATGCCCCACTCTCCCCTCCAGGCATGACAGGGCTCCTGCCCCTCACTTAGCCACCCGCCCCTTTTAGGGTGCAATTTGGGGGTGGTAGGTGGGGCAGGCGAGAAATGTCTCACTTCTCCCCCCCTCCCCACCTGCCACCCTTCTCAATAAAGAGACAGTGGGGAAAAGAAGCTGTTGCCATTGGGCCGCAAGACACGTATCTTACTTCCCAGCACCATCATGTTCCTCGCCTTTCTGTCCAGGGAGACATGTTATAGAAAAACCTTTCTCACAAGTTCAAGGAGTTTGCTGAACTCGTGAGAAAGGTTTCTTAACAATGTGTCTCCCTGGACAGAATAGCAAGGAATGTGACGGTGCTGGAAAGATAAGACTGTTCTGCCCCAGCTCCGAATTTCCGAGGATATTGACACACCAATGGTCCTTATCAAATTTATTAAGTAGCAAGAATAAACAAGACCGGCAAAGGTTGGCAACTAGCCCAGAAAACAAGATACGATAAACCAAAATACTCTGATAATAAATACGAGTTGTTTCCAGCAAGAAAGCACTAGCTGTGCGTGACTTAAATAGGCTAAGGGAGTAGCCAATTATCCTCAAGCCCTACTCTCAAGTAGATCTCCTTCTCCTGAGTAGCCACTCCTGCCTTTTGGCAACCCTGCATGCTCGAGCATTGAGGAGAGGCTCCTCCACTTCACTCTCTCCACTTGAAGGAACCTCTGGAGGTTCTGAAGGCCCTGGCTGAGTCTCTGCCTCTGGCACCACATCCTCTTCAGCCTCCTCGCTGTCCGATGCGAGCATTGGCTGCGGAGGCTACTGGCACGACCCCACACCAGCCTCCTCATCATTGGGATCAGCCACGATCCGCATAGGCCGTTGACAGGCCACAACAAAGACACGTGTCCTGCTTCTCACCCGCCCCACGTGCCACCCCTCTCAATAAAGAGACGGTGGGGAAGGGAAGCAGCCAGGCTGCTGTTGCCATTGGGGTGGGATGGGACGTGTTGGGCTGCGAGACACACGTCTTATCTTTCCAGCACTATCATGTTCCTCGCCTTTCTGTCCAGGGACACATGTTGTAGAAAAAACTTTCTCGCAAGTTCAGCCAAACTCCTTAAACTTGCGAGAAAGTTCTTTCTACAACGTGCCTCCCTGGACAGAAAGGCAAGGAATGTGATGGTGCTAGGAAGGTAAGATGCGCGTCTCGTGGCCCAACGCGTCCCACCCCAATGGCAACAGCAGCCTGGCTGCTTCCCTTCCCCACCATCACTTTATTGAGAGGGGTGGCAGGTGGGATGGGGGAGAAGCGAGATGCTTCTTGCCCACCCCACCTGCCACCCCCAAATTGCACCCTAAAGGGGGTGGGTGGGGGCGGGTAGCTAAGCAAGGGTCAGGAGCCCTGTCATACCCAGCAGGGGGAGAGAGAGAAGAGACGGCAAGGGGAGCCATGTCTCACTCCATGCGTCTCACTTCTCTCTTGCCCCACCTGCCAGAAATGAGTCTTTGTGAGACTCATCCCGTGCTGCCACCGCCACTTTGTAGAGCATGACTCTGCAAGGCTTGTGCTGTTGCATGCAGGAACTGCAGCACAGCCGTGAGGTTCGACATACTGGCACAGCTGTGAGCAGCATGACGCCAGCTGTGTCAGTATGATGAAGCTTGTGGCGGTGCTGCAGTTCGTGCATGCAATGGCACAAGCCTTGCAGAGTCCTGCTCCACAAGGAAGCAGTGGTAGTGGGAGACGTCAGGGCAGTGGCCAACGTGAAGAATGGGGAGGGGGGGTGACGGCAGCAACGGGACATTCAGTCCCATGCTTACCACCTCCTGCACCCCCAAAATAATAAGAACCCCCCCCTGCCAATAATAAGGCTAAGCCCTTATTGGGAGGGGGTGTGTGTCAAAAGAAAATAAGACCCTGTCTTATTTTCGGGGAAACACAGTAAAATCTTGTCTGAAACAACCACCTCAGTAATCATAGATTTTTGACTGTAGTATGAACGTTAAATGCTGAAAAGTCACCCAGGTCCAAGAAAAGTATGAGGGAGACTAAGAACCTCTTGGATACTAGGACAATATAGCCATGATATATAACTACACATATTTCTGCTAAATTGGATAATAAATGTGATGACTTCTTTTTGTGAAGAACTTTAAGAAGGTAAGAATAGCTGATCAGGCCAGGGCCATCTTCATCTCTCAGTGACCACCCAGATGCTTCTGAAGTGTCCAGGATTAAAAGATGGAGATGTATGAATTATCCCAACTTCTGACTGGATGTTTATGCCCAATCTTGCCTCCCTGACACTGCATCCATGGGGCACTCAATTACCCCATTCTGTAGGAATTATTTTCTCTCCTTACGCTGCTGATGCTGACACCTTTACAACATTATATTGTAAAGAACTCCACTTGCAGAAAAACTGTGATACAACTATAATGAGAAAAATTTTACAGCCCCCACCCCCCAATTATATCTGGCATATCAACAAGATTCCCATTATATGAATGTCATGTTTAAATAAGTGGTTGTGGCATTTCAGACCTCAAGAAGGCTAAGAGTACCAAACAGATGTGATGTTTTGACTGCTTAAACCAGATCAGCCACAAACTTGTGATTCTAGTGGACAAGGATTAGGAGATACATCTTCCAGCCATCCTTTTATTAAACCTTCAACCAAAGCTTTGGCCTAGCTCATGTATGGAAAACATCATTTTCTACAGTATGTCTGTCCTTTTAGAACATGTTGAGAGTCAAATTTGCTTTGTCTCACATTTTTACATTTCTTCTGGTCGCAAGCTGCTCCCTTGTATTCAGGTCTGGCCTCAGAATGATGATGTAGCACTTGGGGATAAAGATGCAGCCCAGAAGACCAGCACTGGAGGCCAATATGGAGAAGACCTGAACAGCCACCATGTATTTCCCCTTCGTGCTCAGGTAGGTGGGCACAAATGAGACCCAGACACTGCAAAAGACCAGCATGCTGAAGGTGATCAGTTTGGCTTCATTGAAGGTCCCAGGGAGATTTCTGGCCAAAAAAGCCACCAAGAAGCAGATGGCAGTTAAGAAACCCATGTAGCTGAGGGTGATGTAGAACATGACAACAGAGCCTTCATTGCATTGCAGGATGATAACACCACGCTGGGAGTGAAAGTCAGAGTCAGGAAATGGGGGAGAAACTCCAAGCCAGAAGGAGCAGATGAGAATTTGGACAGCAGAACAAGAAAGGATGATGGAGTTGGCCAAGCTCTTCCTCAACCATTTCTTCATTTGGTTTCCAGGTTTGGTGGCCAGGAAAGCTAGTACCACTGTAATTGTTTTGGCCAAGAGAGAAGAAATGGCAACTGAGAAGATGTTGCTGAAAATCATTTGTCGGAGAAGGCAGGTGGCTTTCCTTGGTTGGCCAATGAAGAGAAAGGCAGACAAGAAGCAGAGCAAGAGGGAGACCAGGAGGATGTAGGAAAGGTCCCGGTTGTTGGCTTTAACAATGGGAGTTTCTAGGTATTCAATGAATATGATTAAAATGAATCCTGTGGTTAGGAACAAGAGAAGGGCAAAGCAGACCAGAACGATGCCCAGATGTTCTTCATAAGTGAGGAAGATTATAACTTTTGGGATACATTGAATTCTTTTCTCATTTGGATATAGATCATCTGGGCACTTGGTACATTTTTCAGTATCTGAGAAAAGATAATAAGTTTTTTATAGTCTCTCCTTTCAACGTTGAAGACAGATCTGATGACAGCTGGTACTGAGAGACTGGAAAGCCATAGTAAATGTTAAATAGGAGCATGTGCATACACATATACAATAATTCTGCAAGTATATACACTATCATATAAAGAATAACTAAAATAAAACCTCAATAGAATAGGATAGAATTCTTTATTGGCCAAGCGTGATGGGACACACAAGGAATTTGTTTTGGTGCATATGCTCTCGGTGTACATAAAAGAAAAGATACATTTGTCAAGAATCATAAGGTACAACACTTACCCTTCTCTGAGGCCACCCACATTTTCATTATGCTCAGACCTCGCTCTATCCCAACGCTTGGGAGAAGAGCCTTTTCTTAGTTTAATGGTAACACACGCTTGCTTACGTATGTATGTATGTATGTATGTATGTATGTATGTATGTATGCATGTATGTATGTATGTAACATGTATGCCACCCATCTCACCAGAGACAACTCTAGGTGGCTTATAGACATCCAATTAAAACAACAAATAAGAATCACAAATTTAAAATTCAATTAAAGTAAACCTAACTAGGATGGAGAGGGCAGGAGCAAAGTGCATGCTGGGTTTTCTCATACCCCTTGAATCAAACCTCTCTCCCTCCATCAGCCATCCTGATTAGATCTTTCTGCTTATGAGGCTTTATGATCTTGGAAAAAAAATTGATTGATAGATGCATCTTTTGGATTGTAAGGTAAAGTTAACTGGATAAAAAGTGCAGCTGACCTGAAATCAATTCTCAAGTTTCAAAGACCTTAGATCAGTGATGGCTAATCTTTTTGCCATCGTGTGCCAGGAGAGGGGGAGAGGGTGGGGGAGGGTGGCACGTGTGCATGCCCATACCAATAATTCTATGCGCCCTGCCCTGTGCATGCGCGCACAACCCCCACTCCCCCACTCCTGGCACGCGATGGCTTGGTAGGTCCGTTTTTCTTTCTTACCTGGTTCCAGACCCTCTCTATTTATCTGGGAAGGGTGAAAATAGCCTTTCCCACTCCCTAGGAGGCCCTCCAAAGGCCTGAAATGGAGACTCCCTCTAGGAGTCTCTAGGAGCCCCTCTAGGAGTCTCTGGAGGCTGAGGACAGCAAAAAACGTTACTTCCTGTCTCACCTGGAGTTGGGAAATGGGCCATTTCAGGCCTTTGGAGGGCCTCCAAGGGAGTGGTAAAGGCTGTTTTCACCCTTCCCAGATAAATAGAGAGGATCTGGAGCTAGGTAAGAAAGAAAAATGGGCCTCACTCCCTCCAGGCCCTCCGGAGGCAGGAAACAGCCTGTTTTCCTACTTCTGGTGGGCCCAGAAGGCCCAAAAATCAGCTGGCTGGCACGCGCATGTGCTCCAGAGCTGAGCTGGCATGCCATAGGTTCGCTATCATGGCCTTAGATGTTCCTAAGAAAGGTAAACATGGAAAGACACTTCAAAAATAAGAATTGGAAAAGATATTCCCTCTGGCAGAAGTAACCTCTATCCATCATGGCCTCCTATTTCTTCCTAACCCATCCTTCAAGATATTTTTTTTATTCCTCCAGTAATGTTGAAAATTAAGAACAACCAAATAGTCAAGCTTAGATGTGTCTCTTTTAACATGCACATTGACCACAATGCTGTGGATAAATCCAGTATCATTTCCTCTGGTGTCACTCACCTTCCTGAGTGGAGATGGTTCCCTCTGGACAAGGAACACAGTCATAGCAGCAAACTGGTTCTCCTTCTCGAGCCCGCTTGACAAATCCAGGATGACAATTTTCCACACATTTGGACTGAGGAAGAGGCTAAGGAATAAAACAATGTGTGAGGACTCAACATCCACAGAAAATGAATGTAGACATGAATATTAGCCAAGTAATTGTCAACTTCAGACCGAACCTGGCAGAAGCCATTTTCCTGTTCTTCAGTTGCCACACAAAGGGGGGAGGGGGGAGGAGGTTGGAATGCCTTACTAGACACAATATAGAGCTTTCTCATGGGAACCAAGATCATTTCTACTGGTAACAGATAAAGTAGGGGAGGAATGCCTGGAGAGCCCACCAATTAACCTAACTGGCCAACATAACCTTTGACACCTGGGGAGGGATTTCCTGAAACCACAGGAATTATTTAGAGTTGGTTTTACACTTTAATCATGCCGATATGATGTACCCAATAAAGAAGTTCTTTGAGGAAGAGCTTAACCTCGGAGTCCTGATTTCCTTGGGTCTGTTAGTTGAAACCTTGACAGTAATCTCTGGGCTTCACTTAGGTCAGGGGTCAGCAAGCCGTTGCTCTGGAGCCGCATGTGGCTCTTTCATCCCTCTGCTGCGACTCCTTGTTGCCGGTTGGCTCCAAAATTGATAGGGCTTTCAGTTAGGTCAGGTAGAGGAAAGGATGCCGCACTAGGAGGAGGCTCTATGGTGGGGAAAACCAGACTTTCGGTCGGCATAGGAAAAAGGATGCCATGCTAGGAGAAGACTCTATGGTGGGGGGAACCAGACTTTTGGTTGGCATAAGAAAAAGGACACTGTGCTAGGAGAAGACTCTATGGTGGGGGAACTGGACTTCCGGTTGGTTCCAGAATTGAACAGAGGGCTTCCAGTTAGGACCTTTGTGGTTCTTTGAGTGTTTAAGGTTGTCGACCCCTGACTTAGATAAATATAAAATTTCTGACTAGCTATAGAAGATAGAACTACTAACATCTTCTTCATTTAGTTCCTATCTTTTAATTCTGGTAGATTACATTTTTCTACTTAATAAAGTCTGGAGGGATGGAACTGAGAAAAGATTTAAGCATTAATTAATGTTTTATATAGTAGCTTAATTGTTTAAACCATCTAGAGTCACTTCTGTGAAGTGGGCATCATAGAAATTTAAAAATAAATAAATTACAACCAGTGGGTTCCTCTTTGTGGTTGTATTAACTTCCATTCCTCCATACTTTATACGACCATGATTTTAAAGCCTGATGATCTATTGATATTAAATGTTAGAATAACATTTATTCTAAAAAAAATGTTAAACTTTTATTCTATTACATTTATGAAAATAGAATAAAATTGTGATGAAGAAACTTCTGACCCTTAGGACAGGTTTCTTCAGGACTATTTAAAACATTGCAAAGCTGCTCCACTTTGAAAGTATCTAAAACCCTCCCCCCAGTAAAAATGCAAAGGAAAAATTCCTTACAAACTAAGGCTGTCGGTATTAAAGGTGATGTTAATTTGTATGTTTGTTTCCTAAATTTATCTGGTTACCATTCTAGCCAAAAAAAGACTTAATTTGACTTCTTATTTCCCAGCACTGGAGTGAGATGAGATGGAGGTGAGGTCATGAGAACGTCTCCCTCAAAAAGGCTAAGATATCTTTTTCTGAAGCACACGTGACATGAGTATGGGCCTTGTGTGGAAAAGGGATAGTTTTAAATCCTAACTAGATATTTAAGAAAAAGTCCTTTCTGTTGAAAAACTACAATTAGCTGAAATCAAGTGGCATGGAAAGAGAAACCCACATTAGTAGTTAAATTTTGAGCCTCTTTTTGGCCGAGAGAGACTTAAAGTAGCTAACAATCAAGATAAACAATTGCATCCAAGGCAGGGGTGAAATCCAGCAGGTTCTGACAGGTTCTGGAGAACCGGTAGTGGAAATTTTGAGCAGTTCAGAGAACCAGTTGCAGAAATTTTGAGCAGTTTGGAGAACCGGTAGCGGAAATTTTGAGTAGTTCAGAGAACTGGCAAATACCACCTCTGGCTGGCCCCAGAGTGGGGTAGGACTGGAGATTTTGCAATATCCTTCCCCCAGGAGTGGGGAGGGAATGGGGATTTTGCAGTATCCTTCCCCTGGAGTGGGGTGGGAATGGAGATTTTGAAGTATCCTTCCCCTGCCATGCCCACCAAGCCACACCCACCAAACCACACCATGCCCACTGAGCCATGCCCACAGAACTGGTAGTAAAAAAATTGGATTTCGCCACTGATCCAAGGGTTATCAGATGAAATGCCCTCTAAAAAGTCAAAGGCCAGATTTAAGTAGCATTTCCTTTCAAATTGTTCCTCGTTACTTCTAATACCAAGAAGGCCTTTGTTTTCAATCAAAGTCTTGTGTCATTGCTTCAGTTTTCTAAGTTGGGGCATATTCTCACATCAAAACAGTGTATATAGTTTCATATGAACTGAAAGCCTTGGACTTTCTTAGGAGCAGAAGGCCTATTGCCACATCCCAATGGGGATAGACCAGTGTTGACTAATTTTTTTGCCATCATGTACCAGGAGCGGGGGGGTGGGGGTGGCTCACACATGTGTGTGCCCACACCCATAATTCTATGCACCCTGCCCCCACACATGTGTGTGTGACCCCCCCCCCATTCCCCCCGCCCCTGTCACACGATGGCATGGTAGGCCCATTTTTTTGCCTTCCCCAGCCTCCAGAGCCTTTCTAGGAGTTTGGGAAGGGCAAAAACGGCTTTCCCCACCCCCCTGAAGGCCCTCTGGAGGCTAAAAATGTCCTGTTTTCCAACTTCCAGTGGGACGTAAGTCCCATTTTTTGCTCTCCCCAGCCTCCAGAGCCTTTCTAGGAGACTGGGAAGGGCAAAAATGGCCTTCCCCACCCCACCGGAGGCTCTCCAGTGGGGTGCCCGTTTGCCAACTTCTGGTCCCACCTAGAAAGGCTCTGGAGGCTGGGGAGAGAGAAAAATGGGCCTTCCCCACCAACCCCCGAGGTCCTCCGGAGGCGGGAAACAGCCTGTTTCCCTACTTCTGGTAAGCCCAGAAGGCCTGAAAATCAGTTGGCCAGCATGCACATGGGCACCGGAGCTGAGCTCGTGTGTCCATCAATATGGCTATGCGTGCCACTTATGGCATGTGTGCCATAGGTTCACCATCAAGGGAATAGACCATCACAGACTACAGAACTTTTCTCAACCAGGACATAGTGACTCCTAATTCTATTGAACAGTGTTTGCCATTATAGCATCTGAAAGGCATTTGGGTCAATAGTACTGAGCCTCCCAAGCTGCTTAAACAAACTGTAAGATTTCTTCTCCATACATTGAATTCTCAGTGAAGTTCATCCACATTCAAGACTAGACTTAGCCCAGTTGAACTGGGTCTTAGGGCTTTGGAAAGCAGAAAAAACACAGCAACTTTCCACCCACCTTGTTGAGCAACTTTAGCCATGAAAGAGCATCTTGGTTGATAATAAGCCTCTGTCTTTCAAAATTCCCCAGGTGCTCTTTGATGGGATCCTTCTTGGAGAAAACCAACAAACTCACAATGTCCAGATCTGCAGCTACATCACCATTTTGGTCCAAGTACAGTTGAAATTGGGAAAAATTGCAAAACTCATTCTTCTCCAGAAACATATGGAACTAAAATGGAAACATGCAGGGATTTTAAAAATAGAAACATAAGTTTCTTATCCTATATGGTTTTTTCACACTGACTCTTCCTTAGACTAGACTAGACTAGACTAGACTAGACTAGACTAGACTAGACTAGACTAGACTAGACTAGACTAGACTAGACTAATTTATTGGCCAAGTGTGATTGGACACACAAGGAATTGTCTTTGGTGCATATGCTATCAGTGTACATAAAATGACAAGATACATTCTTCAAGAATCATAAGGTACAACACTTAGTGATAGTTGTTTAACTATCTATAATTGCTGAAATTGCAATTGTGTTTAGTGGAGAGAACAAGTGTTACCACTATCTTCAAAGTGATAAATATATATTGACAATTACTGGCTTCAATGACTCACTAAAAGAATGCAAATGACAGTTGGCAGTATTTAATATCATAATGTATCTGTCCTGGTGCCAATGCTTTGGAACATTGTGCCATGAGCAATTAGATTGATGAAATCCATTCACAAGGAGGTTGGGATCCTTATCCTTTGTATTCCTACTAAAGAAACTAAATTTGATGTATCCTTTTCAGGTTCACATACCTGCCATGGTTGCAGCTTTGGAACACCCAAGCACTTTATGCACTCCTTCCTTCTCTTCCTGGATCTTGAGGAATACACAACATCCAAGGAGTGAGCCAGGGTCTTAATGACACTGTAAACATGGTGGTCATTTAGTACCTGGATGCTGTTCCATTTCTTTGGGGAATCAAGTGGTACTTTCTGGGTGCATCTTCTCCGGCCCTTGACAGAAAAAAGCTGCTTTGAAAAAGAACAGTGAAATGACTGATCTTGAAACCGACGTTGTACAAAGAGAATGGGTTCAAAGACCTCATCGTTTGCCTTGTCTTTATTCCTGAAATCAAAGTTCCAAATACTATGGATATATTGGAAAAGCCAGTGCTTTTTGATTTTCAGTTTTATAAGGGATGTAATGATCCAGATTTTCCCTTCAATGGGTCCTGGCAAGCTGATAAATATTAAATGGAAAGGAAGAAGAGAAGAGAAGTCAAATTCCATGAAGTGAACAAAAACATTGACTTGTCTCCACTTAGAGATGGCATCCCTGAGGGATGCTGTATGTCCAGTTGCTGAGAATTGTGATATGACAACACAAATTCCATTCCTTATGAGCATAGGAGTAAAAGTCCTCATGAAATTCTCTCCCTCTTCTGTGTCTGAAGCAAAGAGACCAATCATGATCCAACCAAAATGGAGGAGCAATTGGACAATTCCTGGGTAATGGAACCCTTCTTTGGGGAGCATCCGGTGGAAAAAAGGGAAATCCCTTTTATCACTAAGAACCACTGAAGCAGTTACATAACTGATCTGAAAAAGTAATGAAGAATGCTGTGTTATATTTGGGAGTAAGATCAAGTCCAAAATAATTAGGTATTAATAAATCTAACTTAGTTATCATGCATTGTTTATTGCTGATTAACAATTTGGTCATGTAGAGATGCAGAATATAAAATACAGAATATTAACAAGACTGTATATAAAAATAGAATAAAAGACACAAATTAAGAAAAAAATGAATGAGAATAAAGAACGAAAATCATATTTCTATATCACCACATCCCAATTCACATATGCAGATATCAAGGAAACTGGTTTTTTTTTTTTCAATAAAAGGGCCAAATTATACATAATTTTTAAATTCTTATCACACAGAATATATGTTATTTCAATATAAATATCCCAGTAGGTCATTCATCCAATGTATGGTCCAAGATACCAGCCTTTCTCTTTCTTATATATTTGATAATCAAATAGATTTCTTGTCTTCTTTCTATGCACTCTGCAAATACAAGTCTGAAACTTGTTTAAATCTTCCACATTTGACCATTGTGTCCAGCTGTTCAAATCTGGCTCAAGTAAATACTGTTCAAAATATTTTGGCATTTCTGTATTTTAATTCTTGCCAATTGGGAAAGTACTTTTATAGTGGCTCATACATTTCAATGGGCCAGCACATATCACATATTACTGCGCATATCTACAGCAGGGGTGGTTTCTATTTACCTTTACTACCGGTTCGCAGTGGGACCACATGTGTGTGCTCGCTTCACTCTCTCTTGTGCATGCTCTTCTGCGCATGCACAGAAGCGTTTTGATGACATCAGGGTCAGTGGGTGGAGCCTCCCACCGGTTATACTAACAGTTCTATAGAACCGGTGTGAACCGAGAGCAACCCACCACTGATCTACAGTATATCTTTATCTGCTTCAATATCCCAGATTCTGTGTGCAGCAACCTTTTTAGCTTTTCTACAGCTGTACAAGAGACAGGGAGACCACAGTTCCTAATATCATTTGTCAGTTCTGCTATCCAAGAGATCCTTATTTGAAATTTTGCCTCTTCTGACAGACACAAATTTGAGAGTCTAATCAGTTTCCATAGATTTAAGTTTACACCAATAATTATATGCTTTGATTTTAGACAAATAACAAATTGTATAGTTTACCAATTTGGTTCTCAGGTCAGAGCTGAAGTCCTTTCACCCAACTCCAAAATATCTATGGAGATTCTAAGTCATCCAGCTCATGGTTGTCCCAAAGGTGTGCTTTTTCAAGAGGCAACTCTGGTTTTTTCCTTGACGATGCTTCTTGGATGAAAAGTAAAACATCTTCAAAGAAAAAACCAGAAAGTCCACTTAAAAAAACACCTTTGGGACACTTCCAAGATACTTCTCAGATGCTTTTGTGCGAATGGTTAGATAAATGGAGGATAGCCGAGACAAATGTGTAGTGTTAGACTAGAATTATATACGTTATTATAGAGAAATATGTATGTATCTATACAATTCACATATGTACAGTATGTGAATTGTATAGATAGGTATATGTAGGTATAGATATGTATAATTGTATAGGAATAAGGTATAAATGATTAATATTATACTATGTTTAAATAAGTAAATATTATACTATGTATAAGGTGTAAGGAATATATTATTATATCATCATTAGTATATTATGTATTAACTTAAAGTGTTGGAAGATGCTTGGGACCAGTGATGTCATATCTATGTCCAATGTTTTTAATTTTGAATTACTAATAAAAAACTTTTTTAAAAAATAAGACAAAGGAGGGAAGCCATGGAAATCCAAATTATGCGAGAAATTAGGTCCTGCAATAGAAGAGTAAGAGGAATAGGAAAAAAAAAAGAAGGCAACATTAGAGCCGCAAATGGAGGAAATCACACTCAATGACTTACAAGTAAAACTGACTATAAGGAGCCACGTTAAAGGGAAACATTACATGTAATGCTTTTGTTTCAGAGATGACAATACTAATGAGATGGTCTCCTGGTCTGTAATAGCTCTTTGGATTGTTTTCATCTTGGTGCTCCAAATTTAGTGGGCACTTCAATCTAAGCTTCGCAGAGACTGGCTGGGACACCAGCAGCAGCAGAAGCAGGAGGTACATAATTCTTGGTGGTGACTCAATTTTCTTCTCATTTCTAAACAAAAACAACCAGAAGAATTCAAAGAATACAAAGCAAAGATGAAAATAGGTTTCTTCATTCAGACGGAGAACCACCCAGGTTTCATCTTGAAAATAAAATAAGGCAAACTCAAGAGCAAAGTTTGTACTTCTGCCAAAAATGGTGCTCCACAGAACACTACTTGAAGCGTTTAACTGTTTGTGATGCAAAAGCCTTCCATGTTGCTTCAGTCTGATGTTTACATCGAAGGTAGCTACTGAAGAAGATTTAGCTGAAGAGATTTAAAAGTCAATAATGAAAATTATAGTGAGAAGCAACTTCTCTAGGGATTCTGAACTTCTTTCAGTGCTGCATGTGTAAACAGATAGCTGGAGAAAGGCATGATAGTAAACAAAAGACAAAAAAAAAACCCAATTTATCATTATTAAGGACAAAATCTGGCTCTTTCCTCTCCAATGTTCTACATTTGATTTTGAATCAGTCTTTAAAATAGTTACCAGATCTAGAAAGCATGGAAACACATTGCTTCATATTCTCATTTTTAGAAACTATAAACTTTACAAAAGCAGACAACAAAGTTTCTCTTTATGAATTACTTCATGGATTAATCTTCCTTAAGATTTCTCTTTCTTTACAAACTTATTTATAAGATGGCTTATAATATAAAGCAACTCTTGTTGGCATATCATAAAACAAAACCAAATTAAAATAATGAAATATTTAAAAAGCAATGATAGTGAAAAGGGAATACTGTACATCAAAATATTGTATGCACTATAATCAGCACTCAGGATTCCCCAGTCTTTTTTTCAACCTCTAGGGGTGATTGGAAGGTATATGTGGGAATACTATGGTCTGTGGCAAACTGGAGGTCTATGAAGTTGGTTCTGGCTGCAGAATCAAGCATGGCCCAGGCCTCCAATAGAGTATCTGCAATGACACTGAAACTGCTAGGTGTTTTGATGGAGATGGACTGTGTTTGGACTCAGTTTTCCCCTGAGTTAGTAGCCCACCTAAACCTACGAGGGCTGAGTTGGATTTCTAAACTAATATTGAGTGAGATTTGTCAGCCAGTTACAAATCCATCTGGTAGTGATGCTGTCTATACCACATTATTTTTAGCTTACCAAGAAGTAGGTTGTCTACTTTGTCAAATGCCTTTCTGAAACCCAAGGGTACTATGTTCACTGCGTTTCACTGGTCCACTAATTTAGTCAACTAAATTAATTTAGATCAATTAATTTAGGAACTCCTTGACTCAAAGAACAATTAAGAATTGCTAGAAGCCACTCACATGACACACACACACACACCCCATGCTACTTTAACAAGCTAAGAGGGTATGGATATAAAAAGCAGCTGACCAACCTCACATTCCTAAGGTCTCTGTCTACTTCCTGAGGCCCAATACATTCCAACTGTCCCCAAATATCTGGGAAATACTCCTCCCCAGGCATCTCCTCTGGACCCTCAATGAAGCCAGCATACAATTGAGAGCAAATCTGAGTGACTTTCTCCAATAGATGCTGAAAAAATTCTTACAAATGGCCCTGGAACAGGCTCTTTAAGCCCCTCTACTCAACAGGACTCATGACATCTAAAGCAGAGTCATGGGAGGGAACTATCTTAAAATGCAATAAGGATGAAGTACTGGACTTTTGCCTCCCTTGCCACCACAAGCTAGGCCTTAATAGCAGCTCTAAGCTGTGCTTGGTTAAGTTTGTCTTTTGTTGAGCACCATCAATGCTCCAGACCTCTTTTCTTTTATTTCCCTTAACACCTTGATTCACTGAGAGTGATGGGATTCCCAAGAGCGGAGAGTCACATGGAGGTGATCCCATCTAATGCCTCAGCCACCTCCCTTATTTCAAGTAGTGACCATGGCTTTGGAGACACCATCCAGTGATAGAGCTGAGTATCATAAGCATTATAGTTGTAACAAATACCAAGAATGGGGAATGGCCTTGTCGAATGGTCTCTGTTAATGTTGAAAAGTATACAAGAGGAGATACCATCAAGAAGGGTATCAAAAGTCTTTGACCTTGGAGTTGAACTCTCATCCTCCATTAATATCCTAGCATGTCCCAGTAAGAAGGGCCAGAACCACTGCAGAATAGTGCTTCAGGAATGTATATGTGACTTTTCACTAACATGCTATTCTCCAGCTGCTTCTCTTCAATGGAGCCCTGGAAGAACTTTAGGTGTCAGCTTCTATGATGTTTGCTTGCTATCGGCTGCCATAGTAATGGGGAGAGGGGAAGATTGGCATTTGGGTGGGGAAGTGAGATGGAGAGAGATGCTCTGTGTGAACTAAAAGGGAGGATTGCTCTTATGATCTATTGAGCAGCGGAATGGACTTGTTTATACCCAGTCAAAGTCAACCGTCCCAGAATATCAGATGGGCAAAAACACCTAAAAATGCGCCCCACATGACACTATATGGGTTGGGGATTGAACATTCAGCCTGGGTCCTTGGGGGGAGGGATTTGGGAATACTTTCAATATGTACCTTTCGTGCCTTTTGCCTCAGATCTTGCTTTTCTTTCGTTGCTATCAGTTCAAACTCAGTAAAAGTACCTCTTCTCTACAAACAAGGAATTGGGGGTTTTCTTTCTTGGGTTTGGAATGGAGGCACACCTGACATTAGGATTCCCCCAGGAGAAATTGCTTCTCATTATAATTACCACCATACCAGTCTTTCAAACCTCTTCTGTACTTCTCCATTGCCTATCTTTTATAGAAACAACAGATTGAAACAATATGCAAGGGATCTTGCATCAGAAAAAGATAAATGCTTCAGATGACCCTCTGTGTGACACAGGTTTGGGGACAGGTAGGGGCTCCTGAAAAACCTTTGTTGGATTCTGTCTGAATCAGGAAAGCCACTAGCATTTCCATCTTGTAAATGTGCTTTGAATTCTTTGTGTTGTTTAGAAATAAAGAAGTGGTTGATTCAGTTTAAAGAGGAATGGACCTCTTGCTTCTACTTACGATGCTGCTGCTGCTTATGCTGTCCCAGAGAAACTTTGGGAGCTTCAAAACCAGATGCCCTGCACCTTTGAAGCAGAAGGACAGAGGAAATCCATGGAATTATTATGGGCCAGGAGACCATATATCAATGTGGTTGAAACAGCCACAAAACCTTCTATTGGGCTGTTACAGTTCGATGGGGCTCATTCTATTTCTTCACCGATGTAAGTTATTCAGTGTGATGGGGTTGCATACCCACCTTTTGCATTCCTAACACACTTCAGCCTTTCCTCTTATGCCATTTATTGCTTAATTGTAGGATATGTGTACATTCTTGGATCCTAGGCTCTCCACTTTTGCCTTCACTTGTACAAGACTCAAATGCAAGGATGGAGCAGAAGAAACTCTTAAAGAACCTGAGAAAGAGACAATCCAGATGTTCAAAGGATCTTCCCCTTTTCTTCCATCCTGAGTCCATCCCTTGATCACTGACTTTTATTTCCTAAAGTTAATGAATAGAGTAGAGTAGAGTAGAGTAGAGTAGAGTAGAGTAGAGTAGAATAGAATAGAATAGAATAGAATAGAATAGAATAGAATAGAATAGAATAGAATAGAATAGAATAGAATAGAATAACAGAGTTGGAAGGGACCTTGGAGGTCTTCTAGTCCAAACCCCTGCTTAGGCAGGAAACCCTATACCACTTCAGACAAATGGTTATGCAACCTCTTCTTTGAAACTTCCAGTGTTGGAGCAGTCACAACTTCTGGAGGCAAGTTGCTCCACTGATTAATTGTTCTAACTGTCAGGAAATTTTGCCTTAGTTCTAAGTTGCTTCTCTCCTTGGTTAGTTTTGACTAATGAAATGGTTGTAGTTGCTTCTGCCCCAACTCATATTAAATCCTGCTCCTTATAGGAATTAGGATTACTAGTTTTTACAATGGCTTTGCTAGATAACATATTCCTTTATGTTGTTGCTTTTTTGGGGTGGTTCTATTTTAATGATTGAATGATTTTGAATCCTGGTTATTGGACAAATGAAAACCAGCACTACTACAAATAACGATCTATTTGTGATTATTAAACCTGGTGGAAGTTAACCCTCCATCCAATCATGTCAACATTCATAAAAAAAAATAATAATGGTGATGGGTGACTATCATTTGATCTGGCTTAGGATCAGTACCAGTTTAAAGATTGTGTAGGCTTGTGTAGAAAAAGAGCAATAATTAACAAATATGTTGCTGCTGCTGTTTATGGTGTGATGATGATAATGTAAATATACAGTATCTGTACAGTACAAGGCATACTAATCTGCCAAGAATTCTACGCCTCGTTTTTGCCATTCAAGTGGTCAACAAGAATTCCAGGCTCCTGGGAGTTAAAGAACATGTGGGAGCTTTGAACTTTATAATTTGTTAGTTTATTTTAGCATATGTTTGTTAGATGCTATACCCTGTTTTTGCTCTGGGAAGTCAGGGGTGGGGTGGGGAGGGGGGGATAAGGGAGGGGGGGAAGTGATGAATAGTGAAATGTTTTAGCAGAAGAAAGTGTATTCTAGAATATAGGAGTTGCTCAGATACTAAAGGAGGAAAATATTTCACAGCAAAGAAGTTAGAAAGGTGAGAGGAGGAGGGGGTAGGAAGAGGAGAGGGAGGGAGAGGAATGGAAGAAAGGAGAGGAGGAAGGGAAGGGAAGGGGACAGGAGTAGGAGTGAAGGCGAGAAGGGGGAAAAGAAGAGAGAAGTGGGGGAAAGGGAAAGGAAGTAGGATGAGGTGGGAGAAGAGGTAGGAGGGAAGAGGAGGGGGGATGGGAAAGAAAGGAGGAGGAGAAGAAGGTTTGTTGTGGAATGAGGGAAGAAGGAGAAGAGCAACTCCGAAGATAATTAAAATGTTTTATTGTAATGCTTTCTTTAAGGGAAATATGTATATGGAGGATTTCTTATGTATAAGAAAATGTATAATTTATGTGGGGAAGGGGAAGGGTGGGGGGGGGAGAAAATGGTTTGTATTTCTTATAAAACTTTTTAATTAAAAAAAAAAAAAGAATTCCAGGCTCCTGCACAATCTCACACTTGGCTACAATATTCATGACAATTTTTTGAGCCCCTTTCACACCTCAGATGCCTTGCTGGACATGCTCTCGACTGAAGAAACCAACGTTCCCAACTACAATTCTGGCTTTTCTTGATGCAGCTGACAGGGACATCTCTATCCAGATATCAACCTTAGTAGGCACCTACAAAGTCGCACAGGTTTGTGGATATGTTTCTCCATCTGGTAAAGTGAGTGGGATGAAATAGATGGATCGTACCGTTCTGTCTGTTAGAACAGGCAATATTTCAATGAAAGATATCTTGGATTGCATAACCGACAAACTTTAGCAGCTTCTCTGTCTTTGTCTGTCTCCCTCTCTCTCTCCCCTCTCCCTCTTTCTCCCTCTTTCTCCCTCTTTCTCCCTCTCCCTCTCTCTCTCTCCCCAAGGAGAAACTAAAAAAAAAAAAATCTGCACAAACAATCCAGGATATTGAAGCAAAGAAAGATACTGTATAGCCATTCTTACTAAGGTTGGCACATTGAAATGGATGAACCATTACGAACATATTTTCCAAATTGCCAAGTAAATAAATGCCTAAGCATCTTTGGGTGATATTTGTTTGAACAAGATTTGAATGTCTGGACACAATGTTTAAACATGAAATATTAAACCAAATCCCTTATAATAAATATACTCATAAATATCCTTATACTTGTGAAGCTCCAGGGATAGAAGACATAATACATCTAATATAGAAGGCATAATAACAGAATTGTAAGGAAACTTGGAGGTTTTCTATTCCAAACCCTGCTCAAGCAGGAGACTGTATACCATTCTGAACAAAATATCAATTGTATAAAAGAGAAAGATCAGTATTTTGGACAGCATATTCGACCAACAATCTGTTGGGATCCTTACATTAAAACATGTATGACCTGGGTGGTCAGAATTCAAATATGACAACTAATATAGTCCTATATTGGCATAGAACAATTCAGTTCAGTTCTACACATGTGATTCTGATTGTAGTAAATTGTATGGGTGATCCAGAAATATGATCTGCAATTTTTATTCTTATTCTTTTTTTTTAAACTTACTTTGCTTCTTGCATTCCATTTTTATTATTAATGTTCTGGGTTTAATACCCTGCATCTTAATATGGCCTGTTGAATACTCAACAATAACTATGCTCATGAGAACCAGTTTGGATTTATTAAAAGTTAATGCTTTGGATTTCATCTGATTCCAAAATATAACACATCATTGCTTTTTCAGGTCACTTGTGCTATTGTTTCAGAGGCTCTAAGTGATAAAAATCAATTCCCTTTTTTCTATTGGATGGCTCCCAAAGAAGTAATTGAATATCCAGCAATTGTCCAACTTCTCCTCCTTTTCAGATGGATCTTGATTGGTCTCTTTGCTTCAGACACAGAGGAGGGGGAGAATTTCATGAGGACTTTTACTCCTGTGCTTGTCAGGAATGGAATTTGTGCTGTTATATCACAATGATTCTCAATGACTGGACATACAGAACTCCTCAGGGATGCCATCTCTAAGTGGAGACAAGTCAATGTCTTTGTTTTCTTTATAGACTATGGTAGCATGATGGATGGATTTCAAGCTTTCCATTTCACACTTGACGTTTTGCTACAACCCATTGAAGGGAAAGTCTGGATCACCACAGTCTTTGGAGAATTGCCAGTGAAAACTCACAGACTTTACAAATATATCCACAGTATTTGGACCTTTGCTTTTCAGGAAAGAGGGTATGAAGATACCTTTCAACCATATATCTTTGTGGAACCCCATTTTGAAAACCAGTCTTTTTACTGTTCTTTTTCTTTTTAAAAAAAAAAAAATATTGAAAATTATTAAAAAAATGCAGAAAAAAAGTATAACAATATGGATAGAATTGCAGAGAGTAATATAATACATATAGAGTTTTAAAGTATCAATTTTTGCCTAGAGAAAGTACAAACCTCCATTAAGCCAACTCATCAAAAGAAAGAAAAGTTTATCCAGAAGAAAGAATTCTCAACTGTCATGCAATGCTCCTATAAATATTTACCCACGTTCACATTAAGGTTAATATTTTCATTCTTCTTAAGATTTCTTTTTTTGCAGCCAAGTATACCATCTGTCCCAGCTCCTATATAACCCCATTCTTGTCTATCTTGCAAAAATCCAATAAGCTTGTCTGCTTCTGCACAGTCCATGATCTTTGCAATTAACGTAGCCTCCGATGGGATATTTTTGGATTTCCATTCTTGCGCGAACGAGATCCTGGCTGCAATGATGATGTGGAGAGCGAGATACCAATTAGATTTGTTTAAGTTCTCTGGTTTCATGCCTAGTAAAAACGTTTCTAGGTTCAAATCTATTCTACATCCTATGATTTCTAAAATCCATTTTTGAATTCTAGCCCAATATTCTTTTGCTCGGGGACAGGTCCACCAACTATGAAAGTAAGTTCCCATAGCGGTGTTGCATTTCCAACAAACCGGAGAGGTTCCTGGGAACATCTTCAATAATCTAGCCAGGGGCAGGTGCCATCTATACAGCATTTTGTATATATTTTCCTTATAGGAAACCAACATTGTTAATTTTAAGGTTTTCCCCCAAATTTCTTCCCATTTTTCAAGTTCAATCAAGTATCCCAAATTTCTCCCCCAGGCAATCATTGAGTCCTTGATGACCTCCTCTCCAATCCAATCCATTAAAAGGAATTGATACAGTTTGGATAATACCTTCTCATCCTTCCCCAACAAGAATTTATCAAGTTCCTGTAGGGAATTATAGATTCCTCCTTTGTTTTTATCCTGAGCTGTCCTAGACTGGATCTGATTGTATGACCACCAATCTAGCTCATAACCTAATTCCACCAGCGTATTTTGAGATTTTACTTTGTCTGAAAGATCCAACAGAGCTTGGTAAATTAATGGTTTATTTCTGTTATAAAACAGAAATGTTTTATATATCATCGCCTCTAAAGGGGAAAGCCAAATCGGTGTCATCAGGTAATATTTATTTCTTATTCGATCCCATATGGTCATTAAAACCTTTCGAATAAAGTGGTCCATAAAGTATTTACGTTTTTTGGGCCTTTCCTGACTCAGATAATAATGCCACCCCTGTTGCAAATTGTGGCCTTCCAAGCTAAGGATTCTCCTCCTCCTCAAAGCAATCCAGTCTCTGATCCAAGTTAAGACAGCTGCCTGATGATAAAGCTCCCATTTAGGTAGGCCAAATCCTCCCCTGGAAGGGGATTCTTGAAGCATTTTCAATTTAATCCTTGGTTTTTTGTTCTGCCATACAAATCTATGTATACACTGATCTAACGGGGGGGGGGAACCGTTCTGCGGTGGTTCTCCTCCTATCTCTCCAACCAGTCACAATCTGTGTTGACAGGGGGGCAGCGGTCGACCCCAAGGCGCCTTGTTTGTGGGGTGCCGCAAGGGTCAGTCCTCTCGCCCCTCCAGTTCAACATTTATGTGAAGCCACTGGGTGAGATCATCTGTGGTTTTGGGGTGGAGTTCCATCAGTATGCTGATGATATTCAGCTGTACATTTCCACCTCAGAACATCCCAATGATGCCTTGGAAGTGATGTCCCAGTGCCTGGAGGCCATGCGGGTCTGGATGGGGAGAAACAGGCTTCGACTCAACTCTTCCAAGACTGAGTGGCTGTGGCTGCCGGCGTCCCGGTATAGCCAGCTGACGCCATCGCTGGTTATTGGGGGCGAATCATTGGCCCCCATGGAGAGGGCCCGCAACTTGGGTGTCCTCCTGGATGCGCGGCTGTCTTTAGAGGGGCATATGACAGCCGTGGCCAGGGGGGCTTTTTGTCAGGTTCGCCTGATACACCAGTTGCGCCCCTTTCTGGACCGGGACTCCCTACGCACGGTCATTCAAGCACTCGTCACTTCTTGTCTGGACTATTGTAACGCTCTCTACATGGGGCTCCCCTTGGGGTACACCCGGAGGCTACAACTGGTGCAGAATGCGGCTGCACGGGAGATTATGGGAGCGACGGGGCGCTCCCATGTGACTCCTCTCCTGTGCGAGCTGCATTGGCTTCCGGTGGACTTCCGGGTGCTCTTCAAGGTGTTGGTGATCACCTTTAAAGCGCTCCATGGCTTAGGGCCAGGGTACTTACGGGACCGCCTTCTGCCACCAATAGCCTCCCACCGGCTGGTTCGCTCCCACAGAGAGGGCCTCCTCAGGGTGCCGTCGGCCAGACAATGCCGGCTGACGACTCCCAGGAGGAGAGCCTTCTCTGTGGTGACACCTACCCTATGGAACAATCTACCCCCAGAGATACGAGTGATCTCCGACCTCCGGATTTTTTGTCGGGCCCTAAAAACTTATTTTTTTCAGTTAGCCAGTCTGTCTTGATTTTAGGGTTAGTTTTAAAATTTTAATATTGATTTTAATTGACAAGTTTTAAATTATGGGCCAAATTTATAAATTATTTTAACTTTATTTTTTAACTGTGATGTTTGTATAGATGTTTTTTATCTGGCTGTTCACCGCCCTGAGTCCGAAAGGAGAAGGGTGGTATAGAAATTTGAATAAATAAATAAACAAACAAATAAATAAATAAATAAAGAATGAAAAAAATTTGTATCTAATAAAACTGGGGCTGTCTGAAAGAGAAAAATCCATTTAGGCAGGATATACATCTTAACTACTGCAATTCTACCTAATAATGATAACTGTAAACTTTTCCATCCTTCTAACATTTCTTTAGTTTGACCAAGTAGTTTTTGGTAGTTGTCTTCTTTAATGGTCGAGCATTTAGATGAAAGCCAAATTCCTAAGTATTTTAGTTTTTTAACTATCTGGATCCCTAGTTCTTCCTCTAACTGCACTTTTTGATTCTTTGTCATATTCTTAATTAGGACCTTGGTTTTATCTTTATTTAATTTAAATCCCGCTACTTTCCTGTAAGTCTCCAACTCCTGGAGCAAGATTGGTCCCGATTCCAAAGGTTCTTCCAAGACAAATATCAAATCGTCCGCAAAGGCTTGGAGCTTAAACTCTTCCCCTCTGGTTCTTAGCCCTCTCATTCCTTGATTTCTTCTGACCTCATTCAATAATAACTCTAGGGTTAAAATAAATAAAAGTGGAGATAATGGATATCTCTGTCTAATACCTTTACTTATATCAATATTTTCAGACTCCTCCCCATTAATAAGTATTTTCGTTGTCTGTTTTGCATATACTGTCCGGATCGCCCTGGTAAATCTTTCCCCAAATTCCATTTCACTCAACTGTGCAAAGAGAAAGTTTCAACTCACTCTGTCAAAAGCTTTTTGTGCATCCACGGAGACCAGGGCCACCTGTTTATCAGAATTACACTCATAATATTCTAATATATTCATTATAGGTCTCACACTATCTTTCAATTGTCTATGAGGTAGGAAGCCATTCTGGTCTCCATGGATGTACTCATTCAGGAAAATTTTTAGTCTCTTTGCTAAAATCGCAGAGAATAATTTATAATCGGAATTAAGCAGGGAAATCGGTCTGTAATTTTTAATCAGAAGTGGATCAGTGCCTTCCTTTGGAATTAATGTAATATACACTTCGGACCAGAAGGGTGGCATTTGACCAAAGACCAGAACCTCATTAAACACTTCAGTCAAAATTTCCCCCAAAGTCTCAAGGAGGGCCTTATAAATTTCTACTGGCAGACCATCCGTACCTGGGGTCTTTCCTCCTTTTTGTTCCCTTAATACTAACTCTACTTCCTTCAAGGTAATCTCTGTATTCAATATTTCTTTCATTGGGAGTGGGACCTTCCAGGAATCCGCTCTAGCCAAATACTCTCTAATCTCCTGGTCCTGTTCATCTCCAGCTGAATACAAAGCAGCAAAGTATTCTTGTATTATTTTTCCTTTCCTTTCCTTATCTGAAACACATCTTCCCCTTTGGTCCTTCAGACAAACTATCCTATTTCTCTCCTGTTGCTTCTTCAGTCTATAAGTAAGCCATTTTCCCACTTTATTTGCATGCTCAAAGTGCCTTTGTTTTGCCCATCTAATTTTAGTAGCCAATTCTTCCTGATCTAATAAGTTTAACTGATGTCGGGTTATTTTCTTCTCCTCAACTAGTTTTAAGTTCCCTGGGTCTGCCTGCAACCTCGCTTCCACTTTCTCCAATTCACACATCAATTTACTCCGTTTCAGTCTCTGGGTCTTCCTCTTTCCAATTATATGAGATGATACTACTCCCCTGATCACCGCCTTCGCCGTATCCCAGATAATCTGGGGACTAGTATCCTCCTTCCTATTGACCCTAAAGAAAAAAGCCATCTCTTCCTTTAGCTTTTGGAGTAGATCATTGTCTTTTAATACTCCTACATCCATCTTCCATCTCTTTATTCTGCGGGCTCCACTCCATAATATTTTCAACGTGCTATGGTCTGCCCAGTCGTTAACCTCAATTGCCACATCTAACACCTGGTCACATAATCCTACAGTCATCCAGGCCATATCTAATCTGGACCAGAAATGATGTCTGGGGGAGAAATAAGTACCCTGTTTTTTTCCCGGATTTCTATCCCTCCATATATCTCTCAACCCTGTTACCTCTCTAATCTGTTTACAAATTTTTGGCAAAAGTTTCCTCCTCTTTTTCCCGGCTTTACCTCTCTCTGGTATATAATCCAAGTTTGGGTCTACTACCGCATTAAAGTCCCCAAGCAAACAAATATTGGCATAGTTTACCTCTAATAGCTTCTGATATAATTTCCTGTAAAAGTTTACTTGGCATCCATTTGGGGCATAGACTCCAACCAACAAACATTTCCTTTGGTCCACTGTTACCTCTACCATCAGGACTCTACCTTTTTTTCTGGCGTAAATTAATTTAGATTCTAAGTGTCCTTTTACATATATCACTACTCCCTTCTTTTTTTGATCAGCCAAGGAGGCATACAAATTTCCCAGTCTTTTATTCTCCAGTATCACTTTCTGGTTTCCTTTTACATGAACCTCCTGCAGGCATATCATATCATAATTTCCTTTTACCAACCGGTTAAACACTCTCTTTCTCTTACATGGATTATTTAAACCATTAATATTAGCTGAAAATAAGGATACCCCCACCTCTCCCTTTACCATCCTCCTTATTACTTACTTATTATTTGCTCTCTGTTTTCTTTTTAGTCTGTCGGGTTTTCCTTGGGGAAAGGGGTTCTTTCCTTCCACCAACTCCTTCCCTCTCTATCTTTCTCTCCTTCCCATCTGTTCATTCCTTAAATTCTTCATCCTCCTGTAGGTCTTCTAAGCTTCCATTTTACGCTTCCCCCTCAGTCTCCAAGTCATTCGCCTTAAAATTTAGTTCATAGAAATCTCGTGCACCTCTCAAGTTCTCAATTTTAATCCTCTTATCTCGCAAAGTTATCAATAAACCTTCCGGTATCAACCATCTATATAGAATTGCATTTTTCCTTAATTGCATCATCAGAAATTGGTATCTTCGCCGCTGCTCTCTAACTTTCCTAGGGATTTGCTTTAAAATCATAATTTGTTGTCCTTTATATGATATCACCTGGTCCCTTGCCTTCCTATAAACTTCCTCCCATATATCCTTCTTACAAAATCGGATATGAATTTCTTGAGGCAAATTATGTCGCTTTGCATATCCCGTAAATACCCTATAGGCCTCATCAATGTCTTTCATTATTAACTCCTTATCTTTTTCCAAGATTTCAGTTAAAATACTTCCAACTACTTCTCTCACACATTCTTCTTTATCTTGAACCACATTCTGCATTCTTAGGAAAAAGGAGGAGCGTTCCATCTGTAAGAAGATTATTTCTTCTTCCATAGTCCTCGCAGTTGCGGCCTGTTCACGTTCCAATCCTGCCAAGCATTCTTCATATCTATTGGTACAGACTTCCACTTCGTGAAGTCTTCCCTCTTGTTTAACCATTACCTCTCACACTTCTGTCAATTGTTCATTTAATATTTTAATGTCTTCCTGCACCGCTCCCATTTCACTTCTCAAGTTCATCGTTAAATCCTCAAAATTTTTCATCATTACCTCTTGCATCGTCTGCATCATTTGCTGTAAATTCTGTAATGAGGGGGACTTTCCCAATGTATTTGCATCTTCTATAGGTTTAGATGACATTTGGAATGGTAATACCGGCGATGATGCCGAGGGGGGCAGTAAAGCTGTCTTGCTCCCTTTAGTAACCATTGTAACCTCTGTAATGGACATCTCTCCTTGATTTTTATTTGGAGACCAAAAATTATTCCAACCCAGCATACACACTAAGTTCTCTCCACTTTTCTGCTTACTTAGTCTTTCTCTTCCTCAAATTCTCTATTTATCAATTAATTTAAATCAGCCCAATATATACGATTAATCTACAATTCTTAGCCAATCTATTAAGTATATAGATATATAAATTATTTTCTACTGCAACAATAGTAGTTCAGTGCCCTCTATATATAGTATAAATATTGTATAAATATGTTTAAGTTTCTATTCAGCCTGCTATATCACTCAGGCCTGATCAGTAAATAAAGGTTGAGGAAAGGAGGGAGAGTACTGTCAAAGATTAACCAAAAAGGGGAGGAAAGAGGAAATGGGGAGGACCAAATCTTTAGATTTTAAACTTCCTCTAAGTACAGCCACGGTGTTTCTTTTGGAGTTTCCAAGTCTGCCACTAGATAGAGTTGTTGATCTTATATTGCTGACAGTTCCAAGCAAAGACGTTTTCAGCTACAAACATAGTATATCAGAAAGCTAGTGATTCAGCTTGATAAGGGAGATTATTGATAGTTTGTCCCGGATTTATAAGTTTATGATAGAAGAAAAAAAAAAGGTCCACAGCAAAATCCAATAATCCAATCAAGGAGATAACAGATGCAAAAGAGAGAAAATTTACACTCCGTTACCAGCTCTTCCCCTATTAAATAGGCAGATTTCTTCACTGTCCGGGTTATTCTCTCTCAACCGCTGATCAAGTGAGGCTATTTCACCTCACAGCTTGTCCCGGCAATTAGAGCGTCACACACTCTCTCTCCACATTCCTCACCTCCGAGTTCATAAATCCAAGTTCTCCAATTCTCCAGCTCTCTGCAATCGGCTTCCTATCCAACACGAGTCATTCCTTTGGGGCCGCCATTCCTCGGCACCCTCTCCTTGACTTCAGAGACGAAAGAGGATCAAGCTTTCAGCGCACGGGATCACCACATCCACGCGCGCCCTGCACTCCTCACTCTCCCCGCTCCTTCCAGGGGCGGTTTCAGCAGAAAAAAAAGCAGTCTGAGTTAAGGAAAAGAAGATCAGGTCAGGAGCACTTTTCCTATCCTTCTTCTTATGCTGACGTCACCGGAAAAGCCTACTGTTCTTTTTCAGAGTATGACTTTTCTATCAAAGGACGGAGAAGATGCAGC
Source organism: Arizona elegans (assembly GCA_022577455.1). Classification (NCBI taxonomy): domain Eukaryota; kingdom Metazoa; phylum Chordata; class Lepidosauria; order Squamata; family Colubridae; genus Arizona; species Arizona elegans. The sequence continues at coordinate 16,338,140 of JAKOOJ010000012.1, forward strand.
CAGGTAGAACCACTAGAGACCCAAGAGAAAAGCAGCAGTTACAAATTTGGAATTGACCCCCGTGCTTTCAGTGTCATTAAGACTCTTTGCCCATGCCTTGAATGCTGCATATTCCTCCAGATCCAAGAGGAAAAGGAAAGAGGGAGAAAAGAGGTGGGGGACTCCAAGGTTGCAACCATGGCAGGTATGGGATTCTGACAAGGCTCCTTCAAACCCAGTTCCTTTGGAGCAGGTATCTAAATGAGTAGGAGGGGAACCATCTCAACTTTCTTGTGCTTTCTTGTGCTACCAGAGGCCAACAGGTTTGGACAATGCAATTGCTAAGGGATTATGATAGGTTCCAGATGGAGCTTGGGCCATTTCCTGAGACTCTGGCTCATGACTAGGCTGAAGACCTGGTGGCTGCCTGGGACAGTGTGGCCACCGGAGCTTTGAACCGTGTCGTGCCTTTGTGGCCTCTGACCCAGCACCGAACTCACCTAGCTCCTTGGTTCTCTGAGGAGCTGAGGGAGATGAAGCACTGGAAAAGATGCCTGGAGAGCGGTTGGAGGACCAGCCATTCTGAATCCAACTGAACACTGGTGAGGTCTCATATTAAGACCTACCTAGTGGCGATAAAAGCAGCAAAATCTAGCTATTTTGCCGCCCTTATTGCGTCATCAGATAATCGCCCAGCCGCCCTGTTTAGTGTGACCCGCTCCCTCCTCCATCTGGGAGTGTGGGATGATCCCTTGCAGGGTCGAGCTGAGGATTTTGTGCAGTATCTGTATGACAAGATCGCTCAGATTCGGGAAGGCCTGGCCTCTGACTGGGTAAGTCCGGATGGGATGATTGAGGAAGTTCCTGAGAGTGTTATCTGGGAGGAGTTTGATCCTGTGGCTCCCAAGGACGTGGACAAGATTCTGGGACGGCTGAACACGACCACATGTTTATTGGACCCGTGTCCCTCCTGGTTGGTGCTGGCTTCCCAGGAGGTTACACGAGGCTGGCTCCAGAGGATTATTAATGCTTCTTTGAGCGAGGGTGTCCTACCGGCCACCTTGAAAGAAGCGGTGGTGAGGCCCCTCCTCTCTGGATCCAGCTGTTTTGGCTAACTATCGTCCAGTCTCCAACCTTCGTTTTATTGCGAAGGTTGTTGAGAGTGTGGTGACGTGGCAGCCTCCACAGTACTTGGATGAAGCTGTCTATCTAGATCCACTCCAGTCCATCTTCAGGCCTGGGCACAGCACGGAAACGGCATTGGTTGCGTTGGTGGATGCTCTCTGAAGGGCTCGGAATAGGGGTTGTTCCTCTATCCTGGTCCTGTTAGATCTCTCAGCGGCTTTTGATACCATTGACCATGGTATCATGTTGCACTGGTTGGAGGGGTTGGGGGTGGGGGCCACTGTTTTGTGGTGGTTCTCCTCCTACCTCTCTGACCGGTCGCAATCTGTGTTGGCAGGGGGCAGCGGTCAACCCCGAGGCGCCTTGCTTGTGGGGTGCCGCAATGGTCGGTCCTCTCGCCCTTTCTGTTCAACATTTACGTAAAGCCGCTGGGTGAGATCATCTGTGGCTTTCGGGTGGAGTTCCATCAGTACGCTGATGACACTCAGCTGTACATCTCCACCCCAAGCCACCCCAATGATGCCCTTGAAGTGATGTCCCGGTGCCTGGAGGCCATGCGGGCCTGAATGGGGAGAAACAGGCTCTGACTCAACCCTTCCAAGACCGAGTGGCTGTGGCTTCCGGGGTCCCAGCTGGTGCCATCACTGATTATTGGGGGCAAATCACTGGCCCCCACAGAGAGGGCTTGCAACTTGGGCATCCTCCTGGATGTCTTTAGAAGAGCATATGATGGCCGTTGCCAGGGGGGCTTCCCTTTCTGGATTGCGTCCCTTTCTGGATTGGGACTCCCTATGCACGGTCACTCAGGCACTCGTCACTTCCCGCCTGGACTACTGCAATGCTCTCTACATGGGGCTCCCCTTGGGGTGCACCCAGAGGCTCCAGTTGGTCCAGAATGCGACCGCGCAGGGGATTATGGAAGCGACAGGGTGCTCCCATGTGACACCTCTCCTGCGTGAGCTGCACTGGCTTCCGGTGGTCTTCCGAGTGCGCTTCAAGTGTTGGTGACCACCTTTAAAGTGCTCCATGGCTTAGGGACAGGGTATCTACGAGACCGCCTTCTGCCGCAAATAGCCTCCCACCGGCCAGTTCACTCGCACAGAGAGGGCCTCTTCAGGGTGCTGTCGGTCAGACAATGTCGGCTGGCGACCCCCAGGGGGAGAGCCTTCTCTGTGGCGGCACCCACCCTCTGGAACGACCTATCCCCAGAGATATGCATGATACCAGACCTCCGGACTTTTCGTCTGGCCCTGAAAACACATCTATTTCACCTAGCCAGGCTGCCTTGATCTTATCCCCTCGGTTTTAATTTGTAATTGGTTTTAATCCGGGTTGTTTTAAATTGAGGGCCGAAATTATTTAATTATTTAATTATTAAATTTTTTAAATTTTATATGCAATGTTTTATCTCGGCTGTTCACCGCCCTGAGTCCTGTTGGAGAAGGGCGGTATAGAAATCAAATCAAATCAAAATAAAAAAATAAATTATGTTCCCAAAGGGGACGTGGTGACCTAGCATCCCATGGTTGTGGTGTGAGGGAGTGTGGGCATAAATGTACAGTCAGAATTAGGAATAATTTGTGCACCTCCATTTTGGACATTCCAGAAGTATCTGTGCGGTCACTGGGAAAGGAAAGTGACTCTTACCTTCTTAAAATGGAGGTTTGTAAGGGGATCTTATTCACAAAAATAAGTCATCTTGAAAGCATCATACAATATATATTCTCAAATTTAAGAGAAACAGGTGTGGTTGGCTGTGTCTTCCATCTTGGTTGTATCATGGCTCTATATTCTTAGCATGCAAGAATTTCTCAGCCATTCTGATCACCTTCTTGAACTCGGGTGAATATGCAACATTAAAATGCTATGCCACAGTCTGCGTGGTTAATGAGGTGGGTTTTAGGGACATGATCCCTTCAATCTCTTTCTTGGGGAGAGCCTTCAGGTTGCCTTTCTCTTGTTGAGTATTCCACTGAAAACTGATGCTTGGAATCAGAAAAAGTTTTGTCTGAAAAATGTCTGCAATTTAAAAAAACCTTTGCTAGACCAATTCTCTAATAGATCTCATCTGCCTGGAACCTGCACTCTATATCGGACATTAATACAATTGAGTGAGTCCAGAGATATTTCACGAGAAGAGTACTCCGCTTCTCTGCTCACAACAGAATACCTTATGCCACCAGGCTTGAAATTTTGGACTTGGACAACCTGGAACTATTCTGCCTATAGTCTGACTTAAGTGTAGTACACAAAATTATCTGCTACAATGTCCTACCTGTCAATTTTTATTTATTTATTTATTTTTATTTTTGTCATATTTATATGTCGCCCTTCTCCCGAAGGACTCGGGGTGGCTCACAACAATAAAACAACAAGACAGTAAAATGAATACTAAAACAATCCAATTAAAATCCCCAGATGGTTAAAACTAAAACTTCCAGCAGATCAGGAGATTTGTTGAAAAAGCCACGTCTTCAGGTCACCGTGGAAAGAGCGGAGGTTGGGGGCCGTCCAGAGCCCAGTGGGTAACTCGTTCCAGAGGGTCGGTGCAGCCACAGAGAATGTCCTCATCCTGGGCGCCAACAGGCGACATTGTCGAGCCGATGACACCCAGAGGAGGGCGGTCCTATGTGAGCGCACTGGGCAGTGGGAGGCCGGTAGGAGGTGGTCCTGCAAGTACCCTGGGCCCATGCCATGAAGGGCTTTACAGGTAAGTACCAGCACCTTGAAGCAGATCTGAAGGACCACCGGCAACCAGTGCAGCTCGCGCAGGAGAGGTGTAACACAGGAGTAACGGGAAGCTCCCATAACAACCTGCGCGGCCACATTCTGAACCAGTTGGAGCCTCCGCATGCACCACAAGGGCAGCCCCATGTAGTGGGCATTGCAGTAGTCCAGATGATAATGATGATGATACTTCAGCTTCAACTGCAATAATACAGAAACACACAATAAATACAAACTTAATGTGAACTGCTCCAAACTCGATTGCAGAAAATATGACTTCAGCAACAGAGTGTTCTATGCCTGGAATACATACCTGACTGTGGTTACTTCCCCAAACCCCCAAAACTTTAATCTTAGACTGTCTACTGTTGACCTCACCACATTCTTAAGAGGTCTTTAAGGGGTGTGCATAAGCACACCATTGTGTCTACCATCCCTGTCCTGCTGTCCCCATTTATTCGTATCCTTATCCTGTATTCATAATCATGTTTATACTTACATCTGTAATCTTATACGTGTATGACAAATAAATAAATAAAAAATAAAACAAATCCAATATTTGAGAGGCTGTCACAAAGAAGAAGGGGTCAACCGATTCTCCAAAACACCAGAAGGCAGGACAAGAAATAGTGGATGGAAACCAAACAAGAAGAGAAGCATTCAGAAATTAAGGAGAAACTTCCTAAAAGTGAGAACATTTAACCAGTGGAACAACTTCCCTTCAGAATTTGTGGGCACTCCACAATTGGAGGTTTTTAAGAAGAGACTGGATAGCCACATCTGGAATTGTATGGGATTTCCTGCTTGAGCAGTGGACTAATTGGACTGTAAGACCTCCAATGCCCCTTCCAACTCTGTTATTGTGTAATTGTGGAAGAGAAAAGATCTTGAATGTCACTAGATTTTCCTCTTTTCTCCAGAAACTGACAAGGATATGGGATGAGTCCTTTGACCACACATCCTTCATGACAAAGGACAGTCCTTTATATCAGAAAACTGTTCTTTCAATTTATTTATTTTTCAGAAACACACTTTTGTCTTTTGTTTTGAACATTTAATTTCTATGATACAAATGGTACCGCTTGATGCCCAATCTTTCACATTCGTATGAAAAATATAGAAGCTGAATTGTGTTTTCAAAATAAATTAATGTTTCCTTTTTGGTTTTATTATTTCATGTGGTTTTGCGACTTTTTTCTTGATTTTACTCTTGAATTTTCCTTTATAAAGCAATGTTATAAACACAGACTATTTCATTTTTATCCTCATAAACTTCTTTCAGATGTGCCCCTTTTCCAGATTTCTCCTTTATTTTTTTCTATAAAAATAATCACCAGTATGAGCTCAATTCAAGGGAGGTTTTACCTCAATATAATCCAAAATTTGATTTAGTGAGTTTAAAAACTGTTGAGCTTTTGCATGGAATACTGTATATTTTGTTATTTGGAGCATCATTTCCCCTTCCTTTGATTGAATTTTTGAATGAAAGAATAAACACTTTTATAAACTAAGCTTGGATTAGTTCCACCTTCACAAACAATGAAGAGCTCTTTTTCTCCAATGAAGAATAATAGCTAGGTTTTTTTTTTTCCAAAATTGAAATGCCTCAATCAAATTATTCAAGACTATAATTAATAAAAAGTAATTTTCAGGAATTTTGTTCTGGTTTGGTACATTATAAGAGAGAAGAAGTAGTTAAATGAACAAGAGCAGCCACCCATCTCTTAACAAAGGCAGCCAAAGTCCACCAAAAATCAGGATCAACTATATCCCTATTGAGGATTGAAATGTCAAATTCATGCTAAAATGCTCTTTTGAGGGGTGGAATGTTTCAAGAGGTTTTCTAAGAGACATCTGGGGAGCAACTTCTCTCTTGCTCCTTGGTTCATTTTCAGAGTTTCAACCCATCTATGACTCCTCCCATTGGGCACCTGCCAGTGAGTTTAGAGTTTAGAGAGTTGATGTCTCTCCTTGTGGCCATTATCCAAATCATAGTGATTTGTTTGCTGTCTTGATGCTAAATCTCTAAAGACATTTTTGGAAAGCTTTTGGATGTCACACAAACACAGCCATCATATGCTTTCACCTTGAAAACACATCAAAGCATTGCTGGCAAATGTCTCTGCATTAAAAAAAATATTGGGGGCATAAATGTTTCTGGAGAAAGAGAGAACCTGGGAGGCTTTTAGGACAGGCAGGGGTTGTATTTACTGTCCCCTTCCCTTCATATGTGAAACCCTGGCTGGACTCTGTCTGGATTAGGAAACCTCTGAAGCTTCTATCTTGAAAGAAAGGTTTGGTCTTTTCCAGCTCTTCATATCAGTGTTTCCTCAAAGCAGACCCAGGGCTGGAGTCTCTGTCAGGGAGACAAATCATGTTGCTGCTTCTTCTGCTTCTGCTGCCCCAGGAAGTTTTGATGAGCCTCAAAGCCAAATGCCTCCTGACTCTGAAGAGGGATGAGGTGCACCCAGAAAACCATTACAGGCCAGGAGAGTTTCTCATTGGTGGCATTGTCTCTGCAAGAAAGGCTAGGTTTTTACCACTAAGCTTCAACAAAACTCCTTTGACTCAATTTTCTTGGTATGTTAAAGATCCTGCACAGAATTAGAGCCTCTCCATTTGAACCTGAGTTCTAATGTTCCAGCCTGTTTCACCTTATTGATCTGTTAGTTTAACTTTCTTTCTGTCTCATTTCATCCTTGGGGATCCATTTGCCTCTTTTCAGCTGTTTTGAAATTCTCAAATAAAAAAAATCAGTAGAGATCTTCTGATTTCCCTGATTTTGAAAGAGAAGCATCCACTTTCCTTGATATCCTAAATATTGACATTTCTAAAGATCTAAGTGCCAGAACCCACTGTAACAATATTGCCAAAAAGGCATTAAGAGTTGTTAACCTAATCTTGCGTAGCTTCTTCTCTGGTAATATTGTGCTACTAACTAGAGCATACAAAACATTTGCTAGATTAATTCTCAAATACAGCTCATCTGTCTGGAATCCACACTGCATAGTGGACATAAATACAATCAAGAGAGTCCAGAGATATTTTACAAGAAGAGTCATCCATTCCTCTACCTGCAATAAAATACCTTTTGCCACCAGACTTCAAAGTTTGGGCTTATACAATTTAGAACTATGCCGACTTCGGTCTGACCTAAGCGTAGTTCATAAAATTATCTGCCACAATGTCCTACCTATCAATGACTACTTCAGCTTCAACCACAACAATACATGAGCACACAATAGATACAAACTCAAGGTAAACTGCTCCAAACTTGATTGCAAAAAATACGACTTCAGCAACAGAGTGGTCAATGCCTGGAACACTCTACCCGATTTTGTGGTTATTTCCCCAAACCCCCAAAACTTTAACCTTAGAAGGTTAAACTGTTGACCTCACCCCATTCCTAAGAGGTCTGTAAGGGACATGCATAAGTGCACCAGAGTGCCTACCGTCCCTGTCCTAATATTCCTTTTTATTCTTACTCTTTTCATGTATTCAAATTATGTTTATACTTTTATCTGTTATCTTATATATGCTTGACAAAATAAATAAAATAAAAAATAAAAATAAAAATCCACTCAGCAGAGCTGAACTATAGATGGACAAGAGACTACCATTCTCATGCACAATAAGATTAAAACCAGGCATTGAAAAAATGCAGAAATGTTTAATTTTATTCTGTACCGAGTTACCCATTAAATGAATATTAAATAAATAGATTCCAGATCAGAATTAGCTTCTTCTTTTTTTTTACATGTGTGAATCCTATTTGAGTGAATGCCATCTTCCTAATCATATGAGTTAAATGTCACTAACGTCTCTATTGTAAACATGCATGCCTGAAACAGAATAACATAGTAACAGAGTTGGAAAGGACTTTAGAGGTCTTCTAGTCCAACCCCCTGCTCAAGCAGGAGACCCTATACTAGGGATGTTAAACTCGTGTTGTCACAGCGGCATCACATGATGTATTGGGACTTTTTCCCCCTTCGCTAAACTGGGTGTGGGCGTATGATGCATCTGGCCCATGGGTTGCGAGTTTGACAGCTCTGTCCTATACCATATCCAGACAAGTGGCTGTCCAATCTCTTCTTAAAAACCGCCAATGATGAAGCACCCACAACTTCTGAAGGCAAGCTTTTCTACTAATTAGTTGTCCTCGTTGTTAGGAAGTTCCTCCTTAATTCCAGGTTGCTTCTCTCCTCGATTAGTTCCCATCCATTGTTTCTTATCTTGCCCTCTGGTGCTTTGAAAAATGAGGTGACTCCCTCTTCTTTGCCACAGCCCCTCAAATATTGAAACACTGCTTTCATGTCACCCCTAGTCCTTTTTTTCACTAGACTAGCCATATCCAAATCCTGCAACTGTTTTTCATGTTTTAGTCTCCAGGCCCTTCATCATCTTGGTTGCTCTTCTCTGCACTTTTTCCAAAGTCTCAACATCTTTTTTGTAGTGTGGCAGCCAAAACTGGAAGCAGTATTTCAAGTATGGTCTTACTAAGGTTTTATAAAACTGTACTAACACTTCCCGTGATCTTGATTCTATCCCTCTGTTAAGGCAACCTAGGATTGCATTGACTTTTTTGACTGTTGGGTACACTGCTGGCTCACATTTAATGTGAGGGATCTAAGACTCCAAGATCCCTCTCACATAAACACATAAATCATATAAATTCCAGAAATGAAACTCCTTTTGTTAACAGTCATAATTGCTCACTTTGTATGTGGAGTTGTGTTGTGTATATGTGTGTGTGGGATCTCTGTTTGCTTCTGTCCTGTAATAGTTCTATATTTAATGTGACATACTAATTCCAATTATTAATTACTAGAAAGGATAAACAAACAAAGGGACAGAGAGAGTTTGGAAGTGAGCTAAAAATCTTAATATAAAAGTGGGAATAATGACAACATGAAGAATAAGATAAAACCTATGACAGAATAAACTTAAGGTAATGTGGATTTTAAAAATCATTATATGGAAAGTGTTACATTGAAAGTACATTGAGAGCAATAAGTACAATTGGAAATACCATTATGGGTCCCATTACAAGGAGCATTCAATAGAACAGAAAGAAATGGTTCACATATCAAGATTTATTAATACAAGGAATAGAGTAGAGTAGAGTAGAGTAGAGTAGAGTAGAGTAGAGTAGAATAGAACAGAACAGAACAGAACAGAACAGAACAGAACAGAACAGAATAGAATAGAATAGAATAGATTTTTTTATTGGCCAAGTGTGATTGGACACACAAGGAATTTCTCTTGGAGCATATGCTCTCAGTGTACATAAAAGAAAAGATACATTCATCAAGAATCATAAGGTACAACACTTAATGATAGTCATAGGTCAAATTGAGATGAAGTACAGAGGTCAAATTGAGATGAAGTACAGAGATACTTTTTGATAGCAAAAAGACATACTGTAGTTTTTAGTGGTTCTCATCTGCATGGGCTAAAAAAAGGAATTGGAATTGTCTTTTAATCCATATTAACCGTTCCACTAGTTAATTGTTCTCACTATCAGGAAATTTCTCCTTAGTTCTAGGTGGGTCCTCTCGATCAGTTTCCTGGCCTGCCTTCAGGTATTTTGGAAAGTAAGTTAACCCCCTCTTCTTTGTGATGGCCCTTTAAATATTGGAACACTGCTATAATGTCACCTCTTTCTTTTCATTCAATTAGACATACCAAATTCCTGCAACTGTTCTTCATATGTTTTAGCCTTCAGTCCCCTAATCATCTTGGTTACTCTTCACTCTTTTTAGAATCTCAACATCTTTTTTACATTCTGGCAACCAAAGCTGGATGCAGTTCTGCTTTCTCCCTACTTCTCATCACCTTCTTGCCATTTTCTCCTGTTAATGGACCAAAATTTTTCTTGACTTTTTTTTTTACATGTTACAGTTATAACATGTAAGAGGTTACAGATGTAAAATGTAACAGGTTACAGCTTGTATTATTAAATGTGCTATTCAATTTGGATATGAAATAGAGATGGTATTCAGTAAACTGATATTCAGTTTACAGTGTGTCATAATTTAAGATATTTTTTTAAAAAAATATAAAATATTATCAATATATGACTCAAGGGAAATTATCAAAAATATGTAAACTTATTTCAAACCAATGTAGGAATTGTGAAAAGTATGGGGAAACATTTTATTATGCAGGGCAGACTTGTGAGAAAGAAAGTTTAGATATAAATTGACATAATAATGAAAAGAATTTAAAAGACTATGATTGCGAAGGAACCAAAAATTTTATTGGTACTTCTGAATAATATATTAGAAGATTCATAGTGGACGGATGAATTTTATATATGGTAATCACAGCAAGATTATTGTATGCATAATGATGGGAAAATCATGGTAATCCCACAGTGGGAGGAATAGATTATGAAAAATTCAGAATTTACAGAAATGACAAGTTATCTGTTGAAAAGAAGGCTGGAAATAATTCATATATTTCTAAACTTAAAGGATTTTTTCTTTTTCTTTTTTGCACCCCTTTCTTTCTTCCTTTCTCTCTTCCTTATAATTAGACAAAGTTATAATATTTAGATTACTTGAGACATAAGATGTGTTCCGTATTTTAAAATAAAATTGAAAAAAATCCCAGAGTTACAATCAAATAGATGAGATATTTTTTGGAGATTTGAAAAAAATCCATCGAATACAAAATTAAATGCTCCCAAAACTCTCAGTCTTGGGTGGATTAAAACTATTATTGTTCAGAGGGGTTAATTAAATGTTGTTTCTATTGATTGTGTTCTAATATGTTCAGGAAAGCATCAACAGAGTACTGGAAAATGCTGTCCTTCCTTTTTGCCATCCAGGAGATCAACAAGAATCCCAACATTTTATTCAATGTCACCCTTGGTTACAACATCTATGAAAATCATTTCCATGAACAAATGACCTCAGAGGCTTTGTTGGACCTGCTTTCAGAAGGGGAGGCCAATGTTCCCAACTACAGCTGTGGAAGGCAGAGAAACACAGTGGCCATTCTTGAAGAGGCTAATACTGACATCTCCATGCAGATTTCTACCAGGTTGGAAACCTACAAAATCCCACAGGTGTGTCTTTATTGAGAAGGAAATTTTTAGACATGCAACTTTCAGTCAAACATCTTCTATGGTACCATAAATGAAGCACCAAGTTCTATTATGGGAATTGTATGAAGTGATCATGACTCTATCAAATGAGAAATGGATTCAAGCACACACATCCCTTCCTGGCACACTCCTAATGCAGATTGGGCATCTCTGCAGGCTATTTGCAAGAGAAAAATACCACACTGAAGTGAGAGAAGAAGCAATATATAAAAGCAGAATGACCAGACAGATCCCTACAGAAGGTTATTCTTTGCCAGCAATGGAACAATTTCTCGATTAGGGCTAGATTTTTGGTGACATGGTATTTAAATAAAATAGCATTTCTTTATTTCTTTATTTTCCTTTTCAGATCAATTACGGTTTTGATTCCCAGGTTCTGAGTGATAAAACCCAGTTTCCTTTCTTCTACCCAATGCTCCCGACTGAAGGACTTCAGTACCCAGGGATGGTGAAGCTGGTCCTCCATTTCAGGTGGACTTTGGTGGGTCTCCTTGCTCCAAACACTGAGAGCGGACAAAGATTCATGAGGACATTGATTTCCATGCTAATAAAGAATGGGATTTGCCCAGTTTTATCACAAACCTTTCCCTTAGCTTCTCAGAAAGTATTCATAGACCTCCCTCTTTACCGCAATTGGAGAAAGGTGAATGTCTTTATTTATGGTGTAGACATAAATACATTCCAGATAGGGGTTATAATTATGCAACAGGTGTTTGAAATGCTTACTGAACCTCTTAGAGGAAAAATCCTGATCGTCACAACCCGCTGGGACTTCACTATTTATTTGGGAGGTGAGTATTTTCCCACCAAATACCTCCATAGTATTTTTTCCTTTCTTATGAAGAGTAATCAAATGGGAAAGTATGGTGGTTACACAAAGTATTATCCTTCGATGAGCCGCTTTGCAGAGAACTCCTTCCTTTGTTCTTACACCAAGGATGCCTTTTCAGTGAAAGTCTGGAGAAGATGCAGGGAGAGAGAAGAATTGGGGACTCTGAGGAAAGAGGAGATGGATCCCATCCTGACTCTGGATAGCTATTTCATTTACAACACAATCTGGGCTCTGGGACGAGCCTTCAATACTGCTTATTTATGCAAACTCAGGAGGAGAACATATAAAGGGGGTCAAAACTTGAAAACTCCAATGCTGAAGGCGTGGCAGGTATTTATTTATTTTATTACACAGCTCTCTGTAGCAGTTGAAGATTAATTTTAAATTGTAAGAATTGTGTAATTATTCTGACCATAGTTATCATGTATTCTGAATATAAAAATTAAGTTGAATTCCAACTTTTGCTTTTTGTAAATATTGCAATCTGTCCAAAACTGTGGTTTGGCCTTTGTCTGCTGGCAGGATGATGATGATCGGATCCTTTTTTGATGGCTGCTCTACCTCTGCTATCAGTTGATTCAGTTCTCATCTTTTTCTGGTCTGCAGAATGTTGGTTTATCTGATGTTATCTTAGATCTTTGTGGGAAGTACAGTGGTTTTAAATGTTCCTTCTAAGGCTGCAAATAATTCCCGGTGATTGGCATAACCTGTGTTATGGTTGAGGCCTTTCTGTAGAAACCTGTGTTCTACAGTGGATAGTGGATGGCTGGACATGTTGACTATCCAACCAGGTTCTGTTGCTTCTGTCAACAGAAGCATGTTCCAACATGTCTTTCATGAGAGGGTGCGGGTATGTATGTGTTTTCTACACATACATCGTTTATGTCTCTAAAATCCACACATAATCTCAATCATCTTTTTTACCCTTGACTAGCATGCCACTTGGGATTTTGCACCCTGAATGAAGCCCATCTCTAGGTTTTTATTGATATCCCCTTTTTTCTTGGGGGTCATTGAGTACATCTTGGGCTTTGGGAGTTTCACCCCTGGCAAGATCTTGATGGCACAAATGGGCGGATGGGGAGGTAGGACGTCACATTCTTTTTCGCTGAATGCCTCTGCTAGGTCCCGATATTCAGGGGGGAATGGGTTGTGTTTTAGGCACCAGGTAGAGGCCACTTTTGTGTGCTCAGGTCCCTCCCTCTCTTCTCTTTGCTGGCTGGCCCACCCAGATTTCTTTTGGGGTGTTTGGGGGCTTTTCCTGTTATGGCCACATGTCTCTCTCCCTTTCCACAGTGCACAATGTGTTTGCACTTGGTAAATCAGGCTAATCACAGGATTATAGCTTTTTCCAACTTAAGGCATACCAGTTCAATTAGGTAGGAGGCAGGCAAGCTTCCCATGATGGAGTCATCAACCTGCTCAAATCTTATGGGTCGCTATTGCTTCCTCAATTGCAGTCCCAGTTTCTAGACTGTCTGCAAGCTAGCTAAGAATTGGGTGCACCCTGAGGCTAGTAGGGTTTTTACAACCCCTTTTACCCCTAAGTGGGGCACAAAGATCTTCAGTGGAGCTTACAGGGGGTAATGGTTTAACTTTCCATCAGGTTGTCTTCCTCTTACTGTTGCTCTCATAAAGGGTCATCTGGGAGTCATCCTCAGTCAAAGTTCCCTCCCCTTTGCTACCGTTGGGGGCAAGAAATCTACGACTTTGTGTGCCACTTGGGCTTTCTCCTTTCCCCATTTGGTCAGCTTTCATGGCTTCATTGGGCTTGTAGCCCTCAGGGTTGAGATGGGTGCTGATGCTGGGCAGGCTGCAGCTCGGTGGCCCTCTCAGCCACATCGGAGGCATAGACTTGATTCTGGGGTTGAGTTTGAGGACTTTGATCTGCAATTTGGTTTTTCTTTTTCTGCCATGTCTCTGGGAAATACTAATGGTGGCCATTTTCTCCATGTGCTGTGATGTTCCAGCTGTTCCTTGAAGTTTGTTATAGTGTCCTTTATTAATTCCAACTTTCCACTGCTCTCCTTTTTGCATTCTTTTTGCATTCATTTCTTTTTCAATGTCTTTTTAAAAATGTATCAGTAAATAGTTTTTTCTCCACCTCTTTCTTCTTGGACTCAGTCTAAAAATGTGTGTCTGGGGTCTCTTCTTCATGCCAAGTGGTCCATATATCATCTCAATGCGAGTTTCATAAGCACAACCTGTTTGTAGAGCAAAGGCCCCATAGTCATCTTCAAAGTGAGCAAAGATTTTTCTCTTTCTAGCTGTCCATTGACCTGAGCACCAGCTGTTTAAAGTATTATTGTTGTGCAGGGCATCTGATTTCATTTTGACTTCATTGTCAGAATTTCTTCAGTGTGCTTGTGTACAACATCTACTTCCTTTCAGGTTTTAACTTTGGACCTCATTGGATTACCTTGGATGTATCCTTTGCTATACTTTCCATTGGTTTTCCAAAGTCTGCAGTGATAATTATGAATGGAAGAGATAAAGGACATCCTTGAGCATCCTTATTTTCCAAGTCATTTTTGGTTCTTCTAAGAAGATTTTTATTCTAGATTTCTCAGTATATTCTAGATCCATGATGGTGAACATATGGCATGCATGCCAAAGGTGGTGCACAGAGCCCTCTCTGTGGGCATGCACGCCATCACCAGCTGCTCTTGTGGTTTCCTGGGTGCACATGCACGCCTGCCAGCTGGTCTTTGTGGGCGCCAGAGCACCAGAAAATGGCCTGAAAACAGCCCAAAGAATGGCCTGAAAACAGCCAAAAAAAACAGCCAAAAAACATGTGTGCACCAGCCAGCTGGTCTTCGGGTTTCCAGCACTCCAGCACATGCGGATGCATGTGTGTTCCGGTTTGGGCACTCGGTGCCGAAAAGGTTCACCATCACTGTTCTAGATTTTAATTTATTCTATATTCCTTTATTCCAGCTCAAATGGAGGAGTCTTTCCAGACAGTTTTCTGAGTCTGTGTAACATTACACATTTTCTCTTCCATTCCAGCTTCATCCTTTCCTTCGAACCTCTCAGTTTTATAATAATTCCATTGATGGGGTATATTTGAATAGGAATGGAGATCTGATAGCAGACCTGGACATTGTAAACACAGTGATTTTCTCCAATTTCTCTGTTAGCAAACTGACAGTTGGGAGTCTAGAAAGAGTGGGATCCTCGGATTTCAAGTTGATCATGAACCAGAATGCTATTGTAAAGATGGAAATGCTGAACAAGGTGGGGAAAATACTTTATTCTTTTTTTTTAAAAAAGATTGTACCAATAGAATTGCACAGTTGGGGCAGGGATGAACTTGGAATATTATCTCAGTTCTCCCAGACTGGGAAGATAGATCGATAGATCGATAGATCGATAGATATGGATAGATAGATAGATAGATAGATAGATAGATAGATAGATAGATAGATATTGGTTTAGATGTTCAAGTGTCTGTGACAAAAATATTCTTAACTATTCCAGTTAGCTTTTATCAGTCTTCCACAAGGGAGTTATATTTAAATCAAGGGATAAAATGACTGATTTTGCCAAAGCAGAAATCCATTTAACTTTCTCTTGAGTAGGTACATTGAGAATTTAACCTAAAATTTTTACTGTGGCAAACATTAGAAGAGAAGAGAAGCAGGCAAACACCAAGAAGCCAAATAGGTTTGATGAGCTCAAAGTTTTTTGTAGGTTTCAAATTTAGCAAACATAAGTCTTGAATTGGACATCCTTTGGCATACTGTATACAATAATTCATGTTCTTTCCCTCTCTCTGCCCAGCCCCTGTCCCTTTCCAGGTGTGTGGAAAACTGTCCTCCTGGATTCATGAAGGTGGCTCAGGAAGGGAAGCCCATCTGCTGCTACAATTGTCATCCTTGTGCAGAAGGATCCATCTCCACCATAGAAGGTGGGTGACAGCAGGAGAAAGGGGCAGACTTTGGGGAGGATGATAAATCCTTAGATTTTACATGAATATGCATTTTGAAAGGCTTGGCCATTATTGGTCCCACCTCTTTGAGTCTTGATCAAGATATACATTTATGTCATAGTGAATTATAAGAAATGATCTTGGAGGCTTATCTGGTATATAAGTCAAGCAAACAGGAATACAGATCATGGATAAAGATACAGGATAAGTCTGGGTTTGAGAATTTTGAGAGACATGACATCTCTTGCTCATTATCCTTTACAGCACATCTTCCATTAGTGCTCTGATTAGTGAGAGTTCCCAGATTCCAGAATATAATGATCAAACTTTGATTGGACCTTTGTAGGAGGATTGATCAGATTCTTGCAAGTGTCCATGTCTGATGGGTATTGTCAATCCTGAAACTGGCCTCACCAAGGCCAGTTTTTAGGCTTCAGTGTTGCCACACTGGAGTTGAGGGATAGGGAGGGTGGGAATAGAGATAACTGGGCTTTTGTAGCCAAAATAAAATAGTTTCTCTTGGGAACCAAGGACATTACAACAGCTGGCTGGAGAGAGGAGGGGGAGAGAAGTTACCAGGCAACTGGCTAGCACCTAGATTGGACAATGTGACTTATTGTTTGGGGGAAAGGGAAACTTTCACTTTTTAATTAGGTGAAAACCCTGGGAACTTTCAGAGTTGGTTTTCACCAGTCTTTGCCAATATGATATCTCCAAATAAAACTGTTCTTTGAGGAATCTACCTGCCTCAGAGTTCCATTTGCTATGGGTGTATTACTTGGAAGGCTGACAAGTACTTTGGGCAGTTTCAGGTTGCCACCACGTGCCTTTAATCAAAGCATATATTTCTTTGCTAAAGGAGTCTCATTGACTCTCTTTGCTATGTTCTTCATTCTGTCAGAATATTCATGAACTGGAATAGAGACATGGTAACAAGGTCAGCCAATGAATAGGCATAGCAACTGGGTCAACCAGTGAGGGCTGTTTTGGAAACAGAAACTTAACCAAGAAGATTGGGCATTGCTTAGCAAACAAGTCTGGTCTAGTCTGTCTGCAATGCTGAACTGAAAACTGTTCTCTCCTCTGCTGTTGGTATTGTATATTTATTTCATGTGTTATTATGGATATAAAGAGAAGTTAATGAATCCTGCTGAATCAGTTACCTGTGTGTGCTTTCTGGATTTGATTGCTGTTGCAAACTCTGACACATTCTAATTGATGTGGTGGGGGGACTGAGAAGCCTTATGTAATAACCCTTTGACTGCTCCATCACTTCAGGTAATGTCTTTTTTGGTCAACCTCAGGTAACTCCTGGGTTTGTGTCTCCTGTGACTGACATTCCACAGGTTCTGCTGGAGGCTCTTCTTTAAAGTCATTGATGAGTCTTTGCCCATGATGAGGAGAGGAGAGGAGAGGAGAGGAGAGGAGAGGAGAGGAGAGGAGAGGAGAGGAGAGGAGAGGAGAGGAGAGGAATCAGGAATTGGGACTGAGGCAAACTTCCTGTCAGGCTTCAAATGGTGTTTTTGCTGTTACAACTATTATCGCTTCTCAGCTTGCCAACAGACTATGGGGGGAAGGAAGGGAGGATAGAACGAAGCTCCAGACATCAACATGACAGCTATGGGTACCAAGGACATTTTGGCAGGTGTTTACCAGGACTGAAAAAGACTTTCTCACAACAATACTAGAAGTCTCCATTGGACAATGTGACCTGGCCTAATATCGGGGAGGGAGAACTTGAACTTTAACTATATGGGATTGCGCAGGAAATAGTTAGATTTGGTTTTGCCCTCATTGTACTCATTAAAGTTTTGCATTAAGAGATTGGATCATCTCAGCCATGCTTGCTTTTGGTTGGCTTTGTCAGTCAGAACGTTGACACATCCTTCTTCAACGTATGGGAAGATGGCTCTCTTTTCTGTTCATTCAAAAGGGTCAAATGTATTTTGATGTCCTCACTCCATATCCAATTCATCTTCAAGGGTCACTCCACCTAATATTTCTTTCTCCATGGCATAAATAGTGTTTTTCTACTTCAGCTGCATAAGATACACTGAGTGAACATTCATGTGAACTTCACTCCATTGTAGACTGGTTCTCTTTGGTGCCTTTAAGTGCTGACAAAAGGCTGGGCTCCAATTTTCAATAGGTTCATCAGTGGAAGGATAAAATAGTGGAACTGTCTTCCTTCCTTCCTTGAATCCTTTGTTCCTCCATCCTTCTCTCACAACAAGTTCATTGATAAAATGGTGTCATTAAAAAAGAAAAATAATATTAAGCTGTTCTAGCTGGAAGGAAATGAAGAAAAATATTGAATTAATCTACACACAGTCATTCACACCAAAAACAAGTGTACCAAAACAATGAATTTGATGAAAGGACATGTTAAAGGGGGATCCTATTCTTGCTCTTTTTCAGATGCAGACAAATGTATCCAATGTCCAGAAGATCAACATCCAAACACCAATCGAGTTCACTGTATTCCCAAAATGAAAAGCTATCTTTCTTATAAGGAAAATCTGGGGATCATCCTGACTGCCATTGCTTTGTTCCTCTCTTTAACCACAGGCTTTGGTTTGGGGATCTTCATTAAATTCATGGAAACTCCCATTGTCAAAGCCAACAACCGGGACCTCTCCTATATCCTTCTGGTCTCTCTCTTGCTTTCCATCTTGACTTCCTTCCTGTTCATTGGCCAGCCAAGGAGAATAACCTGCCTCCTCCGACAAACAGCCTTCAGCATTGTCTACTCAATTGCCATTTCTTCAATCTTGGCCAAAACAATCACAGTGGTGTTAGCCTTCTTGGCCACAAAACCAGGAAATAAAGTGCAGAGATGGTTGGGGAAGAGCTTGGCCAACTCCATTGTCCTTTCTTGTTCCGGCCTCCAAGTTGTCATCTGCAGCATCTGGTTGGGAACTTTTCCTCCATTTCCTGACTCTGACATGCACTCGCAACCTAGAGAGATCATCCTACAATGCAATGAAGGTTCTGTCTCCATGTTTTATGTTGCCCTTGGGTACATGGGCTTTCTGTCTGCTGTCTGCTTCACAGTGGCTTTTCTGGCCAGGAATCTCCCTGGTGCCTTCAATGAAGCCAAGCTGATCACCTTCAGCATGCTGGTCTTCTGCAGTGTCTGGGTGTCCTTTCTGCCTGCCTATTTGAGCACCAAAGGGAAATTCATGGTGGCTGTTCAAGTCTTCTCCATCTTGGCCTCCAGCAGTGGTTTGCTGGGCTGCATGTTCATCCCCAAATGCTACATTATTATTTTTAGGCCAGATCTGAATACCAAAGAACATTTGATGTCAAAATAAAATTGAAAAAAAAAAGATTTTTATAAATCTATTATTTTTCAAAGGGGTCAATTATTAGCTTTGAGTAACAGGTTTTGATAATTTAATATTCATTCATTATTTATTTATTAAACCCGAATGCTGTCCATCTTAGCTAGAGCTACTCTAGGTAGTTTACAATCAAGAAAAAGGAAGAAGAAAGATTAAAACAATAAATAGTAACACTAACATTGGTTTAAAATGGACAAAGATGGGATGGAAGGGAGCAAGATGCACATGGGGAGGATATATTCCTCTTATTCCTAAAACTACTCCTATTTATTTTCCTCTACATTCCTAAAGAAACTAATAACAATAGCAGTAGTACTTAGACTTATATATCGCTTCACAGTGCTTTTACAGCCCTCTCTAAGCAGTATACCGAGTCAGCATATGGCCCCCAACAATCTGGGTCCTCACAATATACCAAGTCTCATTTTTAATTACAATAATGTGGGTTAAATCAGTTTCCAGATGAATAGAACTTTTTAGTAGGCTAGTGGAGACATAAGGAATGTGGCCTTGAAGGTCATAGTGACCTATAGTAAGTTATTCTGTGTTGGGTGCTCAAACATTGGAGGTTTTAAGACAGACAGTTGCATGAAATGGTATAGGGTTTCCTGCCTCAGCAGGGGGTTGGAATGCTAGTTAGAATGCCAGCATCTAGCTAATTTGTGATAAATTTAGGTAAATTCACACAACACCCTTAATCCAGTAAAGTTAACTTTTACATTGCCTCATGTGCCATGCCAAAATATGTAAACAAGATGGCTTATTGTGTGTCATCTTTCAAAACTATATTAACACCAGAAGCTTCCACGCTGCCACCTTCTTGCGCTTGGGAAAGTAGGAGGGGGGATTTAGTAGAGAGATTGTAGTTAGACATAATAGCATTCTTCTTTTCAGTCAAGGTCAGGGTGTTCCTGCATCTGGAGGAGGAATGGTTACAGTGGTGGCTCAAGTTGGGACGGATGGTGATTGGGCCATGTAATGGACTGATGGGTGCAGGGGCTGGATTTGGGGTTTTGATTTATTGAGGGAAAACCTGCAACTCTCAGATTCAGGTTTTCCCAGATGTGCCAGTATACCTATTCCAATAAATGAAAGATTTTAAGATGAAGCTTGTCTCGGAGTCTTTAATTGGAGTTGGGTTGTTCGGGAACACTGATATTAACCCGAATCTCAACACTGTGATGATCTACTTCCCACATTACACAGGAAAGGGATAGATCACCACCTACCAGAACATGTGAAATGGGGTAAACATGTTTTAAATTCATAGTTAACATATACAGAGGCTCTATGGCCAACCAAGAATGAGACCCTTGTTCCTTAAAGGTTCCTTTTTGGTATAGAAGGGAGAAAGAAGATGCTTTTACATTGATTCCCTCTAAGCCCAATTCCTTTGAACCACCTGAAAATATTTAGGATCATCTGTGGACAGTGCCAGGTTGATATGTGTCCAGCTTGCTAAGACCACTACGGAAATGTCTGGAAAAAACCTGGATGTCATTAAAATGAACTTGACCCATTAGTCAGTTTATGGCTCTACCAGAGTTTATTGCAAAAAATCAAATCCAGAAAGCACACACAGATAACTCAGCAGGATTCATTAACTTCTTTATATGAAGATAAATGTACAATACCAATATAGATTCTTTTTCAACGTAGTAGCAGTTACAAGCAAAACATACAGGCATCAGTACAGCAGAGATGCAAGTCCATACATGTTTCATTTCAGAGCTGAGCTTCATAAATATAAAAAGAGCCTCATTGACTTCCGGTTTGGCGTTGCGGCAAGACAGTTGGGGAAATAGCAGGCTCTGATGAGCGCCACGAAAACCCCGGCTGCCAAACCGCTGCTGATGGGTCTTTGGACCGGAACCGGCCTGCAGGGATGGGGAAGAAAGAGATGCACCTCAGACAACCAAGAGGAATAGGCAAGTTCCTCGGAGGTCAGAGGGAACTCTCCGTGAGTCAGCGGTGGGGGGAGGCAGCCATGGCGGCTGCCACAAAGCTGGGACAACTGGATTAAGTGTAGAGCTGGAGGAAGAGAGAAACAGAACGGAGGTTTTTTTGAAGCCGGGTGAGTGACAACCAACTCAGGCTTGAATTACAACAAGAGAAACATCTTACAACTATAAGACCCCTAATTTCAAAATCTTCTTTGCTCCCATGCTCCTTAGCTGCTATTACACTTTGTTTTGGAAATTGATGGTTATAATAACTTGGATATTGTTTGAATACCTATAACAATTGTTATAATTTGAATATTTGTAATAATATATCTATGAAAGTAAAAGATGATTATGCTGGGATTACAGTGAAAAAAATAAATATAATTATACTGGGATTAACAGTAAGTAAAATGATTACACTGGGATTAACAGTGAGAAAAATATAGATGATTACACTGGGATTAACAGTGGAATAAAGATGATTACACTGGGATTAACAGTAAGAAAAATAAAGAGGATTACACTGGGATTAACAGTGAATAAAGATGATTATACTGATATTATCAGTGAGAAAAATAAAGATGATTATGCTGGGATTAACAGTGGAATAAAGATGTATTTTGTACACTGGGATTAACAGTGGAAGGATAAAAGAAAAGGTTAAAATAGAAAATTGATAGCTATAATAATTGGGATATTGTTTAAATATTTATAACAGTTGTGATAACTTGAACATTTATTACCTAAGTGAAAAAGAAAAGAAAACTGAAACAATATATGATTCCCAAGCTGTAAGAATCAGTAAAAAGAGGTGCAACAATTGAACATTCATTTTTCAAATATGTAAGTGTGGAATTTCAGACCTCAGGAAAGCTAAGAGCAAAAAACAGAAATGCTAATTCAACTGCTCCAAAGAGCTCAGTGACCATCTTGCAATTCTACTGGATAAGGATGGGGCACACTATCTTCCATCAGCCCTTTATTTCAAGCAAAATTATTAGCCCAGTTCACATACAGAGAACAGTTTGGATCATTTTTCAGAGATCATCCGGTCAGAGGATGTTGAGAGTTAAAATTCCTCTTTCTCATATTTCTATATTTCTTCTGACAGTAAGATTCTCCTTTGTATTCAGATCTGGTCTGATAACAATAATGTAGCACTTAGGGATGAAGATGCAACCCAATAGACCAGCAGTAGAAGACAGGATGGAGAAGACCTGCACAGCTACCATGTATTTCCCTTTGGTGCTCAGGTAGGTGGGCACAAAAGTCACCCAGACACTGCAGAAGACCAGCATGCTGAAGGTGATCAGCTTGGCTTCGTTGAAAGCCCCAGGGAGATTCCTGGCCAAGAAAGCCACTGTGAAGCAGATGGCAGCTAGGAAGCCCATGTAACTGAGGGTGATATAGAACATGACAACAGAGCCTTCATTGCATTGCAGAATGATCACTCCAGGCTGGGAGTGGAGGTCAAAATCAGGGAATGGGGGAGAAACTCCAAGCCAGATGGAGCAGATGATAATTTGGACAGCAGAACAAGAAAGGATGATGGAACTGACCAAGCTCTTCCCCAACCATCTCTTCACTCGGTTTCCTGGTTTTGTGGCCAAGAAAGCTAGCACCACCACAATCGTTTTGGCCAACATAGAAGACACAGCTACTGAGAAGACAATGCTAAACACAGTTTGTCGTAGAAGACACATGGCTTTCCTTGGTTGACCAATGAAGAGAAAAGGAGACAAGAAGCAAAAGAGGAGAGACACCAGGAGGATGTAAGAGAGGTCCCGGTTGTTGGCTTTGACAATAGGAGTTTCTCGGTACTGAAGGAATATGGTTAAAACAACTCCAGTGGTTAGGAACAAGAAAAGGGAAAAAGAGATCAGAATGATAACCAGATGATCTTCATAAGAAAGGAAGGAAATAACTTTGGGGATACATTGGAGTCTATCCTCATTTGAATATTTATCACCTGGACACTTGGTGCATTTTTCTGTATCTGAAAAACCCCAAAAGCAATTTTACTTTAATGCTCTGTATTTTCACCTTCCAATAAATGCCTTCTTGAGACAACAATTGATATTACATTATTTTCCAAGATGCATTTCATATCTCCAGAGAAGGGAGATATGATGGGAGGCTATATAGATTTCATTGCAACAATCATTTTAGGAAATCAACCTAAGATAATTTATTAACTTTCAAAGAATTCAGAAGTTCCTAGAAAGATAAACATGGAAGAACAGATTCAAACTATAAAGCAGAAGAGAGATTTTTCCAAAGCTTTCCCAATCCACCACAATTTCTTCTCTTTTATAAGCCTTTCCTTAGGTATTTTTGCTATTCTTCCCTTTATATAAGAACTGTGCATTTGGAAAATAGAAAACAGATAAGATTCAATTGGGCTTTCAACATGTAATTACATCAAAATGTTCTGGATGGATCCACTTACACAAGGCTTCACTTACACATTTCTTCAGTGTGACCTACCTTCCTGAGTGGAAATAGTACCCTCTGGACAAGGAACACAGGCATAGCAACAAATTGGTTCTCCTTCCCGAGCCCGCTTGACAAATCCAGGATGACATTTTTCCACACATTTGGACTGAGGCAAAGGCTAAGAAGCAAAAGAAGGAATGCCAAAGAAAATGTCTCAGGACTAAGCATCCACAGAAAATTATAACATGAGATAATAAGATAAAGTAACCTTTATTGTCATTTTTTTAGCTGTGAATACACTGGCCCACATTAAAAATGAAATTCTGTTGACTGCTCTCAAAAGAAAGGAGTGAAAGAAGGAAAATAATTATTTATGAAAGAAAGTTCACAAAGAATTATGATTCCTTGTGAAGAGAAAGCCTTGGGAATTCTTCATAGGAGCAGAAGGCTTATTTCCCTATCCAAGTGGGGTGATTTTGAGGCATGGATAACTCTGGCTAGGTCTGTGTTGATTATCTTCTCCTGCTCTTTCATGGGACACTGGGCCCACCAGGACAAGGTAATCCTAATTGTGAAGTCCCAAAGGTGCTTTTTCAAGCACCTTTGGACTTTCTTGTTTTTCTTAGAAGACGTTTCGTTTCTCATTGAAGAAGTTTCTTCAACTCTGACTGGATGGTGGAAATGGAAGGATTTATACTCCTTGCAGACAGCTGGTCATTTGCATTCTTTTAGAGAGTCACTGAGGCCACGTGGAGGTTTGTCTGTGTCCTCAGGGTCACCATTTGCACTACTGAGGAAACAGACAAACCTCCAAGTGGCCACAATGACTCTCTAAAAGAATGCAAATTAATTAGTTAGTTAGTTAGTTAGTTAGTTAGTTAGTTAGTTAGTTAGTTTATTTGATTTGTATACCGCCCTACTCCCGAAGGGCTCAGGGCGGTGAACAGCCACAAGATAAAAACACATAAATACAAAATTTAAAAACAGAATAAAACCAAATTAAACAATTTGGCTGAAGACAGATTTAAAAACACCCCAATAAATTAAAAACAAATTAAAATTTGTGTTTTAAAAGGGAAAAAATTAGGCCAGGCCAGCCTGATGGAATAAAAGGTTTTAAGAGCGTGGTGGAAGGTGCATAGATCCGGGATCCTCTGTATCTCCGGGGGGAGCTCATTCCAGATAGTAGGTGCCCCCACAGAGAAGGCTCTCCCCCTGGGGGCCGCCAGTTGACATTGTTTGGCCGACGGCACCCGGAGGAGCCCCTCTCTATGAGAGCGTACTGACCGGTGGGAGGCTACTGGTGACAGCAGGTGGTCCTGTAGATAACCAGGTCCAAATGACCAGCTTTCTGCAAGGAATATAAATCCCTCCATTCCCCACCATCCAGTCACAGCTGAAGAAGCTGCTTGGATGAGAAGCAAAATGTCTTCTAAGAAAAACAAGAAAGTCCAGTTGCTTCTTGAAAAAGTACCTTTGGGACAACCATGACTCAGATGACTGAGAATCTCCATAGACACCTAATTCGGAAGCTTAATTTCCACTGGAACCAAATACATTTCCATTCAGTCAACCTAAAGCTATGACTACTATAGTCCCATGAGAGCATGTGAGAGCCTCTCTTAGCATTTTCATGCAGCTTCTCCATTGCAGCATTAAGCAAAGGTGCATAAGCTTAACCCAATGAAAATAGGGAAAATAGAGAAAAGACCTCAATATTTCTCCCACCCTGTTGAGCAGTTTTAGTAATAATAGATGATTTGGGTTGACAATAAGTTTCTGTCTTTCAAAACTTGTGAGTTTCTCTTTGATGAGATCCTCCTTGGAGAGAAACACCCAGCTCATGATCTTCAAATCAGCTGCTAAATCTCCTTTTTGGTCCAAGTACAGTTTGTAGGTGGAAAGATTGAGAAACTCATTCTTCTCCAGAAAGGGATGGAACTAGAATGGGAACATCCAGAATTTTAAAAGCAGTAAATGTGGTAACTTACCTCTTTTTATCTGTTCTCATTCAAACGTTTCTTCTACAGTGGTCTAACTTGGAAATATTCTTATTTGGGAGAACAGGTTTTACCACTATCTTAAAACATGAAAAAGAAAGTTTGCCAAAATTTGTTGATCATATATTGAAAATAGTTGCATTTAAAAAATATAACTTACGAAATTTGTCAATTACAGGAAACATTCTAAAGCAGGCCATGAATAAATTACATAAAGAGAATATTCATAAACCCCTTGAAAAAAACCAGAAAACATGGATTTGTCAGGAAGAAAGTTGCCAGGTTCATCAGGAACCCACACTGCATAGCGGACATTAATGTAATCGAATGAGTCCAGAGATATTTCACAAGAAGAGTCCTCCAGTCCTCTGCTCGCAACAAAATACCTTATGCCACCAGACTTGAAATTATGGGCTTAGACAACTTAGAACTTCGCCGTCTTCGGTCTGACCTAAGTGTAGTACATAAAATCATCTGCTACCAGCCAATGAATACTTCAACTTCAACCAAAACAATACAAGAACACACAATAGATACAAACTCATGATAAACTGATCCAAACTAGACTGCAGAAAATACAACTTCAGTAACAGAGTTGTCAATGCCTGGAATGCTCTACCTGACTTTGTGGTTTCTTCCACAAACCCCTAAAACTTTAACCTTAAACTGTCTACTGTTGACCTCACTCCATTCCTAAGAGGTCTGTAAGGGACATGCATAACCATCCCTGTCCTAATGTTTCCTTTTATTCATATCCATTTCATGTATTCATAATCATGTTCACACTTGTATCTGTCATAAAATACATGCTTAATGAAAAATACAAATAAAATAAATAAATAAATCTTCTCCAATTGGGAATATATCCAAACAAGCTAATTCTACTTTATTGTAAGGGAACTATCAGATTACTTTTTTATTTTTATATATATTTTTGTACATCAACCCATAAAAAAAAAGCCTCCTTAATCATTAAAACCTGACCTGTCCAAGGAAGCAATGTTGCAAAAACTAGGCCAGACTAATCTAACGGAAATGCTAGAGGCAATTTATTCAAATGAGAGACAGATTGACAAAAGAAATCCCAAAGGATTCAAATCCATAAGTATACAGAACTTAATACTCAACATTCTGCACCCAGAAATGTAAAGGAAAAGAATCTAAAGAATGTACATACTCAAATAGATGTTAAAATGGACTGCCTCTGAAACTACACAACCACTAGGTTAATAGGGACACACACACTCTTTTTCACAACTCTCCCCTGCACACTTCCACACAAAGAGACACACACACACATACATACCCTTCCTTATAAAATTTTAGACCTCTGTAGCTACCCCCAGAAGGGAACCTCTTTGTTTTTGGAAATAAATAAATCACTTTTTTTCTACATAGCATGTCTGGATTTTATTCTGATTTGTTCTTGCTCAATCTGCTCAAATTGGGAACCCAAATTATTCTTCTGACACTATATTACACTACATTAAGAGAATGTTGCTGGAATGGTTGCAGGAACTGGGTATGTCTAGTTTAATGAAAAGAAGGACTAAGGGTGACATGATACCAGTGTTCCAATATCTCAGGGGATGCCACAAAGAAGAGGGAGTCAAACTATTCTCCAAAGCACCTGAGGGTAGGACAAGAAGCAATGGGTGGAAACTAATCAAGGAGAGAAGCAACCTAGAACTAAGGAGACATTTCCCGACAGTTAGAACAATTAATCAGTGGAACAACTTGCCTCCAGACGTTGTAAATGCTCCAACAATGGAAGTTTTTAAGAAGATGTTGGACAACCACTTGTCTGAAGTGGTGTAGGGTTTCCTGCCTAAGCAGGGGGTTGGACTAAAAGATCTCCAAGGTCCCTTCCAATTCTGTTATTCTATTCTAATATCTATCTATCTATCTATCTATCTATCTATCTATCTATCTATCTATCTATCTATCTATCTATCTATCTCTATCATCTATCTGTAACTATCTAGCTAGCAGATATCAGATTGGGTGTCTGTATGTATGTATAAGTGTATAAATGTATAAGTTAGAACCAGATATAATATAAAACTAGGTAGAATCTTGGTAGTTTAGCAAAATGGGCTGAAAAAAAACTGAGTAGAATTTAAGAGAAGGAGACGTACAAAGTTTTCCATGTTGAAGAAAAAAAATCAAACATATAGCAAAAAGATGAGGAATATCAAACATGATAACAATATTTATGAAAATGATCTCAAACGACTAGTTGATTTAAAAGTGAATGTGAATCTGAGGTTGTTATGATCATGGGAAGAAAGCAAATGCATCCATAAATGCACCATCCAGAAAGTGAATGTTGTTTTTTTTTTGGTGCTCCTATTTTGTAGAAAAACAGAATCTGTTTTAGGGAATAGTAATGAAGTCAAGAAAGAGATTAAAGGAGCTGCTCTTAGCCTTGAGGAAAGACAAGGAGAAGAGCCATGTTGGTTTACCAGAGCAAAAAATCAGAAGGAATCTTGGAGCACCTTTTCCAATTAATACAATGTCTTAGATTATAGACGGATCTTCACAGACTTGAAAACTGGGCCCTATCTAAGAAAATGAAATTCAATATGGATAAAAGTAAGATTTTATATTTAGGCAAGAAAAAAACCCAACTCTACAGTTACAGACTAGGTGAAACGTGGCCCAATAGCAATAACTATGAGAGGGATCTCAGAGTCCTAGTAGAAAATCACTTAAATATGAGGCAACAGTCTGTGGCAGCAGACAAAAAAAGCCAATGCAATCCTAGGCTGCATTAATAGAGGGACAGAATCAAGATCACGTAAAGTATTAGTACCACTATGTAAAGCCTTAGTAAGACCACACTTAGAATACTGTATCTGATTTTAGTCACCATATTGCATAGGACCTAGTTATCTTCGAGACCGCCTGCTGCTACCGACGGCCTCCCATCGACCCGTGCGCTCCCACAGAGAGGGCCTCCTCGGGGTGCCATCAGCCAAACAATGTAGGCTGGTGACCCCCAGGGGGAGGGCCTTCTCTGTGGGGGCACCTACCCTATGGAACCAGCTGCCCCCAGAGATAAGGCAAATCCAAGACCTCGGTGCCTTCTGCCATGCCCTTAAAACTTTCTTTTTTCAGCAAGCTGGGCTGGCTTAACATATTTTTAAATATTTTAATTGGTTTGTCATTTTAAACTGGGGCCAAATTAATATATATTCTTTTAATTGTTTTTAATGTTTGTATTGTACGTTTTTATCTGGCTGTACACCACCCTGAGTTCCTCGGGAGAAGGTGCGGTATATAAATTTGAAATAAAATAAAATAAATAAATAAATATTATAAAAATGTTATTGAGACTCTGGAAAAAGTGCAGAGAAGTGCAATAAGAGATTAGGGGACTGGAGTCTTATGAAGAATGGTTGCAGGAATTGGGTATGTCTAGTCTAGGGAAAAGAAGGACTAAGGCAGACATAATAAAAATCTTCCAATATTTGAGGGGCTGCCACAAGGAAGATTGCTTAGTGCATTGTAAGCCGCCCTGAGTCTCCGGAGAAGGGCGGCATATAAATCAAATAATAATAAAAAAAGAGTGGGGTCAATCCCACCATCCCCAGTGGTGGGATTCAGCTGGTTCTCTCCAGATCACTCAAACCAGTAGTGGTGACTGCAGGAGGTTCTGCCCACCTGCCTGGATGTAAAGTGCCACCATTGTGCATGTGCAGAAAGCTGTGTGCATGCCCAGAGGTGGAACGCGAGCAAAGTGAGCTCGTTTTTAGCGAACCGGTAGGGAGGGTAAGTGCATCCCACCTCTGGGTCACCCTATCTCCCAAAGCACCAAAAGGCAAGACAAGAAACAATGGATGGAAACTGATCAAGGAGAGAAACAACTTAGGACTAAGGGGGAAAAAATTTCCTAACAAAGAATTATTTATTGACCAAGTGTGATTGGACACACAAGGAATTTGTCTTGATGCATATGCTCTCAGTGTACATAAAAGAAAATTTTAGAAAAAGAACAATTAACCAATGGAATGGCTTGCCTTCAGAAGCTGTAATTGTCCTATCGCTGGAGGTTTTTAGGAAGAGATTGGACAGCTGCTTGCCTGAAATCATATAGGGTTTCCTGCTTGAGCAGGGGGTTGGACTAGAAGACCTCCCAGGACCCTTCCAGCTGTCTTATTCTATGTTAACCTGAAAAGGGAGGATACAGCAACCATCCAATAACTGAACGATGTTAAACAGAAGCTGCAGATCTGTTAACTGTTATTCCAGATGGTAGGACATGGAAAAATGAATTCACTTACAGTAGAGAAGATTTTGACTGAAAGAGAGTGAGAGAGAGAGAGAGAGAGAGAGAGAGAGAGAGAGAGAGAGAGAGAGAGAGAGAGAGAGAGAGATAAACATTCTGAAAGAGGAAGATTTTTAGTGCTGCGCCAAACGATGCTAATCATAAACCCCTATATACAGGAATTTGTTTTAAAATGCATGCATCTTTTAAAAATTAGCAGTGTTTAATATCAATCTGTTTCTGTCATAGTTCCTGCTTTTGTGAACATAATGGCCTGGGTGGTTACAGTGCAGGGGTGGGTTCTAAATTTTTTTACTACCAGTTCTGTGGGCATGGCTTATTTTGTGGGTGTGACTTGGAGGTCATGTGACTAGGTGGGCATGGCTAGCTGGTCAGAGTCATTTCTGGAAGGTCCTCACACTTACGACCTGACTCGTTTGTTTGCTTTTAACACTGATCAGCTGTAGGACGGCCCTTTGAAGCCCCGCAGCAAGAGTTTAAACAGTTTTTTTCCCTCTAGTCATCAGCTGGGACTCAGGAGGCAGCAATAGATTGGGGATGGGACCAAATAAAAGGTAAGAATAACATGGGTGGGCGGGGTGTGTGGGAGAACTGGTTTGGTGATGTCATATCGTCACCACTACCGGCTCGGCCGAACCCGACCAAACCAGGAGGAACCCAGTGACTAAAACTGTTGGTTTCCCCTAGCACAAGGATGTTTATATACTTCCCCTCCCTCTTCTCTGGACTTTTTCTCAAAAGAAACTAAATTTGATGGATGCTTGGTAAAACTGCATACCTCCCATGGCTGCATTCTTAGAGTCCCCAATCTCTCTTCGTGTTCCTTCCTTCTCCTGAATACTGAGGAATATGCAGCATTCAAGGCATGGGCCAGAGTCTTAATAATACTGTAAAAAGAGTGGAAATTAGAGATCCAGACCATGTTCTTTTTCTTTTGGGTCTCCAGTGGCGCTTTTTGAGTGCATCTCTTCCGTCCTTGGATGGAAAAGACGTGCTTTGAAAAAGAACAGAGAAATGACTGATCTCCAAAGGGTGGCTCCACGAAGATACTGTGTTCAAAGCCTTCCATTATTGGCCGTCTCTTTTCCTCTAAAGCAATGGTCCAGATGCTATTCACATATTTGAGATGTCTGTTGTATTCCAGTGGAAATAGTCCAATGAGTGTTGTGATCCAGACTTTCCCTTCAATGGGTCCTGGCAAATGCGTAAATGTTAAATGAAAAGGAATAATCCTCTCCAAAATGGCACCATATTCTATATAGTGAAGAAAGACATTGACTTGTCTCCACTTAGAAAGGGCATCCATGAGGGGTGCTGTATGTCCAGTTGTTGAGAATCGTTGTGATATAGCCACAAAAATTCCATTCTTGACAAGCAAAGGAATAAAAGTCCTCATGAAATCATCTCCATTTTCTGTGTCTGAAGCAAAGACACCAATCAAGGTCCATCTGAAATGAAGGAGCACTTGGACAATTCCTGGGTAGAAGATCCCTCTTTTGGGGAAAAGCCAGTGATAAAACGGCAATTGACTTTTATCATGCAGCGACTCTTGAAATAATTCAAAACTAATCTGAAAAAGCAATGAAGAAACCCTATGTTATATTTGTGGTCAGTTCAATTCCAAAATATTAGCTTCAAAGAAATCCAATTTAGTTGTAATAAACATATTCAGATAATTTATTGTTGGTTAGTCAATAACCCATGTCAAGATACAGAATTGATGGGCTGTATGCTAAAATAAAGCCAGGTCATGTCACACACTTGAAAGTAAATCAGGAAGCCTGTAATTGTGGAGTGTGTCTGGCAAGAACAAAGAATGCTTATCTATAGGAAATATGCATCTGTAAATCTTGTAACAATTCTGGGTAGTTAGAAAGCTGACAACTTGCGGATCTCAGCTAACAATTAGGAATAGTGATGACCTGCAGCCAATAAAATGTGTATTAGATACTGTAATTCCTGGAGCACTCATTAGCCAAGGTTTAGGAATAGGGACAGCTAGAGACCAATAGAACGAATTATAGAATTATTACTAAAATGTATATTAGATGATATTTCTGATTAACTCGCCTTGTCCCACCTTTTCTTTTAGTGAAAATGTATAAAGCTTTCTTAATTCTTTGTTCTTGCTTCTTGGCATTTTGGCCAGGAGCCCTTTTCCTTGGAGTACTCCAATAAAAAGCAATCAAAAAACCTGCACCTCGTGTCCGGCAACCATCATTGGCTTCGGCACCAGGCTCAGACCCAAATTGGGGACAACAGAATCATGACACTTACAATGGACATGGTGAAAAGCAATTCTTTGGTTCCAAAGTAAAGAGATGGTTGGATCTATCACATACCAATAAATCACCCCATTCAATTTACCTATAGAAAAATACACATTACAAACCTGAGGGACTTTGTAGATGCCTTCTAATGTTGACATCTGGAAGGAGATGTCATTGGTAGCTGCATCAACAAGAGCCAAAATGTTGTCCTTCCTTCCACAGTTGTAGTTGGGAATATTGGCTTCTCCGGTAGAGAGCACATCCAGCAAGGCATCTGAAGTCACAAGTCTGTTCAAATAGTTGTCATGGATGTTGTAGCCAAGAGTGAGATTTCGCAGAACCCTGGGAGTTTTGTTGATCACTTGAATATTAAAAATGTAGCGTAGTATTCTAAATTTATCAAAAGGTAAACTAATGGGAAAAAAATGTTCAAGTTATTATCATTATAACTAACAGCAACAACAAAATACTTTTTTGAATTAAATCTCCTTCATCTTCACAAGCCTTCTGAGTCTTAAACCAATGCTTCTCCAAATCCAGAGGCAAATAATACAATTTTACCATTTAATTACCATTGACCAATATTTTTTGGTATTTACCAATAATTACTATTAATTAATTACCAATAATTACCATTTCATTTGAATTGAATGCTGGGGAGATGGAATGGAGATAGTTTTCAATTAGGGTTAACAATCACAAATAAACCCTTATTTGTAGCAGAACTAATTTTCATCTGCCCGGTAACCAGGATTCAAAATAATTTAATCATTAAAGTAGAATCATCATAATAAGCAGAGGCTGTTTCATAAATGACTCAGGAAAGCAATTTATTCTCTGTTCCTATAAGGATCAGGCATTGAATATAAATGAGCAGATATAAAAATATGGACATGGGCTGGGCAGAGGCAGCTGTAACTCATGAAAAAGTTATTTTAAACTAAAGCATTCAAATGATAATTTAGGATTGAACCAGGAAAGTTATAGAATCTGGACATTTTCAGGGTTTTTTTTTTCCTGCTCCACCTTTGAATTTGAGATTTTTCTTTAAAAAAATAAGACAAACAAAGAAGGAATGGAAATCAAAATGATTCAAGAAATTAAACAGGCCTTGCAATATAGACATAAGTGAAATAAAAAGAATGGGAGTGTTAGAACTGCAAATGGAGAGAATGCAACACCATCACACTGAATGACTTACGTGTCAAACTGACAATAAGGAGCCAAGTTGAAAGGCAACACTGCTGTATGCATTATTTTTGTTCCAGTGGTGATGACACTAATTGTATGGTCTCCTGCCCTGTAATAGTTCCATGGTTTTTTCCCATCCTGGAGCTCAAAATTCAATGGGCACTTAATTGTAAGCTTCCCAGATATTGGCTGAGGTACCAACAGCATCAGAAGTAGAAGCAGAAGGTCCATAATTTATGGAGCTGTTTCTAAATAAGTACCAAAAAAAAGAAAGAAAGAAAGAAAGAAAGAAAGAAAGAAAGAAAGAAAGAAAGAAAGAAAGAAAGAAAGAAAGAAAGAAAGAAAGAAAGAATTAGATTATTTCTAAGGACCTTCACAATATGGACCTTATAGTGGCTTTAGGATTCAGACAGAGACAAACCAAGCTGCACCCGGAAAGGAGAGAAAGTACATTCAAGAGCACAATCCTTGCCTGTCTCAAAACTTGTGCCACAATGTGTGTGACTGAAGCATTTATCCTTTACTGATGCAAGATCCCTTTCATTTTGCTTCAGTCTGATGTTTACCTCAGAAACAATCACTGGAGACGTAGCAGAAGAAGTCTCAAAAGCGAGAATTGTGAATATTGCAGTGAGAAGCAGCTTCTTCTCTGGGGATCTTAAGCTTCTTCAGGGCTCCATTTGCAGAGGAGTAGCTGGAGAAAAGTGTGTTAGTGAAAAATCAGAACTCTGCCCCCCAGGGGCACTCTTCTATTTCTTTCTATTTCTATTTCCTGGATGTCTTAGTCTACAAAAAATCCAATGGCTCCCTAGGACACACCATCTACCAGAAGAAAACACACACAAACCGCTATCTACACGCACTCTCACACCACCACCCAGCACAGATCAACTCGGTAGCCAAGACACTCATCTCCAGAACAAAACGCTTAGCTGACGAACAACACCTAAAAACCGAACTACACACTCTCACTAACGTACTAACATCCAATGGATTCCAAAGAAATAAGATCACCAACCTAATCCAAAAAGAAACCCCCACTAAAATCCAAGACAGAGAACAAGAAAACGGCAAAGCCCTCCTCCCATACATAAAAGGCACCACAGACAGAATAAGCAAAATCCTCCACAAACATAACATCAAGACAGCATTCTGCACAAACCGAAAAATATCCACCATCCTAAGGAACCCCAAAGACAAAATTGAGTTAGAAAATCAAGGAGTATATGAAATCCCATGCACCGCCTGCCCCACCACATACATCGGACAAACCTCTATAAAGTTTAAAGTTCTATAAAGTTTTATACCTGTATTTGTTTCTAGTTTATTGACCCTCTTTCATCATTAATTTTCTAAACTTTGCATCTATTATCTAACCAATTGTACCATAGGCCCCATATTAAGTAATACGCTGTTTCTCCTTTGTCTTTTATTATTATTATTATTATTATTATTATTATTATTATTATTATTATTATTATTATTATTTGATTTATATGCCGCCCTTCTCCGGAGACTCAGGGAGGCTTACAATGCGCTAAGCAATAGCCTTCATACTTTTGTATATTTATACAAAGTCAGCTTATTGCCCCCACAAACCGGGTCCTCATTTTACCCACCTTAGAAAGGATGGAAGGCTGAGTCAACCTGAGTCAATCCAAGACAGAGAACAAGAAAACGGTAAAGCCCTCCTCCCATACATAAAAGGCACCACCGACAGATTAAGCAAAATCCTCCACAAACATAACATCAAGACAGCATTCTGCACAAACCGAAAAATATCCACCATCCTAAGGAACCCCAAAGACAAAATTGAGTTAGAAAATCAAGGAGTATATGAAATCCCATGCACCGCCTGCCCCACCACATACATCGGACAAACCAACAGACGAATAAGTGCACGCATAGAAGAACACAAGAACTCAGTCAGAAAAGAAGAACCAACTTCTTCCCTGGTCCAACACCTTAAAGCCACAGGACATGATATTGACTTTAAAAAGACCAGAACTATCACCAAAACTGAACACTTTAACAACAGAATAATCAGAGAAGCCATCGAGATAGAAAAACGCCCACACAGCATGAACAAACAAGATGATACCTCCTGCCTACCAGCCATTTGGAAACCCGCCCTTATTGACAAACGAGTCCCTAACACGACGAATGACACCAGACCCACACTCACGAGAGCCACACAGGATGTCACCACCACACATCCACGCAGAAAGCAGACTCAAACCCACACTGATAATGAGCCACGACCAAGGACCAGAAGCCAGACCGCAGCTGCATCATTAGCCACTTTAAAACCCCTCCAATCCATACATGAAGCAGACTGACACCCACCATGAAGAGCTTGCATGGCCACAAACACGAAGCCAAACAACAACAACGCAGCTCATCAACTCAAATCGCCCTGCAACTCAGACTAAGCTGAGCACAACCAAGCCCCCACCCAAACAGAACACACCCCCAGCCAATCAGAGCACAACCAACCCCCCATCCAATCAGAGCACAGCCAAGCCCCTAACCAATCAGAACACACCTCCACCCAATCAGAACACAGCCAAGTTCCCACCCAATCAGCTCACACCCTCACTAGCAGTTAAAAGGAAGAGACAGCTGCGATCTCACATTGCTCCTGGAAGCACGAAGCCGAGAACACCAGCCTGAAGATGATGAATGAGACTTTGTCGAAACGTCTCCAAGACACTTCCAATTTTACATGGTAGAAGACCCGAATAACCAAAGACCTACATATGTATGTATGTATGTATGTGTGTGTGTGTGTGTGTGTGTGTATGTATGTATGTATGTGTGTGTGTGTGTGTATGTGTATATATATATATATATATATATATATATATATATATATATATATATACATACATATATACATATATACATATACATATACATATACATATACATATACATATACATATACATATACATATACATATACATATACATATACATATACATATACATATACATATATATATATATATATATATATATATATATATATATATATATATATATATAGTAGGTCTTTGGTTATTCGGGTTTTCTTCCGCGTAAAATTGGAAGTGTCTTGGTGACTTTTTGACGAAGTCTCATTCGTCATCTCCAGGCTGGTGTTTTCGGCTTTGTGCTTCTAGGAGCACGAATATTCGTGCTTCTAGGAGCATGAATATAAATATTGACATATTTATATTTATAAACCAGCTTTATCTTTAATTCATACATAACAATAATCTTCCTTCCTCTAATTTCTACCTCTTATCTCTAACCACTCATAAAATCTATTCCATATCAAGTAATATTCTGTGTCCTCCTTGTCTTTTATTTTTAAAGTCAGCCTGTCCATCTCAGCACAGTCTAACATTTTCCGAATTATATCCTCATCTGGTGGAGTATGCACATTTTTCCAGTATTTTGCAAATACGATCCTTGTTGCTGTCAATATATGCAAAACTAAATATGTGGTCCCTTTATCATAACCCTCCAGCATTATTCCTAACAAAAATACTTCTGGTTTCATGTCTATACATTGCTTAATCATCTTTTCCAACCAGGTGTGTATTTTCCTCCAATATTTTCTTGCTTTCATAGGAGCACTGTTCTATTGTGCTTCTGTTCCTTCCTGACACTTCTTGCCCAGAAAGTGATGCTGAAGGGAGATCAAAACTCAGATAACGGTTTCTGCTGTCCTTCAACATGGTTACTTGTCTCCAGAGACCATCAAGGAATGGAGAGCTATGGAGTTTGATGACATTCTAGGTTGGTGGCACTTAAAGACTGCCTGTCTTCTATTGGGAAGAAAATAATCAGTACCCTTGAACCTTATCTAATGTTAAGAGTTGGGGCTATTTGTGATTTTCTTTTTTTATTAGGTCTCCTTAGCTGAGGGAATAGAAGGGGAACTTATCAAATTTGCAGATGATACTGATCTGGCAGGAATAACCAACACCCTAAATTATAGGTTCGAGGTCCAGATGGATCTTGACAGACTTGAACACTAACAAAATGAAATTCAATGTAGAGAAACGTAAAGTCTTACACTTAGGCAAGAAAAACTAAAAGTACACATATAGATTGGGAGAAACCAGGCAGTAACTGTGAGAGAGATCTTGGAGTCTTAGTGGACAACCAATTAAATATGAGCCAGCAGTGTGCAGCAGCAGCCAAAAAAGCCAATGCAATCCTAAATTACATTAAAGATGAAGTGAGGTACTAATATCACTCTATAAAGCCTTAGTAAGACCACACTTAGAATCCAGTTTTGGTCACCACACTATAAAAAAGATGTTGAGACTCTAGAAAGAGTGCAGAGAA
The DNA here is from genome assembly GCA_022577455.1 of Arizona elegans. Taxonomy (NCBI): domain Eukaryota; kingdom Metazoa; phylum Chordata; class Lepidosauria; order Squamata; family Colubridae; genus Arizona; species Arizona elegans. Next base: position 16,375,667 of record JAKOOJ010000012.1, read on the forward strand.
GAGCAACCAAGATGATTAGGAGCAGTGGTGGGTTCCACTTACCTTAGCTACCGGTTTGGAACTGTGAGTGTGTGCAGGGTGCTTCTGTGAATGTGTAGAACCTTTTCCCACCATTGGATGTAATAAAGACATTGGATGTGATGAAGTTCTCCTCTCGACAGCTTCTGGAGAAGGTAGGCTTTCCTTGCAGCTCCCTAGTTAAGTCTGGATAGTGACATTCCAGTAATATTCTTCTGACAATTTCTAGCGTATTTTCTATTCACATAGCACAACGCTGAACATTTTCTATTTGGGGGGCGGGGGGGGGGGCAGAGTTTTGTTGAGTCTTCCAGGTGCTTTTTTTGCAGTTGGATTAATACTTTTGGGTTATGTACAGAAGGATGTTAGGACAATGATGACTCGAGACCAAAGTCATGAAATTCTGAGATCACACAAACTCTATAATATCATATAACTCCTGCAGAAATGACTGGTGTAGATCATTTAGATCAGGGGTCCCCAACCCCTGGGCCATGGCCAGGGGTGGTATTCACTTACATTCACTACCGGTTTGCAAATGTGAGCGTGCACCACCTCCATGCATGCACAGAGCCTTCCATGCATGCGCAGAGAGTCAAAAATGGGACGTGATGATGTCCGGGTGGGTGGGCGGAGCCTCCTGCAACCGCCGCTACTGGTTTGCACAAACCGGATAGAATTGGCTGAATACTACCACTGGCCATGACCCAGTACCAGGCTGCAGGCTGTTCTGAACCAGATAATACAAACAGCAGGTGTGCACAATGTGTGCAAAGCTCCATTTGGGTGAGGGGTGGGTGTGCCCATCTGCCACTTGTGCAAATGGAACTATGTGTACTTGTGTGCATGCCCACTGTTTGCATGCAATCATCCTCTCTTCCCCCACACACAGCCGCCACGACTACTGCCAATCTGCCAATCTACCCCAGAAAGTTGGGGACCGCTGATCAACAGTGTTGCAACTGAGGGTCATCATCCAGTGTTCTTAACATCTAGATTTACTGCCCTCATCTACTTTCAAGAAGAGGTCATAGAATGAGTGAGCGAGCGAGAGAGAATGAGTTCAAAGATTTACATTTCCATAGTCATTCCAGCTTAGGCAACATACACTTTCTCAATTTCTTTTGGAAAACTTGTCTCTTCAGTATTTGTCTCATGTTAATATAATTAACCATGGCTTAGGGCCTGGCTATTTGCGAGACCGCCTGCTACCACCAATAGCCTCCCACCGACCAGTACGCTCCCATAGAGAGGGGCTCCTCTGGGTGCCGTCGGCCAAACAATGTCGACTGGCGGCTCCCAGGGGGAGAGCCTTCTCTGTGGGGGCACCTACTATCTGGAACGAGCTCCCCCCCCGAGATACGGAGGATTCCGGATCTGCGTACCTTCCGTCGCACGCTTAAGACGTTCTTATTCCAACAAGCCGGCCTGACCTGAACTTCTCCTCTTTTAAATGGAAATTTTAAATTTGGTTTTAAATTATTGGGGTTTTAAAATGGTCAGCCAAATTTATTTAATTTGTTTTATCTCTTTTTTAAATTTTGTATTTATATGTTTTATTATGGCTGTTCACCGCCCTGAGTCCTTCGGGAGTAGGGCGGTATACAAATTTAATAAAATGAAATGAAAAAATGAAATTATCTTATTGCTTATCCTATCCATCCCTAGCTGCATGAGAATTTTAATTATCAATTAAATTGTTTTACTGTTCGAAGATTATGTCAAATTTTAATTCGATTAGACTTAAATGCTTCACATTTCTATTCTGTTTTTTTAAATAACTTTAATTGTCAAATTGGTGCAAAGGAAGCATACAAGCACAATAAAAACATCAATGAAAAATGAAATGTTATGAGCCTAAAAACAGTTTCGGTATTAGTCCCCTACTTTTATCATTAGATGTTCCTTAGTGTTTAGATCTGGCCTCAGGAGGAGGATGTAGCATTTGGGAAAGAAGATGCAGCCCAGCAGCCCAGCACTGGAGGCCAAGATGGAGAAGATTTGCACGACTACCATGGACTTTCCTTTGGTGCTCAGGTAGGCGGGCAGGAAGGAGACCCAGACACTGCAGAAGACCAGCATGCTGAAGGTAATCGGCTTGGCTTCGTTAAAAGCCCCAGGTAGGTTCCTAGCCAGAAAAGCTACAGTGAAGCAAATAGCAGCTAGGAAACACATATAGCTGAGCACAACATAAAACATGGTGATGGACCCTTCATTGCATTGAAGGATGATCTCTCCAGGTTGGGAATGAAGATCGGTGTCAGGGAATGGGGGAGAAATTCCCAGCCACAAGGCACAGATGACAATTTGGATACCAGAACCAGAAAGGATGATGGAGTTGGCCAAACTCTTCCTCAACCACCTTCTCATCCTGTTTCCTGGTTTTGAGGCCAGGAATGCCAACACCACTGTGATTGTTTTGGCCAACACAGAT